>CM061537.1:124278939-124630973 GCA_030545055.2 Neoaliturus tenellus
AGCTGTCCCAGTTGTCCATCTGCTTCTGGTGCTCTTCCAAAAACCGGTCGATTGAGTCCAAGTCTTCTTCATCTACGATAATATTTTCTTTTCCATCTTCTTCTTCATGTAATTCTGTAATAATTCCCTGTGTAGGGCAAAAAGATCTTCGTCTTGAAAGATTTCCCCACAAATATCGCAAAGAGCCATTTTAAACAGTTTGGCTTTGAATGTACACTCAGTGAATGTGCACACAATAATGAACAGCGCACTCAACAGGGTCCTTTTATATCCGAGGTATAAGGGTGAGGGAAAGTGACGTCAATTACATCCGGGTTATCAATCAAATGGTAAATTTGGCTTTTATACAACCATTTTCAAAACATTCATCAGCAAGCTTGATAAATCAATGATATTTGCTCTAGATCCACTAATGTGTACGAGTTTTTTAAACAAGTCTGTTTGTGCCAGTTTATATAGGTCAAGGTCATTTGGAATTATTATTTTGAGCGGGGGATAGACCACTAAGCAGCATGCTAGTCCATTGCCGCAAAGTGATCTATCCCCCGCTACACTTTTTACAAAGGTGAAACATCACCATCAGAGTTGGAATCATCCTCATCACGGAATAGGCAGCGATGACAATACATAATTCTTCTGGCAACTAACATCCTATCCGTAGGACGATGAGGAGTGTCTTGTTCTTCTTCTTCAAGTTGGAATTCCATTTCAGACTCCGATGATGATGATGACTCTAATGTTTCGTAGGCGTGCAAGTCTATTTCATTATCCATTAGACCAGCTTCTCAGAGTCCGTTTCATCATTTATTAGACCAGCTTCGTCAGAGTCCGTTTCAATATCCATTATTTCTTCCTCCTCCTCTTCTTGATTAACCGCTGGTAGTTGCTCCTCTACTTCTATAATTTCTAGAGGTATCACCTCCAGAATAGAGACAATTCTGTTGCGATGGAACACGGTGTTGTCAAGTGGAGCCATGGTATGGAAGTGGTGTATCCATCCAATTGGTTTGCCCTTTTTATACCCCCACCAACTATGCATTTATGTGGGTCAAGGTCACGTCAAGATACCATTTGAGCGGGGGATAGACCACTAAGCGACATGTTAGTCTATTGTCGCAAAGTGATCTATCCCCCGCTCTATTCCGCAGACCACACTCAAGTCCAAGTCCAAGTCCAAGCCCAAGCCAAAAATGTTACACACTTTATTGCCACCAGGTAATAGTTATTCGCACATTCACTTGGTTTGCAAAGAGGTACTGAACAAACTCCATATTAGTTGTATTTTGAGTATGTAAATGCATCATAAAATGTGCAATCTTATCGATTGCCGCATTGTCCAAAGGCTCACAGTTTACAAGTTCCAGTGTGCCCAAGCTGGTCTTCTCTTCTATCAGCTCCACAACTTCATTGATGTCTTCTTCCAAAAGAATGAACTCCACGCTGTAGCTTTCCATTGCTAGTGGTAGGTTGCAGCAGGTGTCTAGACAAATGCTTGACTAAACATGCTCTTCATTGGTCCTACATATATACCAATTTCCCCCTCCCTATTACCCCATTCCCCCTCTACCTTTATATGGGTCAAGGTCATCCAATAATACCCTTTGAGCGGGGGATAGACCACTAAGCAGCATGCTAGTCCATTGCCGCAAAGTGATCTATCCCCCGCTCTGTATTCCACACAAGTCCTATTCTTTACACACAAGTCCCAGTCTTCAACAATCTAGTTATATACCCTGCCCTCTCTGCCAATTATAAGTACACCATGTTTACCACTATTTCCAATCAACCTTTCCAAGTCCCAAAACACAATGTCCAAGTTCACCAAGTTCCACCGTCCAATTTCAAACACACTGTTCCCCCCAAAGTCACTTGCTTCCACTCTTTGTCCTGTATACGTCTTCTTCTTCCATGCTAAGATTACTACTCTATTTTCTTCCACAACCATTCTTTTAACACTATTATACACATGTTCCAACATCCCTTTACAGTTTAAATAGTTAATGCTCACATACTCCCACTCCTTACCAATAATAAGCGCACCACTCATGTTTACAAACTCTACTTGTTACCTAGAAGGCTCAAAGCAGAATGAAGTCGAGATGTACGGACCCCCTCTTTTATACCACTTAACCGGTTGTCCTTGCTTTAAAGTGGGTCAAGGTCATCCAATGCTACCCTTTGAGCGGGGGATAGACCACTAAGCAGCATGCTAGTCCATTGCCGCAAAGTAGTCTATCCCCCGCTCTGTATTCTACATACACACACATGTCCCTGTCCACGTCTTTTCATTACATACCTAATATATATTCACTACCTTCATCATCACTATCACTCATCTCCGTTTCTACAAACTCCATCGGGTTAAAGTTAAATTGTTTCAACTGTTCTTTTAGGTTTTCAATTTGTTGGTCCTTTACTTCCAAAACACTATGGAGATGTGATATATACTCCGCAGCCTCGGTGATGCTTGCCACTCTAGGATCGCCTAACTTCAAGCTGGGAACTACACCCTGCAGCCTGAAGTACGCCATACGCCTTTCTTGCTCCTGCCGTTGACCAGGACTGAGCAAGCCTTGCCCGTCTTGGCTCACCTCCAGCAAGGTCCGTAGCATCGGAGCTTTGCAGGCGTTTGCCCGAGCAACAGTTATGCTATGGAATGGTCGAGCAGGTCCACGAGTAGCAGGCAGGACGTTGGCAGCACGCCTTCTTGAAGACGAGGAAGACCTAGAGTTGGAAGCCATGTTAAGATGTAGTATTCAGCTAAGCGGTACAAAGCAGAATAACCAAACTGCACATCAATACCCGTATATATACACTTATCAGTGGTGGGGGTACTGGCTAGCCTTGGTAAAGTGGGTCAAGGCCATCCAAAAACATTACCAGAACGGGGGATAGATCACTAAGTGGCATGTTAGTCCATTGCCACAGAGTGATCTATCCCCCGCTCTGTATTTCACATTCACGCACACATTCATACAAACACACAAGTCCCAGTCCAAGTCTTTACCCACACACCTATCCACTCTCATCCTCACTATCATCACTGTCCAACAGGCTTTCACACTTCCTAATTAGTTTCTCCCATTTACTTCGGATCAAAAGTACCTCACCGCGTGCACACTCTAACAACCTGTTCTTTTCCTCTATCATTTCGTTAAAATTTTTAATGTATCTAGTAGCGGCTCTAAGAGTGTCTTCCTCTGATGATGCACCAACCACTACACCTGGCACTACCTGCTGGAGCTCTTCATACAAGTTCTCCAGAGAAGACTCTGGTCTGGAGGCTCGGCTGCTGCACAACTCCTTCCTGACAGGGCCAAAGCCGGAGAATCGGACACGACTCCTTGACGAAGGCCCCAATCGGATTGGTCCAATGCTCGGGCTGGAGTTGGAGGCGGCCGGGCCAGAGTTGGAGGCGGCCGGGCCAGAGTTGGAGGCGGCCGGGCCAGAGGTAGAGGCTGGAACATTCATGGCAGACATAGTGGTGTTCGGCTTAACAGTGTAAAGCAGAATGAGAGGACAGTTGATCACCACTCCTATATATACTCATTTTTAGTGGTGGGGTAACTCAAGGTCAACCTTCCCTGGTATCAAACCTGGTTATTATAAGTTTGGCCTGAATCTTATTCTCTTCAATAAACTTGCTTACTTCAAACACCCAGGAGAACAGTTCGTCTATATTTTTATATTCAATTTTAGTGTAGTGTGTAAGGTTTAAGGTTTGTCTGTTTATAACACATAAAGTAAACATAGCCCTATCACGTCTTATCCAAAACTCAACATCCCTTCTCAAACCGCTTAAAAGTTCCCATGCAGTGTGTTCATCTAAGTTGTATTTACCACCTTTGTAGGAGAACGGTGCCATGTTTAGTATCAAGCGCAGAAATAGACTGAAGCAAAATGAACAGCTCATACAAGCTAAGCAAAACGTTGGAGTGGGGGTATCACATAATACATAACCTTGGTTGCAAGGTTAGCTCTTAACTTTTCAGAATAGTTAATATAGGTCAAGGCCATTCAAACTTTGAAAAATTTTTACCTCCAAACACTTGTGGCTTACCACAAGTGTTTGGAGGTTTTGTTAAAGATTAAAACTTGGTCTTTACCCTCAAGGACACGGTTTGAGATTGTCCCAGTGACTTTACATCACCGCCAGGTTAAAGTATTATACAAGTCAACTATTTTTTTTTTATTAGTTGACTTGTATAATACCCCTCTCCCTTACTTTAAGAGGGTCAAGACTAAATTTGGAAAAAATAATTTTGAAGAAATATTTTACTGTCCAACACTTCTTAACAATTTACATTTTATAGTGGGCCCATATCCTAATCCATTTCCCACACAGATTGGCATCCTTCCCTTCGTATTAGATAGGCTTTAGGGATGAAAAATTGTCTTTGTACCATCCGAGGTGGTACTTGCATTGTACGAAGGCTGCCTTCACCTTTTACAACGATTTCTACTTTAGTATCACCCGCTCCATAGGTTTGACCAATGAAATTATATTTTTCATCAACCTTCAGCCTTCTAATATCAAGCGGTTGCGGGCTGTGGGGATGTCTGGGTTTGGACATTTTAGGCTTAACATACATAGTGTAAGGTTTGAATTGTCGAAATTTGATTGTTTTATTGAGGTGTCCTTGGCAACGATCCTCTCCTAAACAAGCAAGTTTCTGGCAACACAAAACCCCAAACTTGTTTGACAACCAAGCGTAATCGCATTTCTTACCCTTGCCAGCAGGGACTTTAACACGGTTACGTTTTTGTGTTGGACGTTTTACTGGAGTGTTTTGGAGCTTGTCCGAAATAGGGGGGGGGTCCGCCCCTCAGGGGTGGTTCAAGGTCACCAACTACACTTCTACTCTAAGTCTGAGTGTCTCAGAAAAAGTAAAATTTTCTAAGTGTTGGCTCAAACCTGGAGGTACTTCATTTACATCTACGAAAATATTCTAAGTCCAGAGGGGGGGGGGGGTTTCCGCCCCTTAAAAAATGGAGACGGGGGGGGGGTCCGCCCCTCAGGGGTGGTTCAAGGTCACCAACTACACTTCTACTCTAAGTCTGAGTGTCTCAGAAAAAGTAAAATTTTCTAAGTGTTGGCTCAAACCTGGAGGTACTTCATTTACATCTACGAAAATATTCTAAGTCCAGAGGGGGGGGGGGGGTCACCAACTACACTTCTACTCTAATTCTAAGTGTCTTCCCCAAAAAATTACTATATATTTACTATATTTAGGTCAAGGTCACTAAAAAACTTTAAAAAATAAAGCCCCACCTGGGGCATTTAGGTTGCCATCGCTGTAGCCTCCGAAAAGACCCAACTATGGACAACAGCAGACTTGTATGTTAGTAATACCTAACCATTAAGAATTTTGAAAAATATTGTATTTAGGTCAAGGTCACGGAAAAACTTTAAAAAAATAAAGCCCCACCTGGGGCATTAGGTTGTCATCGCTGTAGCCTCCAAAGAGACCCAACTATGACAACAGAAAACATTCCAATGTTGTCTGACCTTCACCACGCAATACTTTTAAGCATTTACTGCATTGCTAACAAATAACTTTTTCAAAAGCTAACAAAAGTCATTTACATAATTTTGAGAGAGGTTGAGGACAGCCCTAATGGCTTACGTCCTCGGTCCGAGTGCAGAGGCCGCCGCAACCTTTTGCCTGCCAGCGTACAAACGGACCGGTTCCCAACCCAGCCGCAACCTTTTGCATGCCTGAGAGGACCCATGCTAGCGTTGGTATAAAATGATTTTACACGGGGGCCTACTCCCGTTCCCTGTCTGTATTATTAAGTTTAGCAATGCACTAAATTTGTACAAGTTCTTACTAGGTCAAGGCCAAACGAACATTAAAAAATTTTGGCCCCCGTACATCCATGGCGAACCACGAATGTTCGGGGGCCTTGGGGACAAAAACACAAATAGCTAACAAAGTTTCATTTACATAATTTTGAGAGAGGTTGAGGACAGCCCTAGTGGCTTACGTCCTCGGTCCGAGTGCAGAGGCCGCCGCAACCTTTTGCCTGCCAGCGTACAAACGGACCGGTTCCCAACCCAGCCGCAACCTTTTGCATGCCTGAGAGGACCCATGCTAGCGTTGGTATAAAATGATTTTACACGGGGGCCTACTCCCGTTCCCTGTCTTTACAATTTACTTTGAGCTGTGAAAAAGCTCAAGGGGGAGTGCTAAAACAAGCGTATACACATTAAATAAATAAACACATATAAAGAAATATTACAGAATAAGTTTGGGGACAAATTCTCAAATAGCTAACAAAGTTTCATTTACATAATTTTGAGAGAGGTTGAGGACAGCCCTAGTGGCTTACGTCCTCGGTCCGAGTGCAGAGGCCGCCGCAACCTTTTGCCTGCCAGCGTACAAACGGACCGGTTCCCAACCCAGCCGCAACCTTTTGCATGCCTGAGAGGACCCATGCTAGCGTTGGTATAAAATGATTTTACACGGGGGCCTACTCCCGTTCCCTAACTTTAAAATTTAATTTTGAGCTCAAGAGGGAATACTTATTCTGTAATAACTTTCTATAATATAACACACTTACGGAATAAGTTGAGCTCAACATGGTAAATGCTGGAACATACACATTAAACACATAGGGTACAATTAAAAACACTCAAATATAAAACAATTCCCAACGCCAAAACCCAATATCTTAAAACTAATACAAGTCTTAAATCTAAAGTTTTAAAACTAATACAAGTCTTAAAGTTAAAGTCTTAAAACTAATACAAGTCTTAAAGTTACGTTAGACTTCGCTAAACAGTGAAGGCGCCTTTCAGTGTTTAGTGATGCCCATGGCGGTCCGTCCCGATCGTTCACGTTCAACGCTCGGGAGCGGTGTGCGAGGCGGCTGTGGCCGGGCCGCCTTATATCCCCACCGGTCGCCCCACGTCACTACGTCATGGGGCGGAGGCGGCCGGCATGGGGCGGGGGCGGGGTTCGCCCCTCAGGGGGGGGGGGGTTCCGCCCCCCAAAAAATGGAGACGGGGGGGGGGGTTCCGCCCCCCAAAAAATGGAGACCAGGGGGGGGGGTCCGCCCCTCGGGGGTGGTTCAAGGTCACCGACTACACTTCTACTCTAAGTCTGGTTCAAAGTCACCCACTACACTTATACTCTAAGTATTGGCAGTACCCCCACCATAGTCGAGTCCCTATGCTACACGACGGTGCTCAACCAGTGTGTCTCAGGCTTACATGCGGTAAGCATCGCTGTTCTCCAACTCTATACATGTAAGTATTTTTACAAGTTTTGAATCTAGGTCAATACACTTTAACTCTGGGACAATATCGACTTGTAGTATTTCTGTGTTTTGACTCAAGGTCATCACACTTTAACTCTAGCACGTCGGTTATCGTACCAGAGGTGCTCACTATCCTAACTTGTAATGTTTAGGGTGGCGTTTTCACGCCACGTAGTATCGCCATGAGTGTCCGGTCCAGATTTTAAGTTAAATTAATTCTACTGTGATCTTTTCCATTTCCAATTCGTTTTGCCAAAGAGTTAGGTGTCGTTTTATAAAGTGGTATTTCTCTAAAGTTATTGGGGATTGCAGGGATACAATTAGTTTATTTAGACGACTTTTCATCTTGGAGTTTAACACAACTTCCACTTTAACTTTGCTTCCTCGGCCCTCGCAGCCTAAGCTGTACAGAAATGTTTCTTCTAGTGCCAACTCGGGCCAAGAGAACAGTGTGTTGACTGTAGGACAGCTCATGGTGAAGTGATGCTATACTCCAGCATACAACCTCACCTTCCCCCACCACTGTGACCTTCCCCCACTCCTGCTGTTTCCCCCGCCACTTTTCCCTTGGCTCATGCTCTACCAACAGTCTCTCAGTATTGTGCAAACTTTTGTGAGGGGAAGCCATGTCGCAGGACGCTTTAGGTAAGAAACTTAGCCGTGTTAGGACTTTATTAGTTGCACACTGTCCACCACTCAAAGTCAAAAGGGTTTCGACTTTAGCTAAGTGGCGCAAACTGTTGCGCGGACACCCTAAGTTTTATACCAAACAGACTAATATAAGTTTTACTGATGAGGATTTGTTTAAAATATTGGATGAAATGACTTTTCCTTGCAAAGTTCAGTTAGTTACACCCATTCCTAACAGTTTAGAATCTTAGTCTCATGAGCTGATATACCTAGAGTACACAGAGCCTGACAATCAGTCGCTCGGTGACTGTCGTGGGGTGCGCGTCGGTGTCGGCTCTCCGTTGTTAAGTTTTCAAAGTAACGGTAATATTAAATTTGGGGGTGTTGTGCTGGTTCAAGGTCACCTGAGGGATCACCGATTGGCCATATAGGCAAGGTCATGTCACAAAATCTAGTTTAACTTGGCACTTTTGCCGTTTCTCGTCGCAAATTTGCTCCAAGTCGTCAAGGTCACGGGGAATGTGACTGAAACTCAGAGCGTAGTGCGAGAAACGGCAAAAGTGCCAAAAAATTTTAAGTTTCGGCATGACCTTGACCTCAGTGGCGTCGATGACGTCATCAGCACGTCATTTCTGTGACGTCATGGGTGTGACGTCATGGAAGTGACGTCATTGGTGATGACGTCATCGATTGCGTCATCGATGACGTCATCGGTGAGGTCATTGACCTCGATGACGTCATCCCTCAGATGACCTTGAACTGGGCCAGCACCCGCAATTTGCCACTACTTAACTCATATGAAAGTATTGCAGTATATTCTTGGACAATAATCTTAGCTAAAAACCACATATTTTCTATGTCAGTGAAAGACTATCTCATGTGATATGTAATGAGACAACTTAAAACATTTGTAAGCTCTGAATTTCTTCTTACAGTGTACTGTGGTTTGTTACATAATGTAATATTATATGGCCTTAGATTGTTGGGAAATGCTTCCCTAAGTAATAAATATTTGTTTTGCAAAAGGAAGCAAAACAGTTTTGACACAAGTAAAACAAGTATAATTGATGTCTTGTCTTCTAGACGGTCTTTTTTTATAATAAGGAGATATTAACTTTACCTTCAATGTATATTTTAAGTATTTTACACTATGTGAAACATAATGATACAAATTTTGAATAAAACAATGTAATGTTCACAGTCATTGACTATAAGTAAAGGAATTATTGTCGCTCCTTATGTTAGATTAACTAAAACACTAAAAATTCAATACTACCTACAGTTAAAAGTCTTCAATAAGTTTCCTTATCCTATTAGGTTTTTAAATAAAAATGAGTTTAAGTAAGCTTTATTTAAGTGGCTGAGGGAAAGTACATTTTATAGAGTTGGCGATTGTTTGACCAATGATTTCTCAGGTGGACTGGTCTTGTTATGTTAATGACTTGTTCATTATTAAACTGTCATGTATAATATTCTGACATATGCTTATTACAGTAAAATGTTTATTGGCACCAATAATATGTTATTGAATATTTATTAATGAATTTTAATTTACATTCAGATAATGGTGCTCACTTCAAATGATTGACAGGTAATTTAACAAATACTTCGTTTCAAATGATAATTTGGATTTAGAACAATGTTACCATTGTAAATATATTTTTATAAATAATTTATGTTAATTTATTGACTATTTATGGGGCTTAATGAGAAATATAAAAGATAAAAACTCGTTGATATAAACAAATTTAGTTACTCTGCAGAGAAAAACTATGTTTAATATCTTCATATTACATGGAATTATATGATAAAAGACCGTGAATCCAATTGTTCCAGATGGATGGTACATTATTGGCCAACTCAGCTTCCGAGAAGCATCATAATAACGCTCCGCATTGCAGGTGGGTTGTCCGACCAGTCACATTAATCTGCATTTGTGAGGTCACCGGATATACGAGTATATCTGCATCACCCTCGATATTTAGAAATCTGTCTTCAGCACAACGTTGTATGAAATTTCATACATGCTAATAATTGTGGAATAAGCATATGTGCTACAGTGACACTAATGGCGACTACAAACATTGTTATGTATACCTACCAGTTTTGTGTTTACCTTTCGTTTTACTTCAAATTTATTTAGTGGTAAACCCAATATTATTAAAAAAATAGATTACGAACATATGTAGGTCTTTATAAAGCTAAGAAAAAGTTTGTTTTGCAGCAAAGGGTGCAAAATATCCAGTTTTAGTTAAAACTCAAAATTTAATTAAAAAAATATGTGCATTTAAAGAAATAACACACAGACGAAATAAATAATTTAAATTTAGATACATTGATATAAAATTTAGATATATTTTATGGGCCTATCCAAATCAGACAATATAAGATAGCTAAAATTATATACAATTTTTTACCTTGGTTCATGACAAAAAGTGAAAATAAGATATATTAAAACCACGCAATCTATGATGCGGAAAACCTACCTCAATAAACAATAATGTCGCCTAGTAATGTTATTTTGTTATGAACCAAATTATACCTCCAATATTTATGTAACAAAGACAGCAACTTACTAATATGTACCTCGCTTAAAAATAAATACAATAATTTACAATAATTTGTAAAAATGTCATACTTGTGTGGAGAAAATGTTATTTTGTATAATCTAGATTATTCCAAGTTTAATGATAATTTATACATAATGCATATACTTAATATATCATATTTTTAATATAAAAAATCGTTATGAAATCATGTTCAACAAAGTAGGATAAACATGATCTTGAAGTTGAAGAAACCAAACCACGTTTCATGTACGATTCAAACCAGATTTGCTTATTCAAACATCCAGGACCAGTGTTGGCCTTAGCATGGTTCATCGAAATGTCTACAGAGAGCGCGAGAATCTCAAACATTTCGTATCCTCTTAGGGATCTTCTTCAGTAGCCTTTACTAGTGCGTTTTCCTCTTATAAAATAATTTTTTACATTGTTACATTTGGTACATTGTTTATTGAATTTATTAAACTTAGGATTTTTTGATGAATTAAGCATTGTTGAGTTTATTTTTCATCCTGTTTGAAGATAATGAAACTTTTTGCTCATATGTACATAGTTGAATAAATATATTAGAATATATTAGAGTTGAATAAATCTCGATGTTAAATTAAAACTTATATGTAATAAAAATTACCTATAGAATTTATTTTACTAAAAAGAAATGCGTTCATTCCATTATTTTATCAAAGAGAAAACGCATTGCATTAAACAGACCTGTATTAAATTCTAGCATTACTGTAATCAATCATAATTGTGTCAGTATAATATTGGTCTTCATTGCGATTTCCGATGATTAAATAACGAGACAGTAAATAAATTACCCCTAGTAATAAGTACGTGTGGATTAAATCAATAATATCCTCTAAAATATTCATGTACATTTCGACGCTATTAAGAACCCTATTAAAAATAGGGGTGTTCGAGTAATTATTATTTTTGAATTAGATTCAAGTAAAGCATGTTTTTTTTTTTTGCAAATAGCTAGTTTGGGTTTTTTGGAGTAAATATTATTCCAAATTATCGACGTGAAAACATTTTTATCTATGGGTACAATAAAGATATAATAGTAATAAAATAAAGAAGTATTCTAATGAAAGAAAGTAAGAATATTTTTGTGTAATGACAAAATCAGTTGCATCATACCTTCACTATTCATAAATTCTTTCGCATGTATTGAGACCATCACCCTAGTATAAAACTCATCAATACAATGTCCATTGTACATGAGTGCATTGTACAAATAATTGTATAAATGGTAATCATCAAAATATTGAATTGTAATATGTCTTGGAATTAAATACATCATACTATTAAAAACTTATAAAAATTGAAATTTTCCATCAGGAATAATTAACAAATATTGTGAATAGTATTGATTTTAATTTATAAAAATCTCTCACAAAAAATATCAGTGATGGCCATGTGAAGGGCATTTTGTTTAAACAACACCATCTGCAGCTGTTTTCTATCTTGAATGAAAAAGATAGCCAATTAAAACGATGAAACATAATCTCTTTCACTTCTTGGAATGCACATTTAATACGTTGATTGTTACGACAATGTTTTTATGAATCGTATTTGCGAATGATTTTTTACTCTAAATATAAGCTTCCTCAGATTATTCCGAATTTATAATTTTCCATCTTCGTCTGTTTTAATATGGGTGTAGTAACATGTTTTACTTATAATGTATTCTTATTTTTCTTAGAATATCTATATTTTCTAAAAAAATTATAATAATCACAAAGAAAGTTTTTAAATTAAAATTTTGTATTATTATAAGATTATAGTATTATTGCATTATAATAACTCATGGATCGATAGTCTAATGAGTTAATTGTAATAAACCTAATAAAATTGTTATATTTGCATACACATAGGTGGTTTAAACCCGTAAAATGGTGTGAAAGTGCAGTAAAAATCTTTAACCTTTTAAGAAGGAGGTGGAAATCTTCTTCACGGACATTGTGTGGGACTCGCCTGAGTCATGCCCAAAATCCACACATTTCCTGGCTTTGTTCCCCCTTAACCGTTCATCACATTACCTCGGAAGTCCCATTTTAGAACCCCAGGTTTGGACCCTCCCGGCTCTAAGAAGACAACACTATTTAATACTCTTCTTCTTTTTAATCTTTCTTTTTTTTCAGAGGTTGCTGCTCGACTTGTTTAGACTTTTCTAAGGCTAGCCTAAAAACGTGTTAGCCAACGAAATAATCGAATGCTGTGGCTCCACAATAATAACTTCAGTTTACTGCAATAGAAAACAGAGAACCTGTATGACAGATTTTTATGTTCGTATCCTGAATCCCACAATTATAGCAGATAGCAGACCGATTCTTTCTAGTGCTCTCACTGCGACGATGCCCAAAGTCCAGCCACTTGAATCACCCAAAAACCATGGTCATCAATAAGCAGCTGAGGAATCCTATCGGGAGATGGCCATGTTTAAGAAGCCTGGTGGTGTCTTACTCAGAAATTTTGAGGATTGCCATCTTCAGTTGCCGCTTGTTTGGTTGTCTATCGGAGACTTTGCGTGTTTCACTGGTACTTCGATGGTTTAACCTTGTTTAAGGCCTCGACAAAGTTAGGTTTCTCAATGAGAGAATCAAAATCCTTCACTTAAACAGAGGCCTACTTGTCTGGGACGATGACATTTCTCACCTCCCCGACCGCCGCCTCTAGAACCGTGGCAAACGGCCGCCTGTCGATGCCTTTTCCCAGTCGGAGAAGAACATCCTTCTTAAAGGTAGGTCTTACACAGACCACCTTAGCAGTGAAGCCGTTTAGACTCATATCTTTGAGGATCTTCCTCTAAGACTCCATCGTATGTTTGGCCACCCACCACTCGTACAAGAATGGAGGATGGACCAGTTCTTGATATCTGCTCTCCGGCACGACTCCCTAGTTAGGAGGGGTGACCATAATCATCGGGGTGGTTTCCACCACGGATTTCTTTACCACAGGCGGTTTAATTTTCTTGGTCATTTTGTCCTTCTAGGGCTGGTCACCGGAGCCATAATCCTGGCCCGCGCTCCTCTCCCGCTCGCTTTAACGTGAAGGCAGCAAAGAGGGCGTTCCGGAGGAGACGTTCTTGTTTCCTCGACCAGTTCCTTTTTCAGCACGCTCTAGGTTCTTCGGTCCCTTTCACGAGTCTATGTAAGCAATCTTGTGCCATCCTCTTAATTGCACATTATTTTCAAACTGCCAAACAGATTGATTAGTTTAGCAATGCCGTCCTAACATGTTGACGTTCTTTTGGATCTCCCAAAAACTGCTCATGTCTCTGAGTGATAGGCTTGCACGAGAGAACTTTTACCTCCTTAAGGTTTTGGAGGACTTTCTCCCACTCTTCGTGGCAGTTTTGAAGGTCGTAAGCAATGAAGTGACTAAACTGACAGCCCATGCTACTCTTGACACTTCCTCTGTGTGATTGGGGTACTCTTTCACCCATTCCTTTTTGGTCCGCTGTATCTATTCGGTTTGTGTTTTTGCGTTTCTTGTTGCCATGCTTTTTAGTCACCATCACATCGTGCGGCAAGGGGTGGCCGATCATTGGAAGGGAACGGGTATACCTTCAGACGACGCTACTAATTATTTACATTAATATTTTATCATTACATCAAATTGTGTTCATTTTTGAAATTTTCTATTTATTTTATATTGATTTTTAAAGTATCATCTTAACTCTTTTACTACCATCAAAACATTCATTTGATTGCTATTATTGTTTTATTAATTTAATTGTAACGGGTTGTGGTCAAATCTTAAGCTAATGACTATAGGTAACTATTTTATTATTTACATTAATATATTATCATTAAATCAATTTTTTTATATTTCATATTGAATAGTTTTAAAGTTTAATCTAAACTCTTTTACTACCATTAAAACACTCATTTGACTATTATTATTGTTTTATTTATTTAATATCAACAGATTATAATTACATTTTAATCTATGATAAATGGTTTAGTTCGCAACTCTATAATTTGTACAGAAGTCCAATCAACATCAAAAGCCATTCATCGTCCACGTGTCACGTGATTAAACGAGGCTCAAGCAAATAATCATTTGTCCTCCAATCAAGTGTGAATGGTGGTTCACTCAATTTGCCGACAATTATCATTTAGTGCCATTGACAATTATATTATATTTGCATACTTTACAGTTGGAAATAAAGAATATGTGGTAGGACTATCAGTTAAAATAATAATAAATATAGTATTAATATGTAAATAAAGATATGAAAGACTTTCACCAAATCTCGATATAAGTTTGAAACATAAGTGAGAAGCAACATGAGAGTCGTATGTTACAATTAGGTGACAATCTTCTCTCACTCTCCCTTCCCCCCTCCTTCATCCCACATTGGCCCACATGACCACAGGAGGAAGCGAACTACCTTCTCCTTATTTCAAACTTTTTCAACTAAAAATGTTGATATGTTAAATTAAAAATATTTGCTTTTTTCATTGCATTGTATTTTTTTGTGAATTGAATTTACTTGTGAATAATAATAATAATAGTATTAAGTTAAGTGGAAGATCAGCAATTAAATTATAGTTCTCCTCCTGAACGGCCAGCAAGTTTTTTTATGCAAATTCAAAGCCGGGATTTGAACCCGGGCCTGTTGGGTTATAACTCTACCACTGAGCTACGGCCGCTGCCTAAAAGTCGTTAACTACCTACTAGTAGCCAATTTATCAGCAAAAAGTTTAATAACACGCTTAAACTAAGATCCTGTATTGTAGTCAAAATAAAGTAGACATCACAAACATGGTTAAGAGAGAAACCCTTTCACTCAAGTCAGACAATTATTTTCACCGTGCTATAATTACACTCATTCAAGTACTGAAAATAACTAAAAAAGTAACTTCAATAATTTAATTTTTTATCTTTTTTATTTTTTTACCAATTTATTATTTACAGAGCACAACAAAGTTTGAACATACTTTACAGGTAGCGTTGTGTACGTTTGTTACCAGTTGATCCAAATACATATCTTTACAAAACCATTTATGTATTATGTATTACAATACATATATAATACAAAACTATTTGAATATAGTTTTGCTGACTTTCAGCCTTAGAGCTGCAAAACTGTCTTTTTAGTATTCCAATATTTTTTATAACATATTATTACTTTATATTTTGAAGAAAAAAATTACCTTTTTACAAAAAAAAATATATACATATATATATATATACATATATATTAGAAATAACGACAAAGTCATATAAAGATTTACATTATTTTTTAGTATTCACACCTAAACATTTAGATGAATAATAAAACAAATCGTGCACTCGAGTGTTGTTTAGAACCCTCGTATTTACTCATAAATCTGAGCTCGGTTCCATGTTTAGTCAGCTGTATTTCACTCTCCTACATATAATTTAAATCTCACACAGCGCAGTTAATATATTCATACATTTATCATCGCCGGCGACGCTTTGGTCTTATCTGTCTCCACCAACGCATATAGCAACGCTAGTGGATGCCATGCTGTATATCCTGTATATGCTGAGGACTATGTTGTTATATATATAGTTGTTTTGAATTAATCTTTACAACATTGAAAGCATTAATACATAGGTATTTAAAAAATGTTAACACGTAAAAATATGCTTACAGTTTACTGTACGACTTGTTTGACTTTCACAACATATAGATAACATTTTAAATAATGTTAAAGAATAATGTTTCCAAATTTTAGTGAAACGATTGCAATGACAAGACTAAAATGTTCTTTCAATATAAATATATTCAATTATTAATTTTTTTTATTTCTGAAATACATCAAAAGTTATCATAAAACATTTATGAAGAATAACACTTTATTCTAGACATTATTCACGAATGTTTCTATTTACGTTTAGTATTAAATAAATACCAGTCATCTAAACTGAATATACAAACGATCAAATAAATGGTCCCACATATGTGTAAGAAGTTTCAAAGAAATGGACAAGATAACTCGGCTGACATTTCATATATGTTTGTGTTTTTTACCTAACTTTTAAGTGTATTACTTTTATAATTATTATTACATAATAATAGAGTTAATATTATTAAATAAATAATATAATATTTTAATAGACAATAGTTAAAACTATATCTTTTCTTTTTGATATTAAAGATATTATTGGACAGAAATATCTTTTTAAATACTGTTAGTATACTAAGGGAAACACTAATACCGTTTTGCTCTAACAATTATTTTCAATCCATGCTTTATATTTTTTACAAAACCTTTATGATTTTTTACACCGTGTTATAGTATTCTTTTAGACTATTCAATATATTCTACATTGAATACGAGAAACATCCGTAGAACTCGTAGAAACATCCGCTGATAAAATTACAGCGCCTGATAATTTTAAATCGATAGTTATTTAGTTACTGTTTAGCAGCAAATAATATTAACCAAGCAATACCTTTAATTAAGAATGACGTTCTCTTGTAACTGATAATGAAGTTGGTATAAAAAACCAATAACCGCCCTATTGCCTTTGAATACATTATAATTGTAATTATACCCTATGCACCTGACATAGCTTTGGAGGACTATGTTGTTATAACAATATTTATACAGGTCTTTGGTGCAATTTAAATTTCAATAATTTCATTAAAACCTAATCCTTGGACTAGTATGAATACAAATTTATTCATGTATATATTTAGACAAATTTATGTAAATAGGACTTATGAGAAATTGAATAATATACTAAAAAGATTAATTGTAATGGAATATGGATGCAAACCTTTCATTCAAAATATCCATAAAAAGAATTGTGTTATAAAAAAAACCTATAGATAGGATCGTTAGGATGCCGTAAATGCCATTTGATATTATGATTTCCGATTGTATTTATACAAATATACAGGGTGATTGAAAAATCACAGACTTTTTTGTTATTTGGGCCTATAATCAAACTATACATGCTACTTAAATAAAATTATACCAGCAGAGAGGTAATATAATATATTTAATAATTGTTAGGTTCTCGAAACTTGAGGCAACAACCAGTGTCGGTGGATTAATTATACGTAATTAATTCAATATCTTTTATTTTGTGGGTATGTTCTAAACTGTGTTAGTTGAAGATACTTTAAATTGAGTTATTCAATTTGAATGATGACGGTCTCCAACAAATAATCACTCATGATGAAGTGAAGGCAAATTTAAGATCTCCATCATTATCCATACTACCTAATTTACATTGACTGATATTCAAACATCGTATACTAATAAAATTTTTTCCAAACCCCCAAGTACCAAATTTTGCATCAATTGCATGTAATTAATATATCAACCCCGATTGTTGCCTGATGTTCTAAAAAACCTAATAATCATTAATGTTATTAAATTACATCTCTTTTGCTATTTTCTACGTAACATGAATAAGTTCCCAAGGAATAATAAAAATTAAATCTTCAGGGATTTTTTAATTACCCTGGAGATACAGACATTATTTACATAAATATATAATTCATAGCTATTTATTACACATCTTCATTCTTTTAAATTACAAACATAAAAAATTTTATCAAATTGCTACATATTTAAGTAAAAAATTATATTGGTTAGCAAGCAAATAATAATTTAAAAGAATGAACTGCCGAAACCTCAATTAAAATGCATATGATTGACCTACAAGGATTTATACAGTGTTGCAATCTACTGTATATTTATTTTTAAGCAATATACGATGACTTTTTACAGCTCACAAAAATATTGCATGTTTCACCTATGAAAAATAATAATATTTATGTTAGTACCAAATCAACCTTTTTTCATTTTCAATGCATATATTTTTAATAAATTCAAGTTAAAAATATATATTGTATTAAAATTGTTGATGTTGAAAAGTAAAACTATAAGACACTGGTTTTTGGATGCAATTAAAACTTAAAGTAGTTTTAATGAAATAAGGAGAAAACCCCAAGAATAGGTTTTAACATAGTTTAACGTCTACATTTCCAGCAGAGGATATGAAAATTGAACAGTTAAATCATCTTACTAACCAAGACATAAGTGTACTTTAATTTTTGGTGAATAATATTAAACAGAAAAAGCCCCATTAACATCCACGAAGATGAAATAATAGTAAACTATTTGATTGTTAACTAAAAATTTTAAATGTTAAAAACTAATTATTTGAATAGTAGTTTTTATGATCTTAAACAGATTTAATGCATCTAAAGAGCAGAACTACTGTAATAACCATAATAAAGCAAAATGATATTAATGGTGTTTATCATTGCGAAAATGCAACATTAGGCAACCCCGTTATGCAAATATTCTAAACCAAATAATCATGTGTAATGACCATGAAGCAATGTTTAACTCCACCACTGTTTGTAGCCCATATGATAAAACATGTTTATTTAAATTTATATCACCTAGAATGAAATTTCAAACATCAATTAAATGAATTCTCAAAATTTAACGCTGTTAGATGTTATATTTTGTTTGAATCTTAGAGTATCATGCAAGTAAGCTGGAAGTTCAAGAAACCCAAAAAAGTTTCTCATTCATACTTATATTCCTCATAAATTCAAATTGTTGCCATTTAAAATCAACCGATGTCCTTGACACTTATTACATTTGCAGATAAAAGAGCTGTGACAAAATTTTAAAATATTTAAATGTAATATGATAACAGCCAAATTAAAACGTGTTTATAAAAATAGTATATAAATCAAACTTCTGTTATAATATGTAAATGTATGTTGCAATTATACTAAATGTTTCATGGTTTGTAATCAATACTAAATCATAACATAACGAGCCATATTGCGTTTCGGTCGTCGGCCTGTAATTTACAGGTAGAAATCAGGGCATAGCCAGTCTCTACTTAGACCGTAATGGCTGTGTAATGCTACACATTACCTGAGCGACGGCGGCGGCCATGGCCGTTGTCGAGAACCGTGGTTTCACATCAACAAAGCTTATGACTGGGATTTAAAAAAAGTACTGAAAAGAAACCGGGTTCAATTTGTTGAATTTCTTTATTCGTAAGATCTAAGTTTGTTATATGATGTTGAAAACCATACGATATTATTTTGGTTTGGGCAATAAAATATTGCACACAACAAATTTCAAAATAAAGGTGTTGACAAAACTGTATTGAAAGAAACTTTAAGTCAAGACGAAAACTTAAAGTAAAATTGACTTTGAATTTTGGGTTTGAATTTTTTTTTAAGTCGTTATATATTACAAACATAATTATTGAAATTGCATTTGTGTAATTGGTCCTTTTGTTGGTTTGAATAGGTGAAACTATTCAAAGTTTGAAAACTAATAATGTTCAAAATGCTTTTAAGTTGCAAAACAATTTTAAAATAATATAACTCTATAGTGAAAGAAATATTTTTGTTTTATTTGACAGTTTGTCTTTATGTATAAGTAAAAAAAAAAAAAAAAAAAAAAAAACTATTGCAACTAGTTTATTTTTATGTTGCTTTTTGGTTTCACTGGAAGCTAACCTAGTGTAAAATGTCGTAGCCTACTTTTGGTATTGAAATATCCTACGATATTCAAACTATTAAACACAAGTTTTAGTAAAAAAATTCTATAACCAACGAAAGTTGCGTTTAGGTTTAAACCCTCACGAAGTGAATCACGTAATATAGTAAGAACTGTTTAAGTTGGAAAATAAATTTAAAAGTTTTCAAAAATTATAATTTATTCAAAGTAATATCATCCAAATTCACGAATAAGAGTTGCATTCTACAGTGTGTTTGTCAAATACTGCTCGACAGGTTAGCTCTGTATCGTCGACGGCTGACAGGAGTTCTGGTGGTCTCTGCAGGGACGTTCACGCCTTTAATATTTACCACTTTCCCGTCTCTTTTACAAGATGCAAGAAAACTATAACCACACCTTGCCAGACCTCAGAATATCTGTTTACAGTTTGCGACAGTAGAGTTTTTTTATGTTATTAGAAGAATATTTACACAACAGAGCTCAATGTTAGGTATAACCGGTGATAAATATAAATATAAGAAAGAATAAACCACTCAATTATTCAAGTTTGATTAAAAAAAAGGTTGGTGTTTTTGGGAATTGCTTAATAAAAAATGTAATACATAAAAATACAATTTATGTTAATATTTTACGATAAACAAGGGGAGAGTTTCCTAAAAATATTTTAATATCTATGTACATGAGATGAAATAAGGAAAGTTTAACTAAAGAATTTGTATACGTACAGTTAATTATAAATAAGTTTAATAAATTAGTAACAGCTTGTGGAGAACAGTTGAATAAAATAACCGAAAGTCAGTGATAAGGTTAAGGTAATTATAAATACACAAAAGTATTTAATCTATTATAGTTTAAGTCATGGTATTTTCCGAATCATAACTGGATGAGAGTAAGTAAATGTTGTGCTTGAGACTGTTGAAAGTTATAATTAGATGAAGGTTTCACCACTCACACCTCCACCGACATGTAACCACACGGTGCTTAATCTTGAATCTACTTCCTCAACACTCGCTCTGATGTGCATTTAAAAGTAAAATTTGTATATACACTGATAATGGCGGTGAACTGTTAAAATCGCAATAATTATCACGAGTACATTGGTAAAAATTGTACACATTTTATTAAACAATATATTTGAAAATAGGTAACTTTTTATATGTTTCAAAAGTTTTTTTTCAGTTTAGTCAAATTAGTTGAAAGCTTACTGTAGTATTCTACCATTTTCCAAAATATATCAAGCAACAATTAATTGCTTTCGTTGAATATATCGCATTACATTGCAAGTGACGTGATGTTGAGTCATTTACCTTATGTTGAAAACGCTATGTGGCTTCACATTTTAATTTGTAAATAAACTAACAATTGTAATGTCTATGGCAAAACAAAGATATAATTTTTTGAATAATTCAAGAACTTCTTCACTTCTTCACATTGTTTCATTTTTCCTTGGAAAAATAATTTTGAATAAGGGTAGCTCTACAGACACTTAAATATTTAATTTATTTGGTTCAAAAGGCCAAACAAAGTGAAAATTAAATCTGTTTAATGTGACAGCCAAAATCGTAAAAAAGTGTTTTCACCAACCGCATGATGTATATTGTTTTGTGTTTATTATTTACCAAGGAACAGGTTATACGGGAGATATAATAGAATATTGCAGGTGAAAACTGAATCATATACTAACGTGACACATAAAGTGTCATATGTTACTAAATAGAAAATGTGAAAGCTCTTTAAAGGTTGAAATTGGGTTATTGTTTAAAAATTTTTATATGGCCGTTTTTGGGAAAATATATTATATAATTGTAAAGGTAAGTATACTACTTAATTACTGTAAATACAAACTATCCAACCTTACCTTAATAATTTTGAAATAAGAAATTAAAGGATGATTCATAACTGAAACATGAAAGATTTCGTTGTTTTAAATTTAGATTAATTTTAGAAAATATTAGTTTGAAATCCAACAACATTAACCTAAAAAAAAAATATTTTATAGAATCTTGTTTTATAAAAAGCATTGCTGCACTTTAAATTAAAAAGTAATAAAGAGTTTTTCGACGTAAAAGACAACTGGTGTTTTAACATTTAACTATTTATTTAAGTTGTGTTCAGCAGATTTGGTTAGTGGGAGAAGTTAAAATTTTCTTTGCGAATAGGTAGGAGACAGTTAATGACAGTTCATAGGAGACATTGCAAAAAAAAATTATCTAATGGTAATTAACATTAAAACAAGCAACGAACTTTTTCTCACTGTCTAGGGACTTGTGAGAATTTCAATGTTATATTGCAAGGGTAAAATACATTGTATTTTTCAGGTGAACAATGGGGTACATCCGTCCCACATGTATTTATTATTATATTTTATTTTTGTATCTTTTGTTCAGGAAATTTCCATTGTGTTCTCCAAACTCAATTACATAATTCATAAAAAGTTATATTAAATCATTTTACTTTTATATGCCCGTAATCAAGATGATCTTGTTTGGTGTTAATATTATTTGGATATACTTTCATAATATGTTTTATATAATCGCTTTACCCACTTTAATTAATATCAAGTTTATGCAATAATACATACCCCAATTCGCAGGTTCAACAACAACTGTAATTTTAATGCAAAATACATTATTTTATTTTTATATCGGTTTGCTAAAAGCTATCAAAAAAAAAGATTCAATAGCACACTTTTTGTTATGGAATTGTATCTAATGTATTTAATAAAACAGTTTTAAATATGTTAATTGTTACCTACGTACTATTAAACATGTTTAATTTATTATGATATGTAAACCGTCTACTTAAAATTAACAACTTTCCTATTAGATATTTACAGGATTTAAAATTTTAATCTATAAACAAATAAACTCTTTATTAGAAAATACTTAATAGCTTAGATGAATAAAACTATTACACTTTTTTTACTTCGGTCCATCCTAGTGCCTCACAACCTTGTAGCAGTTAATGCACAAACTTGTAGTAGTTATCATGCGGGACCTTGTTTTGACAGCTGAGAGCCCCATAGGGGGTGTTCTGTCGCAACAGTACTGTTGTTATTGTTATCATCAAAACACGTGTCATCTAGAACAATTGCTATCTGACTGGCAACATTTGACATTTTTTAGTTTTCTACTTTTTTATTGCTAGTAAAACCAATATATGAATTAATGTTGTTTTTTTTATATCTTAAATGACAATTTTCATCCTCCATAGTATTTCAAGGAAAGGTACAAGGCCAATTAAGACTCTAAGTTTTTTTATAATATAATAAACTAATTGGAAAATTTAAAATATTGAAAAGTGATTAAATTGCTAGCTATTGCACGTCTACAACAATGAGATATGGATTGCAATGTGAGTGACATAAAACAAGTGTTTATACGTTGCAAGCTAATCGTGGTTGTGAATTTGTTTTTGCTGGTTGGTTAAATGTAAACTGTGAGTAAAAACTTAAACTGCTGAAAGGATTGAATTTTCCCTGGTGTTACCTTTAAGTTTAAACTTTCAAACAATAAAATTAACAACATAAACAATATAGAAATATTGAATTTAATCACAATTAAAATCGAAGTTCTTGTTGTTTATCAATACCGCCTATTACTTAATGGTTAAATGGTGAAAAACAATGATATATGGCATATTACCATTAAGTACTGGTCTTTTTAAACATTTTTGCACCAACTTCAGTAGTTATTTATGTTGAACCAGTTCTTACAAAAGAGTGACACAAGAAGAGTGGAGAGTAGACATCCGGCTAACCTAATGGTTAACCTCTCGGACTTCGGTTCAAGCGGTGGCGGGTTCGATTCCCGGGGTGGCCAACAAAACTTTACGGGTTTGGACCGCTTTCCCAAAAAGCGTTATGTGTATCTAGTATAAATCACCTTAAAAATGCATATGGCGTAAATAAGACAAAAAAGAGAGTGTCCTGCAGTATTGTTTGGTTAGATTAGTTCAGGTTAGCGTAGATAGGTCAATAATGGTTTCAATATGTTTTTTCACTAATTGTAAAAGTAAAAATACATAAAAACATTATATACGTAGCAATAAATAATTAGTCACTTACACCATATTTAGAGTAGTCTCACTTCAAAACCAAAAAGGTTCACTTGTCCTAACTACCTTCGTATGCATTGTACTTATTACAATCATTGTTGGCAAAAGATGGAAAACAAAATAATTTAACCACTCTATTCTAACATGAGCTCAGTTAACCTTAGTATGCCAAATTTAAAATGGGTGTTTCTTTCGACCAACGTATCGAAACGTATCCTCTTCATAATTCAATTATCTAAATCAATTGAAACAATATAAGAATTTATAACTTATCAAATGTATATAAATACATATGATTAGATTGGTAACTATAGTTTCAACATAAGTTCAATCACCATCGAAAGCTATTAATCATCCATGTGTCACGTGATTAAACAAGGCTCAAGCAAATAATCATTTGTCCTCCAATCAATATTGTTCAATGAATTTGCTGCCAATTATCATTTAGTGATATTGACATTAACACTATGTTTGTTTACCTTACAGTTGTACTTATGGAGAGAGCTGTTCCGACTAATTTTTAGTGTGTTGAATCCAATGTTCATATAATTGTAAAGGTTTCTTCATAATGTGAAAGATCAATACTACAATTTATTAGTTTATGATTGTTCCATTTAGGTCTGTATGCTTTTAAAGTTATAACGCTTTTCTTAAAAATAAGGATTGTTCAAAATTTTTAAGTGTTTTAATTTTTATTGCTGAACGAAATCTTAGACTTAAACACTCAAAATATACAAGAAGTGTAATACCATATACCTAAAAAAGTAGGATTTTCTAAAATGGGTCGTCAATTTGGAAGACAATGAGGTGTCAACTCATACTTATAAGCATGATGTTTATACTATAGTTTTCTCTTCGTTAAGCACTTTTAGATTCATAATCAAAATTTGTAATGGTACTTTATGGCGGGTTGTTGTAGTGAGTTTTCAATAATTTTAAATTATAAGCAAAACACAGCATAAATGAAAATGCAATAATATAATACAATATAAATTGTAACGTAATTCACTTATTAATTTACTGGTTACACGAAAAAATTGATTGAAATTAAACAGATTGTATAATTCAATTAAAGCTCTACTTCTGTAGTAGTTTTGATCATGGCAATCCAAAGCCCAAACACACAATAAAATATAATTAATTCCTAGTTTATAAAAAGTTAACATTAATAAGATAATGAAATTTACGGAAACACAAACACTTGTAGTTCAGACAGTCTTGTCGTTACTTTGACCACGTTTCGGAATTACTAATGCACATAGTTAGGACACCCTAGAACCTAATGTTGCAATTATGTGAACATTTTCTCCCCCCCCCCCCACCCCCCCCCCCCGCGGCCAACATTGACCGCAACGTAAAGCATAGAATTTTAAACAATATTTCATAAAAAATACCGAATATCACGTAGTTAGTTTTACTTTTACATACATTTGTTATAATTCCCCCATTTTGTAAAATTTATGGAAAAATAAAATAGCTTACTGGGAAATCTTCGGAGGTAATGGATTAGAAAATTTGACAAATGTTATTCTTAAAGGAAGAGGTTAAAATATCCAAAACTCTAAGGATTAAGGGTATAAATTGAATTTTTAAGTTGTCTTGAAATTATTTCAATTACCCAAAAATGCAACAAAAGTGATTGTTGGTATTTCTAATTAGTGATTTCTGGTCTGGATAGTTTCAATGTACAGGGTGTACCATACCCTGAAAATATAAATTATAGTTTCAGTCGATAAAGCGTTACAGGTTTACCTAAGAGGACGCAGTTGGTTTTTGTGAAAGTTCAATTATGTAAATCTTAAAAGGGGTTCACGGGTAGTCTCGGACATCCGGTATAAATAAATTTCAAATAAAACTAAAAATACATTCTATATTGTGTTAGTTTTTTAAGATTGTATCTTATAGAATCAAATTAACTTGCACATCGTTCATATTTCTCCACAGGTTATGAATGGTTGAATAGTTGGCCTTACATTCATAGATTGTAAAATTAATTAAATAAGTTTTGATAAAACAAGTTGTTTTACATTTATTTTAACAGTCGTTATACTCCATGCTTCTTGGGCTTGACAATCGGAAACCACTTTTCTATTGTTATTTATTTTATATTAATGTTGGTGGTTAGTCTCAGAACTAATAATCTCGTGAAGTTAAAAACAAGTTACATAAATAATTTTAAAATGACTTCGATATCATTGAGCTCCAATTTAAGTTTAATTATTTTGGCTTAAGGACATTGAAAAAATGTAATTAACAACAATAACTACCCTAATGGCTTTTTTAAAAGTGAACGATAAAATGAGACCGTCAATAATTTGAGCTATGACCGTCATGATAATACGAAACAAAATTCTTTAAATCTGGTGAACACCTATTTTTCATACTGAAAATTAAAATAAATGTATACATTTTCAATGATTATAAATATATGAACGTGACAACACAAAAACAAATCGTGCACTCGAGTGTTGTTTAGAACACTCGTATTTACTCATAAATCTGAGCTCGGTTCCATGTTTAGTCAGCTGTATTTCACCCTCCTACATATAATTTAAATCTCACACAGCGCAGTAAATATATTCATACATTTATCATCGCCGGTGACGCTTTGGTCTTATCTGTCTCCACCAACGCTAGTGGATGCCATGCTGTATATCAATATATACTTGTTTCGAGTAAATATATATACAATTTAAGAAGTTATGAACAAAATACGTGAAACCTTCCTATCATAGTTAAAATATTCCAAATTGCAAACGTTGTCTATAAAAAGGGGAAGTTTCAAGAGTTTCCATATCATCTTAAGATTTTATGCATGGAGATATTTTATAATCTAATAATGATACTATCATCTTAATTTTGATTACTTAGCAGTATCGTACGGTAAAATATAACTATGAATCAATAATAACAATATAAACGTTAAAACTATGTTTTTCAATTTCATAATGGTTAGCCTTTGGATCACTGGATTTTTTTAACCACTCTTACAGTCTGTACATCTTTGATCTATCTCTTAATTTTTATAAAATATATAAAGTGTCCTAAAATTTCCAATCGTGTTTTACAACAAACATATTTCATAGAATAAAAAATAATTAAATTAGTAGAAGCAAAGTTGGTGAACAATATTATAGACTTTAAAGGTTGAAGGCATTGGAAACCAATATATTGAGGTTTGCGTGAACATAAAAAGTGTAAAATATCTTTCTACACTATACTTTACTTCCAAAAGACAAATAATTTAGATAGGATGATTTAAACGAAAACAAACATAGAGCTTCCTTCTAAAATATTGTTAAACATTGAATAATCTTCAACACATCTGCCACTTAAAAAATGCATGAATAGAAAAATTGATATTCTTGTAACAAATATAATTTATAGTTGATGAGATGGTTTTATGTTCAAATACAAGTAAAGAGCAGAACTACTGTGATAACCATAATAAAGCAGACTGGTATTAATGGTTTTGTGCAACTGCAACATTAGGCAACCCCGTTATGCAAATATTCAAAACTAAATTAGCATGTGTAATGACCGTGAAGCAATGTTTAACTCCGCTGTTTTTGTAACCTCTGAGGCAAAGCGCTTATTTGTTTTTAACTTTTCTTGGATGATAAATGTTTAGTAAATGATAAAAAATATGGATGTTCAATGTTGTTATTTGTAAATTTTTTTTAATATCATGCATGTGAAAGTAAACAATGAGTGACCAAAATATGAAATCGTTCTGCTACATTTATGCCATTGAAATGAAAATTTAAAAAAATCTCATTTATGTGTAAATTTATTTTTTCAAGAATATAATTTTTAGTAGCAGTTTATCATTGGAGCTAAATCATAACATAACGAGCCATATTGCGTTTCGTTCGTCGGCCTGTAATTTACAGGGAGAAATCAGGGCGCAGCCAGTCTCTACTTAGGCCGTAATGGCTGTGTAATGCTACACATTACCTGAGCGGCGGCGGCGGCCATGCCGTTGTCGAGCACCGTGGTTTCACATCAACAAAGCTTATAAGTAATAAAAACCTTTTTAATCATTCGAAAAATAAAGTACTATTTACAGAAGTATTTTGTGGAAAGAGTCTATAAAGAGCGCTTCCTATTTTTGTTTTGCTTTTGTAGTAATTTTATTAACGCATTGTTAATTTTGAAAGAAAATATGTTGACGATGATTAACCGTGTTTAATAAAAACCGCCTGTAGAATTGGCTAGATATAAGCTATACGTATAATAATGTTCATATTAAAACCGTTTGGAAAATTTTACAGCAAATACATTTAATAAATTGAAGTAAAAAATGTAGTCTAAAGAGAATATATTAACTACATAAAGTACATTTAATAATGAACATACTAATAATTATAAAGTAGACATTGACCGTTTGATTTAAATAAATACTATTTAATTAATATTTCTATTTGCAAATTGTATCGTACTATAGATTCTTGTTTCATTCTGACTAATTAATGTAGAATTGCTTAAATAAGAATTAGTTTAGAGAAATAACTACATACAAAAATTTCAGATGTAATAAGTGTCTCGCTACTTTGGGCAAATTCATAAAGTATACATTTATGGTGCCTATGAGAAAATAAACTGGTGTAGCTTTTCCTAAAGTATCTGATTAGTAAGAGCCAACTCTTTGAATTGTGAACTGATAGAGCCATTACCAATGAAATACGTGTAACATTTGTGAAAAAAGTAAAAAAAAAACATGCATTTTAACCAGGTTTTGAAAAATATAAAATTACATGTTACTCAAATACTGTAGCAAGAATAGGGGTTCCATATATTAGAACATTTTATAAGTGCAACTCAGCATACAATCCATAAACTAATGGCAATTGACATTTTTTTGTATCTCTAGGGATTGAAAAACCTTACTATTAACCATAATAACTAATAACTACAACTACTAACTTAAAAAAAGTATATTAATTATATATGATAGAATTGAAAAAAATTTTTTACAATATGTTTTACGTTAAAGTTTTAGCGTATTATTTGGTTGATTATTACTTGTAAGAATGTGCTGAGATTTTGTTGGAAGATATCAATTGGCAATAACTGTGGTTTAATATCACACATTCCCTTGCAGCTTGCGTGATGTTTAGCCATTTTCTTAATGTACAACACAGCTGTTGTGACGTCAAAGTGAATTAGAACATGATAAACAGACATTTAAGATTCTTTTCACTATCAAACTCTGAAACGATTCACTTTACCTCTTAATATTATCCGACATTTTCGTAAAAAAGGTAATTGATATTGATTGTTTTCCTACCTTTACAGTGTTTAAAATGTCAACATAAACATTATTTAAGATGTTTACAATTATTGTTCTACAAGTGCAACAATGAGAGAGTTGATAAAAAATGGTCAACAGGAAAGAAGTTAAATCACACACAATATTCTAATTTCCTTTCATCTATTGCTCATCAATAATGATAAATTGGCATTTACCGATGATCACAATCTAAAATATTTTCTGATAAACTAAAAATGTAACTATTAGAAAATGCCCAATATTATGAATGGTAAATTACTCAAAGCTTTTTTAGTTTTTGGAGCATGTGTTAGGTAGCTTTTGTTTTATGATTTGATAAGTTGGTAATAGTGAAAAATACAGTTAGGTAATAAGTTATTCTCTTGAGTATATTATTAAGTAATAAGTCTAATAAATACACCTATGTAAAAAGAAAATTACAAGAAAAAGTGTCATATCTAAAACAAGTTGCGTTTTTCAGTGGGATCAAGCCAGAAATTGTAACTAATATGATAAGAAACGTGGAGAAGAAGAAAAATAAAGATAAAAGAACAAGTTTACAAAACATTTGCAGTGAAAACGAACAAATTAAATGGATTCTAGTCAAATACACTAATTCTCAGTTGTCGAATAAGATAAAATGTAATTTTGAAAAAAAAAACTAGCCAAAAAGTAAGTTTTTACACAGGAAACAATAAAAAATTTGTGTTAAATAACACCAAAGACAAAATTTCTAAAGAAGAAAAATCTGGGATGTATAAAAATCCAATGTGAAAATTGCCCCAAATGGGATTTAAAGAACATTTTAGGGACTTAAAATTAGAAAAAAAGATAAAAGTGCAGTGGCAAATCATTGTGTGCACGGCGACAATAATAAACCCGAAAAATTAATAAAACAAATAAACAATTCGACTAATCTTAACACATGTGAATCGATAGAAATTTTAAAAGTACAACAAGGAAACCTAATGAACATTTATACTCCGCCAATTCAAAATTCTCAACTTCTTAACTTTATTGTAAACTAATTTTAATTATAAAATTTATTGGCCTATTTAATCTAAAATGCTAAATTTTAATATAAGAATCTTATGTCATATTTGGTATATTTACAATAATTATTTTCAAATATTGTTTTAGTTTACGGTACGGCTGATGATGATAGCTTGTATATCGAAAGGCCTTCCGAAAAAAGAGAAAAAACCAAAAGTATACTGGTGTTGAATAATTTTAAATTTAAAGTTATTCTCTCCTTGTACATTTCTCCATAAGGATGCACTAGCTCATTAGTTTCAGGTGATGTATTACCATAATTTTATTAGTTTGATGTGTTGGTTTGCGGGAGTCGGTGTCATAGTAGATATTAAAACCACGGCAGCTTGGCCTGCGTTTGGATAATTACTGTGCCACTAATTTTAATAGTACTTTTCACCTTATTTAAATTTCGTTTAATTATATGTGTGTTGCGTCCCGCCCAAACGGATCTGTTTTACATGTAGACGGAGTAAGTATAGTAAAAAGTGTTAAAAATAGTTTTTTTAATAAGCTCCAACTATGTTTCATGTTCCAATCATTATAAATAAAACATTTTGAGTCCGTAATTATAACAAATACGAGTAACTGATTATGGCTTATGAAGTGGAAAGGATGAGTTGGAATTCTCCCTTCGTACATTATAGAGTCAAGAAGCGGTTTGTGAAAACTAGAAAAGCTTTCGTGCCGATAGTAACGTGTAATTTGCGAAGGCGAAATGGATCCGAGCCGGTCGCCAGTCATGCCGCTATGTACGCCTAATGTCAAACATTACCCGCCCGGGTTGCGTGGACCCTTCAACTAGTTGCCGGTAACTGTATCACAGTCGATATTGAGAAACTGATTACATTATAGTGAAGTGTTATGGATTTATGCATATAAGACATACATTTAAAAAATAAATTTTATTGATATTTTCTAAATTCTGACAGTACGTAATATTCGATATAGTTTTTATTCTATTTACAACTATACTATTTAGATTTGTCCCTTGATAAAGCCCGTTTCACTGTATCATAAAGTATATGATTTTTTATTACACTGTATTTTAAAGCATGTATCTTACCTTAGTAAGTATCTAAGAGGACAATAAAAATTCTTTCGTACCTTCAACCAAATTAATATTAAATTAAATTAAATTAAATATTGAATAATTAATTCATAAAATTTTTCAATTTAGAAAGTAACTACCTTACATTAGCTATTGTATACAGTATTAATTTATTAAAATGTATACCTGGTTGGTTATTATAGAAATAAAAAAAAAATATATATATATATATATATATATATATATATATTTTAAAACGTGTCAATACAATTATGAAACATTAAAATTTTTAATATTTATTTGAATTCAGAAGACATTATTTATTTATGGACCATGTACTCTTCAATACCTGCGTTTCTGGTTTCAGTACAAGCTGCGCTACGTAATATATTACTTTGTCACTATAATTGGGATTGGTTTTTAAGAAGAACATAAATAAATACATATCTTTCATCCACTTGTATCAGCAGGGACAACAGTCTAATTGCGAATTATTAATGCAAATGATCTGTTCCAAAATGAATGAAGGTCAGCATGTACACACAAGAACGCGTGTTTAAGTACTTTCAAACAATAAATACGAAGTACTTTAAATGGAAGCTGTAAGAAACACATGATTCTTACACCTTCCATTCCTTGAATGTTCCCTTGTGTTTACAATACTTAACAATACAATTCTTTGAACATAGGTAAATTAGTCTTAATAGAAAAATATGTTAAATTAGCATATCCAACGCAATTATGGACTATGACGATGGATAATTGGTTTATGATTTGTTCGAGCTACATTACAGTGCACATTCAGTGGTTCTAACGCAAACCCTGCATTGCGTTTTCAGTAGCAACGTTAATTCCAATGCAAATTTTTATTCACTATATGATTGTTTATCAATAACTGGCAAGTTAATGTGCTATTGTTCATTTAAAGCCGCGTCCGCACTGGCCGAACATGTTCGCCGAACAATGTTCTTCCAAACTTTTATTTGTTCGTTGCTAACATTTAATAATGTAAATCATATTACAGGATAATTGTTCGTTGAGAATGTTTGTTGATTTTTGTGTTCGCCGAGCAAGTTCGACACGAATGTTCGCCCAGTGCGGACGCGGCTTAATATTCCAATATTTTATGACTTATTTATATTGAAATTTATTAGCTATAAATCTAACATTATAAATATACAGGGGTTTACGTAAAAAACAAATAAACAATAAAATAGGTTATAAAAAATACAACGCACATATTAACACAAGTAAAAATTAGGTTCACAATAAAGCCGCGTCCGCACTGGCCGAACATGTTCGCCGAACAAAGTTCTTCCGAACTTTTGTTTGTATGTTGCTAACATTTTAGAATGTAAATCATATGGCCGAATAATTGTTCGTTAAGAATGTTTGTTGATTTTTGTGTTCGCCGAACAAGTTCGCCACGAATGTTCGCCCAGTGCGGACGCGGCTTAACAAAATACAAAATTAATTGAATTTATTTGTTGGTAATCATATTTAACATACTGAAACATTGAACTGTGTTTCACAATTATTATTACTGTATTTTAAACTTAATAAATGTAATTGAGATGTTTAATGTTATAAAATTATCTTTCAATCAATTATTTTTTATATTCGATATATTTAGTTTTGTTAGTTCTAACTTTATCTTTGATTCAATTTCGTTTTGATTTCTATCTTCGACTCTTTTGATATTTAAATCCAACGTTTATTAACATTTGAACTTTTAATACTTTAAAACTAGCAGTCTAATTTAGAGACCACTATTCCTAAAGTAATATACTGCATGTTTAGAGTTCTATAAAACGTTCTATAAACAAAATTACAATGGTAAATTACTTTACTGTAATTATTCAATTAATATTTTCTTCCGTCTCCACCACAGTATTATCCAGAGCAACACAAGGTTGCAGCAGTTATCATGCGAGACCTTGTTTTGACAGCCGGAGCCCCGTAGGGGGTGTTCTGTCGCGGCAGTACCGTTGTTATTGTTAGCGTCAAAACATGTCTCATCTCCACCCCCTACAAAGAGATCAATTTAAGTTAAAATGTTCAAATGTTATTATTTTACGATAGTTACCAATATATGCAAAATGATTTCATAAATTTTAATAACCTGAAATGTTAGGATAAAGAACAAAAGGGGAAAACCTAGAAATGTAAGGGTACATCAAATTAAAGATCCTGCTTAGTAGAGCCCAATGACCTAAAATTATGGATTGAGACAGAAGGGCCTATAACTATACTTGGGCCTATACTTGCAATAACTTGCAAGTCATGGCAAACAAAATAAATAAACGGTATCAGTTAACTGACACATACTTTCTCCCAACAATATAAAAAAGGTGTTAAAAGCTTCAAATATTAATGTCTTGATGACTCAGTCGGATAGCTACCAGCTGAGCAGTGATCGTTTGACCCTACGCGCGTCTGCGACTTTTAACAACGTACTGCGTTTACCGCTAAACGAAAAATTGAATTTTCTCCGCAACCACTTTACGTAAAGCAATAATTTAAAATACTGGATTATTTAGTTTTTTGAACTTGATTTAATGGTGATAAGTAAAATTTATTTCGAGACAACAGCTATTTTGAAAATCCAAAAAATTGATTTTTGAAACACTTTTTACTCCATAACTTTTGAACGCACATTTTCTCGGAGATGCGGGTGGTGTCATTTTATTTACCATTTTAAGCTTAATAAACCATAAAATTTTAATTAAAATCGTTAGAGCCGTTTTTGAGAAATTTTGGTTTTTGACGATTTTTGAGGGTTTTTGGGGGTAAACAACCCCTAAAAATAAAAAATTCAAAAAAAATGAAAAAAACGCCTGGAATTATTGTGAGTTTGGACCTACATACCAAATTTCACCAAAATCGGACCATGGGGGCATTCTCTAGCTCTGTTTACATCCAGACACACGGACACACGGACACACAGACACACACACACACACAGACATCACTCTGAAAACCACTTTTTTGGACTAAGGGGGCACCAAAATGGATAAATCCACAAACAACTCAAATTCGAAAATTTTGACGAAAACAATACTTTCTCCATATACTATGGTATAGGGGGAGAAAGTAAAAATATAATAGCTTCCTAATCTTCCTAGATAGTCGGCATGTGGACTATCCCGGGAGGAAGTTTTTTTTATATATTATTGTAACTTTAGAACAATAAATCAACTTAATACCTATTTGGTACTATCTGGTGCTTATTTGACCTAATAAGGTTGATTATTTAAGAAGTTATTGCATTATGAAGGTTTAGTTATATGATTTTAATGAAAATTCGATTGCTTGCCATTTCCGTCAGTTAACTATTTGCAGTCCTTATCGCGGCATAGTTTTCTGCTTGGTAAGAACTTAAATTTGATGTACATGTCAACTTGTGCTTATTTTTATCAAGATTTTAGACCAACTCGTTGTTTGCAGTTCCTTACGGGCGGTGTCAGTTTGGTTGTTTCACAGATTGAAATCACCCGTAATGATGTGTGAACATTGTATTTTTAATATGTTGTAGTGTTGAATTAGTTAAAGGGATTCCAGACTTAGGTGTAAGCCTGTAACTTATATGAGTTGTTATTGTGTAAGAACATTTTCAAGTTTAACAGCACAGTGTTAAAACATTTCTCCGTATAATATTTAAAACCTTAATATTTAAAGATACCCCTATTAAACACTTAACATGAGAATATGAAAATAGTGGGATTACATTATTAACTATTCTACTCTTAGAGTGTCTTCAAAATTATTATAGAATGCAACTTGAGGAACGTAAACCACGGTTTTTATACCTCTCCAGGCAGACGGGTCTGAGTTGGGCCCCGGTAGGTCATGATCCGAGAAGAACAGTTAAACTGTTGAAGTGAGGGAATGCGATTGTGTTTTTCGTTCAGTTAAACTGTTACTTACAAAAAAAAAAAAAAAAAAAAAAAAAAACTGAAAAACGCAATGTATAAGAAGTTGAACCGCTTCCTGTTCCTAATCACAAGAAACAGACAATAAACAAATATACATTGTCAACTTAGTAATTATTCTCAAATTATAGTAATTACATTTTTAATATGGTCGACTTACAAAACTATTTTCTCTGAAGGAGAGAGAAGGGCTTTTTATTTTTATTTGATAATTACATCGTTAAAAAAAAGACACTGTTAGATGGTACATTTAAGAGACGTAACAGTAATATCCAATTTCGGAAAGGTACGCCTCTTTCAGTAATTATATCAGAACGTGATTGCCACTTCGTCGAAGTCTTTTATTGGTCGTTATAAGTGGTATTTTCTGATGTATCCTATACGTAGTTCATCCCTGATTCTTTTTAAAGTTTTTTTCATTTACTAAAATAATTATGTTACAAAAATTCTAAAAAATAAAATTAATAATATGATTTTTATTATTAATAATAAACGATATACTGTAAATTTTTTCATTCGATGATAGGCTATATTTTATTGCTTTGTAAATTGCTTGTTAGTAAAAAAATAACCTTCTTGTTAGGTTACTATTTTAATATCCATTAAATCTATATAACATTTAAATTGAAGAGGCATTGATTTTCAAACGTAACATGTTATTGGATAAATATATCACTTGCTTGTTTAGGAAGGTATAATTAGGACTAATGCGAGGTATTTAACGTAAATTGCTACAAATGTGCTAAAAATTTAGAACATCTTATCTAATCTTATATACTAAACATTTTATCTCTTATATTAAAAATTTTTATTCGAGGTTAACTTGTTGCATAAAAATTTCTTTAATACATTTTAAAACTTTTTATATTTAAGTTTTAGGTTTAGTATTATTAAATGATTTAATTACTTATTTACTGAAGTAGCCACTGGCACCAAAGTCTGTACTTGGCTTCATCAACACATCCTCTCCAGTGGGTTGAACAGAAACTAAAATTGTAGGTCTCATATAGAAGTTTAATATTTTAAAAATCGTTAAATCTTTTTGTTTCATGTTTTAAAAAGACGTAAGAAACAACTCTTTTGTAATGTGATATTCCTATTTTCTTAGGTTGTAAAAACATTTTTTGTGTGGTATAAATTAAAAGATGAATATGTTTTGATTCGATATTTTTGTATTAATTACCTTCTTTTCCATTGTTTTTTTTTTTTTAGGATGTAGTAAATAACGCGCAAGCTATCTCACTATTGGAAAATATAATTTTAAAAAGTACATTATTTTAATTTCTGGGAATGGATCATTAACATGTATATAATTAATTAATTTAACTAAGTTATTATATAGCTCCATACAACACAAATCTGTCAATAAACAATTTAAAAGAATATGGCCTAAACTTATTTTTACAAAATACAGTTTAAAAGTAAAATCAAACTCGTTATGTTGCATTAAGTGGCGCGTCACAAACAACGGCGGAGTTAAACATTGTTTCATGGTCATTACACATGCTAATTTGATTTTGAACAATTTGCATAACGAGGTTGTCCGATGTTGCATTTGCACAAAAACCATTAATATCATCGTGGGATTTATTGAATAAATTATTATTTTGAACTATATGATTGTCGTTAAATTTAATGCTACGTTATTGTTCCTACAGGGATCAATGAACAATACAAAATAAAAACACGTCTTTAACTGGTTAGCACGTTCTCTTTTCCTTTTTGGCCCACCCACATAAACCCTAAATCAAAAAAATTGTTTACAATGACGATATTACATTTCGTTTAACATTAATCTCTTAAACAGCTTTATTGAGCCTTAAACTCGTAACAACCTTAACATAACTACAACAAACTTGCATTTATCCGCAATTCTCAACAGTGTGATACAGCGACATTTAGCAGCTTTATTACGAAACCTTGTTTTGACAGCTGAGCAACCCTGAGGGCACGATCCGTCGCAACAGCAGTGCTGTCGTCGTGACTCGACACTGGATGCTCCATCTCGCTCGCTTGTTGACTTGGTAGACAGCAATTTCATTTTAAAATAAAAATTTATACAAAAAATGTTTTCATACAACTGAACAATACAAAAAAATTGTATGCCGTAAACTTTACGATACTAACAAATTTAAATATTTAAGAAAAACATACATTGATTAAAAATTATTATTGATGTAATTGTGTTTCTTAGTTATTAAAAATTTAATTACACATAAAAAATACAAGTAAGAGCATGTATATGTATTTTTTTGGTCCTTCGTTCTCACATCGTATATATCAAATTATATATATATATATATATAAATATATATATATATATATATATTTAAAATGCCAAAATATAATGAATTTATTAGTATTCTTGTAATGTGGTCTCCACTATTTTCCAACCTTATTTGTATCCTAAAATAACCAATTATGCCTATTATTATTAATCCATTGAGAAAAATCAACGAAATTAGTTATATTATTCTTTAGTTTATTATAGCCCCTTAGTCTTATGATATAATTAAAATATTCTAATAATTTGTGTTCGTATTACAGGCGGGGAGTTTTTGCTTGCCGCAGTTGAATGTTTTTATAAAGAACAAAATTTCAACATAACATTGTGTTTTATTTTTGTTTATTTATTTTGTAGTGGGCTATTTCATTGACAAATGTTCTTGCCTTTCACTTAAAATAGATGTTATTTTGAAGATAATCAAGAAAGAAAACAAAATAAGTAACATACAAATATATTATATAAGCAGTTATGTATTGAACGAGTTGAATGGTGTGTATTGCTTATAAAACTGAATTGATTGCTAAACATATCCAATTTACATAATATAAAATGACTCAATATATATGTTAAACATAAACATATATCTTCAAGTTTTTTTTCTATACGTTCACACTTAAAAGGCAATAACAGAATGTAGCGTAAAGGCCATAAAACACAGTGTTGATATATCGCTAGCAAATAGTTGTCGTGAGATAGTCCATGGTTGGTTATAAAGTTAGTTTTTTATGACACACTTGAAGAAAAGCCAGACTAGACGATTTTACGATATTAAATGAGATTCATTTTCTCTGTATTTTTATGAATGCTTTGGAAACAAATAAGGAGGATTATTAAGTGCAAAACTAATTCGGTAATTTGTTCAGAGTATTGGGTAAAAATTACAGAAAACTGCAAAAATAGTGGTTTTAACATATGCTGTTTACAGTTAGTTTATTCAACAGAGTTTCACAGAACAGAATTCTGCTCTTAAAAGCCAAATACTCGTTTGATTCCATTAAAAGTGATTCGATGTAATCTCCCTCGACATCCGTTAGGACAAAAACTCCACCTCCCCCCGTCACGACCCTTCTGCGGGATGAATCTGAACCATTCACGGTCGCTTCAATAGTGATTTACAAACTGTACTTGGTTTCGGATATGTTTGACTGTAAACCAATACAAGGTTTGTAAAAAGACTAATTAGAACTATACCACTTAGGAGGAGTATTAATATTCAACTAGTGTACTTGTTGCTCGAAACTAAACAATTTATTTTGATACAATTCAAAAGTTACATCAATGACATCCAACCAATCCAATATTTTTAATATGAGTAATCACAATAAACTACATGTATTTAAAGCTGTACACAAGTTTAAAATGTTTAACGCAATACCAATGTTATCCTAATGGAAAAATTTCAAATAAAATGTTTGGATAGTGCCCTTATTTAAGTCCGATTTTCATCAACTTTTGGCGGAAACAGATGAAGCCCTATCCTACGACACTGTGAAAACTTGAAAATCGGTTGAGAATTGAAGGGAGGAGTCCTCTTAACAAAAAGCCTTAGCGTATTAAATAATTATTCACAGATTCTTTTGCTATTCTTACATTTCAAACGTAACCTAAACATCCCTTTAAATCATTTTTCATAATAGAAATGAAAGTAGATACATGATTCTGTATGTTAAAGAATGAAAAAGATATTTAACAAATAGTTTGACTGTCTTATCATAATACAAAAAGTAACAAACTTTACATATGACCAAACAATAATTTTCGTTGATAATAAATATTTTTTTAGAATTTTTAAGTAGTTTGTCATCTGTTTAAAATAAGTTCTTAAACACTATTTATTAAATTAATTATGATTATACATTTTTATATGCATAATAAGTAAAGATAGAAAAATATTCATGAATATGAATATGTTTTTTTTATACGTGAAATTTGTAAATTCAAATGTCTAGAACATAAAATCGATAAATTCATTTTATTAAATGGAATAACCTTTGGTGAAGTGTTTTTGTTTATTGAAAGAGAGATGTATCTGCGACCTTTGGTAATTGCCTCGGTAACACGGTTAAAGGGTTCAATTTAAGAGATGTAACACCAATATCCAATATCAGAAAAGTGCGCCTCTCTCTGTAATCACATTGGAAACTAATTGCCACTTTGCCAACGACTTTTATTGGTCGTTAAGACATTTGCTGTTGACCCAAACAACATATTATTAAGACTTCACGATTGCTCAAAAAAAATTTTCCCTACAACTGCATGGAAATAATCACATTGACAAACCTATAAACACTACGCAAAACAGTCAGTTTCTGGTTTCCGTTTCTTTTCCGCTATAGAAAGGCAATGTTCTTTACCACATGTTAAATCAAGCAGTAATTTAAATTCAGCTGTTATTACAAACCATGCTATAGCTGTTGGTCATTGTTGTTGCTTTTTTACTGTGAGGTTATGTTTGATAGTTAGCAGTATGTTCCAAAAGAAACAAATCAAACATAATCTAAATGAAATTTTGTATTATGTTACTTGTTGTATTATTACTTGTATTATTTGGCAGGAGAAAATAAAGATGTTTTGAACTTGAACTTGAACTTGTATACAACAAAACATTTAATCTGTTGTAATGATGTCGGTAGAAATAGTCTTGTGTATTACGAGAGCAAATAATCATCTCTGCAGGTTAAATTACAATACAGAAAAACAAAGAAAACTTTACGTTGGGTTACCAGTAATTTTTCGAATTTAATTTTAGTAAAATTTGTAGCAAAGCTTAGGTTTTACCAAATTGATTTTTGAACTAGAATCATTATGCAAATATATCTAACTCAATTAAAAATGTACAATCAAACCCGAAGTACGATTATTATGGTATATATCAATAGCATTAAGAAAGGAAACGAAACCTTTACTTTTATTCCGTCAGTTGGGTTTATATTAATTTATTGTAAGAGTGAAAAACTTGAAGGTATTACTGCTATATTAAATAGATATATATTTAATTACAACACCAAAGTGATTCCAACATATATATTGTAAGCAATCCCTAGCTCCACCGGAGAGCTCCCAAACGTATCCCAGTTTAGTGTCAATATTTGCAGGCTTAGTGGGTTTTAGAGTGGTGAAACCTTCCTGTGATTCGAAACCATCCATGATACGGTAATATACAAATGGGAAACTTTTAATTTCTTGATCTGGGCGTTGATCAGTAGAACAATAACGTTTATAAAATTAATAAATTCAGCTTAAGTCTAAGTTTATTTTACATTTAAAGACATTTTCATGTATCTTTACAGTGATAAATTAGTGATGAATATTTAACATTGATATGTAATATATAAAAATGGTGTGTATATATAACATTATATTTTTATCAAGTGTAGTATATTAAATATCCTAAATGACAGAAAAATTATTATTTAACTTAATGTTATTTATATAATAACTAAAATCTATTTTGCTCAGCAGCTTCACTATTAAAGTGTAGTAAAATTTGTCGGGGAAAATGAAATAATTATTGGACAGCCAATGTCTTTTGAAGTGTGGTCTTTTGCATCCCCTGACCCTCCTCCGAAAATTCCCCTGAAATCCCATATAGGGATCATTCCCAAAAATGAGAGGATGTCCCATACTATAGTTGCAATAAAATTTGATATTAAGCAAACCAAATTTAAATACACTCCAGAAAGTTTATACATCATATGAAAGGTTTTAAAATGTAGAATACAATGCCGTAAACCCGACCGCAATATAACGGTAATGAGAAAAATGGCAGTCGTTCAAAATTTAGAAAAAATAATACTATCAAAACTGTGAAATGCAATACCATCCGACATATTTCATCTTTTGAGGTCTGGTTTTCGGATATTTACCCTCCTTACTAAGACCTTTTAAGTTATGTGTAGCACGGCTATGGACTGAGAAAACTTTTTCAAAACTTCCTCTTTTGTATGTCCATGTATGGTCCCTGTAGGGAGGTCCAAGGGTATGATAGGCATATGTCAAACTATCAGCATTTACAAACGTAATTGTAAAAGTAAAACGTTTGCAGCAAACCGCACCCCAAAAGGTCAAGTATTTCGAATATTATTACATTTTTAAGCTTTTATGTTAAAACTTGTTTTTTATTCAAATGTGACAGGCTGCCATTTTCGACTCAGGCAACCTTTTGAGATCCGGTTTGCGGCATTAACTTCTATGACTCAAGAGCTTTCATGTGATGTAAGTAGTGTAAAATTGCGGCCGCTGGCCCAGTTCAAGGTCACCTGAGGGATGACGTCATCGAGGTCAATGACCTCACCGATGACGTCATCGATGACGCAATCGATGACGTCATCACTAATGACGTCATTTCGATGACGTCACACCCATGACGTCACAGAAATGACGTGCTGATGACGTCATCACCCCTTACGTCATCAAAATGACGTCACCGACGCCACTGAGGTCAAGGTCATGCCGAAACTTAAAATTTTTTGGCACTTTTGCCGTTTCTCGCACTACGCTCCGAGTTTCAGTCAGAGTCCTCGTGACCTTGACCACTTGGAGCGAATTTCCGACGAGAAACGGCAAAAGTGCCAAGTTAAACTCGAGTTTCTGACATGACTCTGCCTAAATGGGCAATCGGTTATCCCTCAGGTGACCTTGAACCAGTACAACGCCCGCAATTTCATGTTACTGTGACCTTGAAAACTTAACAACGGAGCGCCGACACCGATGCGCACCCCACGACAGCCACCGAGTGACTGACTGTCAGGCTCTGTGTACTCTAGGTATATCGGCTTGAGAGACTAAGACTCTAAACTGTCAGGAATGGGACTAACTAACTGAATTTTGCAAGGAAAAGTCATTTCATCTAATATTTTAAACAAATCTTCATCAGTAAAACTGACATTAGTCTGTTTGGTATAAAACCTAGGGTGTCCACGCAACAGTTTGCGCCACTTAGCTAAAGTCGAAACCTTCTTAACTTTGAGCGGTGGACAGTGAGCAACTAATAAAGTCTTAACACGGCTAAGTTTCTTACCTAAAGCGTCCCGCGACATGGCTTCCCCTCACAAAAGTCCGCACAATACTGAGAGACTGCTTGTAGCGCATGAGTCAAGGGAAAAGAGGTGGGGGAAACAGCAGGAGTGGGGGAAGGTCACAGTGGTGGGGGAAGGTGAGGTTTAACGCTGGAGTATCGCATCACTTCACCATGAGCTGTCCTACAGTCAACACACTGTTCTCTTGGCCCGAGTTGGCACTAGAAGAAACATTTCTGTACAGCTTAGGCTGTGAGAGCCGAGGAAGCAAAGTCAAAGTGGAAATTGTGTTAAACTCCAAGATAAAGAGTCTCCTAAATAAACTAATTGTATCCCTGCAATCTCCTATAACTTTAGAGAAATACCACTTTATTAAGCGACACCTTATACTTTGGCAAAACGAAGCGGAAATGGAAAAGATTACAGTAAAATTAATTTAACTTAAAACTTGGACTGGACACTCATGGCGATACCATGTGGCGTGCAAACGCCACCCTAAACATTACAAGTTAGGTTATTGAGCACCTCTGGTACGATAACCGATGTGCTAGAGTTAAAGTGTGATGACCTTGAGTCAAAACACTGAAATACTACAAGTCGATATCGCCCCAGAGTTAAAGTGTAGTGACCTACATCCAGAACTTGTAAAATTACTTACATATAGAGAGCTAGAGAACAGCGAGACGCACCGCATGGAAGCCGGAGACATACTGGCGAAGCAGTGTTGTGCAGCCTAGGGACCCAGTTGTGGTGGGGGTATAGCCAACACTTAGAGTACAAGTGTTGTGGGTGACCTCGAGGGTGACCTTGAACCAGCTCGAGAAGTGACCCGTACTCTAGGTATATGGGAAGTGGTGGGGGAAATCTCAAGGTCATTCAAATGGAGTTTAAAAAAAGTCAAAGAGTAGAGAGACTATTCTACTCTTCAGAGTCCTCGTGACCTTGAGGATTTGGAGCCAATTTCTACGAGAAATAGCAAAAGTGCAGTAGCACCGTTTTGGTGCTACCTTAAATGTAAATGTTAATTAGTCCCTTAAATGTTAAAGTGTGATGACCTTGAGCATAAGAGTTAAAGTTTTCTTGGGGAGACAATTCGATGTTGTCCCAGAGTTAAAGTGTTAAGACCTTGAGTCAAAACACAGAAATATTACAAGTCGATGTTGTCTCATAGTTAAAGTGTGGCGACCTTGAGTAAAACTCAGAAATATTTAGCCAATGTTGTTCCAAAGTTAAAGTGTGGTGACCTTGAGGAAAAAATTAGAAATATTTACCCCATGTTGGCCCAGAGTTAAAGTGTAATGACCTTGAGTCTGTCATGTGACACTGCTCGGGTGACCTTGAACTGGCCCGGCTGCCTTACTCTAACCATTACTGCAACCGCGATGTGCACCCTACGACAGACACCGAGCGACTGACTATTAGGCTCCGCGTAATCTAGGTATATGGGAAGTGGTGGGGGGAATTGCGATGACCTTGGGAAACTTGAAAATGTCACGCCAGGTAGCACCGTTTTGGTGCTACCTTAAATGTAGATGTTAAAGTGTAATGACCTTGAGTAAAAAAACATAGAAATAATACAAGTCGATATTGTCCCAGAGTTAAAGTGTGGTGACCTTGAGTGAAAACATAGAAATATTACAAGTTGATGTCGTCCCAAAGGTAAAGTGTGGTGACCTTGAGCATAAGAAATAAAGTTTTCTTGGTATGACAAGTTTAAGTAGATTCAGAGTTAAAGTGTGGCGACCTTGAGTGAAAACATAACAACATTACAATTTGAAGTCGTCCCAGAGGTAAAGTATTATGACCTTGAGTGAAACACAGAAAAACCACAAGTCGATGTCGTCCCAGAGTTAAAGTGTGGTGACCTTGAGGGAAAAGTTCTGAAATATTTTAGCCTATGTTGGTCCAGAGTTAAAGTGTAGTGACCTTGAGCATTTGTCTTGGTATGACAATTTGATGTTGCACCAGAGTTAAAGTGTTGGGACCTTGAGTGAAAACATAGAAATATTACAAGTTGATGTCGTCCCAGAGGTAAAGTGTGATGACCTTGAGTCAAAACACAGAGAAACCACAAGTCGATGTGGTCCCAGAGTTAAAGTGTGGTGACCTTGAGGGAAAAATTCTGAAATATTTAGCCTATGTTGGTCCAGAGTTAAAGTGTAGTGACCTTGAGCTGAAAACTTGTAAAATACTTACATCAATAGAGACGGTAATCCCCGCTCTCACCCCTGCGCCCCCAGTGGCGCCCCCAACCCTGCGCCCCTGGTAGCACCCCCACCCCTGCGCTACCGATGGCGCCCCTGGGTGTGGTAGCCCGGTGGAGATATATAAGGCGGCCCCGCTCATAGCCGGCTCACAGCCCGTCCCCGTGCGTTGAGCTACCTAAAGGTTTGAGCAAACACTTAGAAATATTTACTCTTCGTACGATCAGAGTTAAAGTTTTCATGTCAACAGACGTACCCCCAGGTTTGAACCAACACTTAGAAAAATTTACTCATGGTACAACAGTTTTATGTTTTCGCCAAATAAGTGTAAGTGTGGTAAATTGAACTGGCTAAAATGTTATAATTTGCTAAGTTCGTATTGTTGTACATGATAAATCCTAAACTTTAACTTATAACCGTACAGCAGAGTGCCAACACCAGTGTGCACCCCACGACAGTCGCAGAGCGACTGACCGTACGGCTACGGGTGGCCTACGTATAAGGAAAGTGGTGGGGGGAATTGCGATGACCTTGGGGACTTTAACAATTTTGACTATAGGTAAAACTTAAGTTTTCGTTATTTCAACCTAAGGTCTTGGCTTTTCGCGTTTCAGAGTGTATTAAAGCGATCTAGCTATTAATTGTAAAATTGATTTCTTAAAAGATAGTCATTTTTACGCTGGGTGTTGGTAAATTTGTTAGAGTCCTGATTGCCCATACAAAACCAAACTTTTTTATTATTCAATATTTCAGTCTGGGATTTCGGATTTACATGTTTCAGCGTATTTTAGAGTGTTTAAGCTTATCTTAAAAATTTGAAAAACTTTAACAATTTTTACTAAAATTTGCGAGTTGACTGATAGAATATTTCTGTCAGGAGTGACTATAGGTAAAATTTAAGTTTTCGTTATTTCAACCTAAGGTCTTGGCTTTTCGCGTTTCAGAGTGTATTAAAGCGATCTAGCTATTAATTGAAAAATTGATTTCTTATAAGATAGTCATTTTTACGCTGGGTGTTGGTAAATTTGTTAGAGTCCAGATTGCCCATACAAAACCAAACTTTTTTATTATTCAATATTTCAGTCTGGGATTTCGGATTTACATGTTTCAGCGTATTTTAGAGTGTTTAAGCTTATCTTAAAAATTTGAAAAACTTAAACATTTTTTACTAAAATTTGCGAGTTGACTGATAGAATATTTCTATGTCAGGAGTGACTATAGGTAAAATTTAAGTTTTCGTTATTTCAACCTAAGGTCTTGGCTTTTCGCGTTTCAGAGTGTATTAAAGCGATCTAGCTATTAATTGTAAAATTGATTTCTTAAAAGATAGTCATTTTTACGCTGGGTGTTGGTAAATTTGTTAGAGTCCTGATTGCCCATACAAAACCAAACTTTTTTATTATTCAATATTTCAGTCTGGGATTTCGGATTTACATGTTTCAGCGTATTTTAGAGTGTTTAAGCTTATCTTAAAAATTTGAAAAACTTTAACAATTTTTACTAAAATTTGCGAGTTGACTGATAGAATATTTCTGTCAGGAGTGACTATAGGTAAAATTTAAGTTTTCGTTATTTCAACCTAAGGTCTTGGCTTTTCGCGTTTCAGAGTGTATTAAAGCGATCTAGCTATTAATTGAAAAATTGATTTCTTATAAGATAGTCATTTTTACGCTGGGTGTTGGTAAATTTGTTAGAGTCCAGATTGCCCATACAAAACCAAACTTTTTTATTATTCAATATTTCAGTCTGGGATTTCGGATTTACATGTTTCAGCGTATTTTAGAGTGTTTAAGCTTATCTTAAAAATTTGAAAAACTTAAACATTTTTTACTAAAATTTGCGAGTTGACTGATAGAATATTTCTATGTCAGGAGTGACTATAGGTAAAATTTAAGTTTTCGTTATTTCAACCTAAGGTCTTGGCTTTTCGCGTTTCAGAGTGTATTAAAGCGATCTAGCTATTAATTGTAAAATTGATTTCTTAAAAGATAGTCATTTTTACGCTGGGTGTTGGTAAATTTGTTAGAGTCCTGATTGCCCATACAAAACCAAACTTTTTTATTATTCAATATTTCAGTCTGGGATTTCGGATTTACATGTTTCAGCGTATTTTAGAGTGTTTAAGCTTATCTTAAAAATTTGAAAAACTTTAACATTTTTTACAGTTGACTGATAGAATATTTCTGTCAGGAGTGACTATAGGTAAAATTTAAGTTTTCGTTATTTCAACCTAAGGTCTTGGCTTTTCGCGTTTCAGAGTGTATTAAAGCGATCTAGCTATTAATTGTAAAATTGATTTCTTAAAAGATAGTCATTTTTACGCTGGGTGTTGGTAAATTTGTTAGAGTCCTGATTGCCCATACAAAACCAAACTTTTTTATTATTCAATATTTCAGTCTGGGATTTCGGATTTACACGTTTCAGCGTATTTTAGAGTGTTTAAGCTTATCTTAAAAATTTGAAAAACTTAAACATTTTTTACTAAAATTTGCGAGTTGACTGATAGAATATTTCTATGTCAGGAGTGACTATAGGTAAAATTTAAGTTTTCGTTATTTCAACCTAAGGTCTTGGCTTTTCGCGTTTCAGAGTGTATTAAAGCGATCTAGCTATTAATTGTAAAATTGATTTCTTAAAAGATAGTCATTTTTACGCTGGGTGTTGGTAAATTTGTTAGAGTCCAGATTGCCCATACAAAACCAAAACTTTTTTATTATCAATATTTCAGTCTGGGATTTCGGATTTACATGTTTCAGCGTATTTTAGAGTGTTTAAGCTTATCTTAAAAATTTGAAAAACTTAAACATTTTTTACTAAAATTTGCGAGTTGACTGATAGAATATTTCTATGTCAGAATTGACTATAGGTAAAATTTAAGTTTTCGTTATTTCAACCTAAGGTCTTGGCTTTTCGCGTTTCAGAGTGTATTAAAGCGATCTAGCTATTAATTGTAAAATTGATTTCTTAAAAGATAGTCATTTTTACGCTGGGTGTTGGTAAATTTGTTAGAGTCCTGATTGCCCATACAAAACCAAACTTTTTTATTATTCAATATTTCAGTCTGGATTTCGGATTTACATGTTTCAGCGTATTTTAGAGTGTTTAAGCTTATCTTAAAAATTTGAAAAACTTTAACATTTTTTACAGTTGACTGATAGAATATTTCTGTCAGGAGTGACTATAGGTAAAATTAAAGTTTTCGTTATTTCAACCTAAGGTCTTGGCTTTTCGCGTTTCAGAGTGTATTAAAGCGATCTAGCTATTAATTGAAAAATTGATTTCTTAAAAGATAGTCATTTTTACGCTGGGTGTTGGTAAATTTGTTAGAGTCCAGATTGCCCATACAAAACCAAACTTTTTTATTATTCAATATTTCAGTCTGGGATTTCGGATTTACATGTTTCAGCGTATTTTAGAGTGTTGAAGCTTATCTTAAAAATTTGAAAAACTTAAACATTTTTTACTAATATTTGCGAGTTGACTGATAGAATATTTCTATGTCAGGAGTGACTATAGGTAAAATTTAAGTTTTCGTTATTTTAACCTAAGGTCTTGGCTTTTCGCGTTTCAGAGTGTATTAAAGCGATCTAGCTATTAATTGAAAAATTGATTTCTTAAAAGATAGTCATTTTTACGCTGGGTGTTGGTAAATTTGTTAAGAGTCCAGATTGCCCATACAAAACCAAACTTTTTTATTATTCAATATTTCAGTCTGGGATTTCGGATTTACATGTTTCAGCGTATTTTAGAGTGTTTAAGCTTATCTTAAAAATTTGAAAAACTTTAACATTTTATACTAAAATTTGCGAATTGACTGATAGAATATTTCACTAAGTCACGAGTTTTTATTGTTGTACATGATAAATCCTAAACTTTAACTTAAAACCGTACAGCAGAGTGCCGACACCAGCGTGCACCCCACGACAGTCGCAAAGCGACTGACCGTGCGGCTCCGGGTGCCCTATGTATAAGGAAAGTGGTGGGGGGAATTGCGATGACCTTGGGGACTTTAACAATTGTGACTATACGTAAAATTTCGTTTTTCATTATATCAACCTAAGGTCTTGGCTTTTCGCGTTTCAGAGTGTATTAAAGCGATCTAGCTATTAATTGTAAAATTGATTTCTTAAAAGATAGTCATTTTTACGCTGGGTGTTGGTAAATTTGTTAGAGTCCTGATTGCCCATACAAAACCAAACTTTTTTATTATTCAATATTTCAGTCTGGGATTTCGGATTTACATGTTTCAGCGTATTTTAGAGTGTTTAAGCTTATCTTAAAAATTTGAAAAACTTTAACATTTTTTACAGTTGACTGATAGAATATTTCTGTCAGGAGTGACTATAGGTAAAATTTAAGTTTTCGTTATTTCAACCTAAGGTCTTGGCTTTTCGCGTTTCAGAGTGTATTAAAGCGATCTAGCTATTAATTGTAAAATTGATTTCTTAAAAGATAGTCATTTTTACGCTGGGTGTTGGTAAATTTGTTAGAGTCCTGATTGCCCATACAAAACCAAACTTTTTTATTATTCAATATTTCAGTCTGGGATTTCGGATTTACACGTTTCAGCGTATTTTAGAGTGTTTAAGCTTATCTTAAAAATTTGAAAAACTTAAACATTTTTTACTAAAATTTGCGAGTTGACTGATAGAATATTTCTATGTCAGGAGTGACTATAGGTAAAATTTAAGTTTTCGTTATTTCAACCTAAGGTCTTGGCTTTTCGCGTTTCAGAGTGTATTAAAGCGATCTAGCTATTAATTGTAAAATTGATTTCTTAAAAGATAGTCATTTTTACGCTGGGTGTTGGTAAATTTGTTAGAGTCCAGATTGCCCATACAAAACCAAACTTTTTTATTATTCAATATTTCAGTCTGGGATTTCGGATTTACATGTTTCAGCGTATTTTAGAGTGTTTAAGCTTATCTTAAAAATTTGAAAAACTTAAACATTTTTTACTAAAATTTGCGAGTTGACTGATAGAATATTTCTATGTCAGAATTGACTATAGGTAAAATTTAAGTTTTCGTTATTTCAACCTAAGGTCTTGGCTTTTCGCGTTTCAGAGTGTATTAAAGCGATCTAGCTATTAATTGTAAAATTGATTTCTTAAAAGATAGTCATTTTTACGCTGGGTGTTGGTAAATTTGTTAGAGTCCTGATTGCCCATACAAAACCAAACTTTTTTATTATTCAATATTTCAGTCTGGGATTTCGGATTTACATGTTTCAGCGTATTTTAGAGTGTTTAAGCTTATCTTAAAAATTTGAAAAACTTTAACATTTTTTACAGTTGACTGATAGAATATTTCTGTCAGGAGTGACTATAGGTAAAATTAAAGTTTTCGTTATTTCAACCTAAGGTCTTGGCTTTTCGCGTTTCAGAGTGTATTAAAGCGATCTAGCTATTAATTGAAAAATTGATTTCTTAAAAGATAGTCATTTTTACGCTGGGTGTTGGTAAATTTGTTAGAGTCCAGATTGCCCATACAAAACCAAACTTTTTTATTATTCAATATTTCAGTCTGGGATTTCGGATTTACATGTTTCAGCGTATTTTAGAGTGTTGAAGCTTATCTTAAAAATTTGAAAAAACTTAAACATTTTTTACTAATATTTGCGAGTTGACTGATAGAATATTTCTATGTCAGGAGTGACTATAGGTAAAATTTAAGTTTTCGTTATTTTAACCTAAGGTCTTGGCTTTTCGCGTTTCAGAGTGTATTAAAGCGATCTAGCTATTAATTGAAAAATTGATTTCTTAAAAGATAGTCATTTTTACGCTGGGTGTTGGTAAATTTGTTAAGAGTCCAGATTGCCCATACAAAACCAAACTTTTTTATTATTCAATATTTCAGTCTGGGATTTCGGATTTACATGTTTCAGCGTATTTTAGAGTGTTTAAGCTTATCTTAAAATTTGAAAAACTTTAACATTTTATACTAAAATTTGCGAATTGACTGATAGAATATTTCACTAAGTCACGAGTTTTTATTGTTGTACATGATAAATCCTAAACTTTAACTTAAAACCGTAGAGCAGAGTGCCGACACCAGCGTGCACCCCACGACAGTCGCAAAGCGACTGACCGTGCGGCTCCGGGTGCCCTATGTATAAGGAAAGTGGTGGGGGGAATTGCGATGACCTTGGGGACTTTAACAATTGTGACTATACGTAAAATTTCGTTTTTCATTATATCAACCTAAGGTCTTGGCTTTTCGCGTTTCAGAGTGTATTAAAGCGATCTAGCTATTAATTGTAAAATTGATTTCTTAAAAGATAGTAATTTTTACGCTGGGTGTTGGTAAATTTGTTAGAGTCCTGATTGCCCATACAAAACCAAACTTTTTTATTATTCAATATTTCAGTCTGAAATTTCGGATTTACATGTTTCAGCGTATTTTAGAGTGTTTAAGCTTATCTTAAAAATTTGAAAAACTTTAACATTTTTTGCAGTTGACTGATAGAATATTTCTGTCAGGAGTGACTATAGGTAAAATTTAAGTTTTCGTTATTTCAACCTAAGGTCTTGGCTTTTCGCGTTTCAGAGTGTATTAAAGCGATCTAGCTATTAATTGAAAAATTGATTTCTTAAAAGATAGTCATTTTTACGCTGGGTGTTGGTAAATTTGTTAGAGTCCAGATTGCCCATACAAAACCAAACTTTTTTATTATTCAATATTTCAGTCTGGGATTTCGGATTTACATGTTTCAGCGTATTTTAGAGTGTTTAAGCTTATCTTAAAAATTTGAAAAACTTAAACATTTTTTACTAAAATTTGCGAGTTGACTGATAGAATATTTCTATGTCAGGAGTGACTATAGGTAAAACTTAAGTTTTCGTTATTTCAACCTAAGGTCTTGGCTTTTCGCGTTTCAGAATGTATTAAAGCAATCTAGCTATTGTAAAATTGATTTCTTAAAAGATAGTCATTTTTACGCTGGGTGTTGGTAAATTTGTTAGAGTCCCGATTGTCCATACAAAACCAAACTTTTTAATTATTCAATATTTCAGTCTGGGACTTCGGATTTACATGTTTCAACGTATTTTAGAGTGTTTAAGCTTATCTTAAAAATTTGAAAAACTTTAACATTTTTTACAGTTGACTGATAGAATATTTCTGTCAGGAGTGACTATAGGTAAAATTTAAGTTTTCGTTATTTCAACCTAAGGTCTTGGCTTTTCGCGTTTCAGAGTATATTAAAGCGATCTAGCTATTAATTGAAAAATTGATTTCTTATAAGATAGTCATTTTTACGCTGGGTGTTGGTAAATTTGTTAGAGTCCTGATTGCCCATACAAAACCAAACTTTTTTATTATTCAATATTTCAGTCTGGGATTTCGGATTTACATGTTTCATTGTATTTTAGAGTGTTTAAGCTTATCTTAAAAATTTGAAAAACTTAAACAATTTTTACTAAAATTTGCGAGTTGACTGATAGAATATTTCTGTCAGGAGTGACTATAGGTAAAATTTAAGTTTTCGTTATTTCAACCTAAGGTCTTGGCTTTTCGCGTTTCAGAGTGTATTAAAGCGATCTAGCTATTAATTGAAAAATTTATTTCTTAAAAGATAGTCATTTTTACGCTGGGTGTTAGTAAATTTGTTAGAGTCCTGATTGCCCATACAAAACCAAACTTTTTTATTATTCAAAATTTTAGTCTGGGACTTCGGATTTACATGTTTCAGCGTATTTTAGAGTGTTTAAGCTTATCTTAAAAATTTGAAAAACTTTAACATTTTTTACAGTTGACTGATAGAATATTTCTGTCAGGAGTGACTATAGGTAAAATTTAAGTTTTCGTTATTTCAACCTAAGGTCTTGGCTTTTCGCGTTTCAGAGTGTATTAAAGCGATCTAGCTATTAATTGAAAAATTGATTTCTTAAAAGATAGTCATTTTTACGCTGGGTGTTGGTAAATTTGTTAGAGTCCAGATTGCCCATACAAAACCAAACTTTTTTATTATTCAATATTTCAGTCTGGGATTTCGGATTTACATGTTTCAGCGTATTTTAGAGTGTTTAAGCTTATCTTAAAAATTTGAAAAACTTTAACAATTTTTACTAAAATTTGCGAGTTGACTGATAGAATATTTCTGTCAGGAGTGACTATAGGTAAAATTTAAGTTTTCGTTATTTCAACCTAAGGTCTTAGCTTTTTGCGTTTCAGAGTGTATTAAAGCGATCTAGCTATTAATTGAAAAATTGATTTCTTATAAGATAGTCATTTTTACGCTGGGTGTTGGTAAATTTGTTAGAGTCCAGATTGCCCATACAAAACCAAACTTTTTTATTATTCAATATTTCAGTCTGGGATTTCGGATTTACATGTTTCAGCGTATTTTAGAGTGTTTAAGCTTATCTTAAAAATTTGAAAAACTTAAACATTTTTTACTAAAATTTGTGAGTTGACTGATAGAATATTTCTATGTCAGGAGTGACTATAGGTAAAATTTAAGTTTTCGTTATTTCAACCTAAGGTCTTGGCTTTTCGCGTTTCAGAGTGTATTAAAGCGATCTAGCTATTAATTGTAAAATTGATTTCTTAAAAGATAGTCATTTTTACGCTGGGTGTTGGTAAATTTGTTAGAGTCCTGATTGCCCATACAAAACCAAACTTTTTTATTATTCAATATTTCAGTCTGGGATTTCGGATTTACATGTTTCAGCGTATTTTAGAGTGTTTAAGCTTATCTTAAAAATTTGAAAAACTTTAACATTTTTTACAGTTGACTGATAGAATATTTCTGTCAGGAGTGACTATAGGTAAAATTTAAGTTTTCGTTATTTCAACCTAAGGTCTTGGCTTTTCGCGTTTCAGAGTGTATTAAAGCGATCTAGCTATTAATTGAAAAATTGATTTCTTAAAAGATAGTCATTTTTACGCTGGGTGTTGGTAAATTTGTTAGAGTCCAGATTGCCCATACAAAACCAAACTTTTTTATTATTCAATATTTCAGTCTGGGATTTCGGATTTACATGTTTCAGCGTATTTTAGAGTGTTTAAGCTTATCTTAAAAATTTGAAAAACTTTAACAATTTTTACTAAAATTTGCGAGTTGACTGATAGAATATTTCTGTCAGGAGTGACTATAGGTAAAATTTAAGTTTTCGTTATTTCAACCTAAGGTCTTGGCTTTTCGCGTTTCAGAGTGTATTAAAGCGATCTAGCTATTAATTGAAAAATTGATTTCTTAAAAGATAGTCATTTTTACGCTGGGTAATGGTAAATTTGTTAGAGTCCAGATTGCCCATACAAAACCAAACTTTTTTATTATTCAATATTTCAGTCTGGGATTTCGGATTTACATGTTTCAGCGTATTTTAGAGTGTTTAAGCTTATCTTAAAAATTTGAAAAACTTTAACAATTTTTACTAAAATTTGCGAGTTGACTGATAGAATATTTCTGTCAGGAGTGACTATAGGTAAAATTTAAGTTTTCGTTATTTCAACCTAAGGTCTTGGCTTTTCGCGTTTCAGAGTGTATTAAAGCGATCTAGCTATTAATTGTAAAATTGATTTCTTAAAAGATAGTCATTTTTACGCTGGGTGTTGGTAAATTTGTTAGAGTCCTGATTGCCCATACAAAACCAAACTTTTTTATTATTCAATATTTCAGTCTGGGATTTCGGATTTACATGTTTCAGCGTATTTTAGAGTGTTTAAGCTTATCTTAAAAATTTGAAAAACTTTAACATTTTTTGCAGTTGACTGATAGAATATTTCTGTCAGGAGTGACTATAGGTAAATTTAAGTTTTCGTTATTTCAACCTAAGGTCTTGGCTTTTCGCGTTTCAGAGTGTATTAAAGCGATCTAGCTATTAATTGAAAAATTGATTTCTTAAAAGATAGTCATTTTTACGCTGGGTGTTGGTAAATTTGTTAGAGTCCTGATTGCCCATACAAAACCAAACTTTTTTATTATTCAATATTTCAGTCTGGGATTTCGGATTTACATGTTTCAGCGTATTTTAGAGTGTTTAAGCTTATCTTAAAAATTTGAAAAACTTTAACATTTTTTACAGTTGACTGATAGAATATTTCTGTCAGGAGTGACTATAGGTAAAATTTAAGTTTTCGTTATTTCAACCTAAGGTCTTGGCTTTTCGCGTTTCAGAGTATATTAAAGCGATCTAGCTATTAATTGAAAAATTGATTTCTTATAAGATAGTCATTTTTACGCTGGGTGTTGGTAAATTTGTTAGAGTCCAGATTGCCCATACAAAACCAAACTTTTTTATTATTCAATATTTCAGTCTGGGATTTCGGATTTACATGTTTCAGCGTATTTTAGAGTGTTGAAGCTTATCTTAAAAATTTGAAAAAACTTAAACATTTTTTACTAATATTTGCGAGTTGACTGATAGAATATTTCTATGTCAGGAGTGACTATAGGTAAAATTTAAGTTTTCGTTATTTTAACCTAAGGTCTAGGCTTTTCGCGTTTCAGAGTGTATTAAAGCGATCTAGCTATTAATTGAAAAATTGATTTCTTAAAAGATAGTCATTTTTACGCTGGGTGTTGGTAAATTTGTTAAGAGTCCAGATTGCCCATACAAAACCAAACTTTTTTATTATTCAATATTTCAGTCTGGGATTTCGGATTTACATGTTTCAGCGTATTTTAGAGTGTTTAAGCTTATCTTAAAAATTTGAAAAACTTTAACATTTTATACTAAAATTTGCGAATTGACTGATAGAATATTTCACTAAGTCACGAGTTTTTATTGTTGTACATGATAAATCCTAAACTTTAACTTAAAACCGTAGAGCAGAGTGCCGACACCAGCGTGCACCCCACGACAGTCGCAAAGCGACTGACCGTGCGGCTCCGGGTGCCCTATGTATAAGGAAAGTGGTGGGGGGAATTGCGATGACCTTGGGGACTTTAACAATTGTGACTATACGTAAAATTTCGTTTTTCATTATATCAACCTAAGGTCTTGGCTTTTCGCGTTTCAGAGTGTATTAAAGCGATCTAGCTATTAATTGTAAAATTGATTTCTTAAAAGATAGTAATTTTTACGCTGGGTGTTGGTAAATTTGTTAGAGTCCTGATTGCCCATACAAAACCAAACTTTTTTATTATTCAATATTTCAGTCTGAAATTTCGGATTTACATGTTTCAGCGTATTTTAGAGTGTTTAAGCTTATCTTAAAAATTTGAAAAACTTTAACATTTTTTGCAGTTGACTGATAGAATATTTCTGTCAGGAGTGACTATAGGTAAAATTTAAGTTTTCGTTATTTCAACCTAAGGTCTTGGCTTTTCGCGTTTCAGAGTGTATTAAAGCGATCTAGCTATTAATTGAAAAATTGATTTCTTAAAAGATAGTCATTTTTACGCTGGGTGTTGGTAAATTTGTTAGAGTCCAGATTGCCCATACAAAACCAAACTTTTTTATTATTCAATATTTCAGTCTGGGATTTCGGATTTACATGTTTCAGCGTATTTTAGAGTGTTTAAGCTTATCTTAAAAATTTGAAAAACTTAAACATTTTTTACTAAAATTTGCGAGTTGACTGATAGAATATTTCTATGTCAGGAGTGACTATAGGTAAAACTTAAGTTTTCGTTATTTCAACCTAAGGTCTTGGCTTTTCGCGTTTCAGAATGTATTAAAGCAATCTAGCTATTGTAAAATTGATTTCTTAAAAGATAGTCATTTTTACGCTGGGTGTTGGTAAATTTGTTAGAGTCCCGATTGTCCATACAAAACCAAACTTTTTAATTATTCAATATTTCAGTCTGGGACTTCGGATTTACATGTTTCAACGTATTTTAGAGTGTTTAAGCTTATCTTAAAAATTTGAAAAACTTTAACATTTTTTACAGTTGACTGATAGAATATTTCTGTCAGGAGTGACTATAGGTAAAATTTAAGTTTTCGTTATTTCAACCTAAGGTCTTGGCTTTTCGCGTTTCAGAGTATATTAAAGCGATCTAGCTATTAATTGAAAAATTGATTTCTTATAAGATAGTCATTTTTACGCTGGGTGTTGGTAAATTTGTTAGAGTCCTGATTGCCCATACAAAACCAAACTTTTTTATTATTCAATATTTCAGTCTGGGATTTCGGATTTACATGTTTCATTGTATTTTAGAGTGTTTAAGCTTATCTTAAAAATTTGAAAAACTTAAACAATTTTTACTAAAATTTGCGAGTTGACTGATAGAATATTTCTGTCAGGAGTGACTATAGGTAAAATTTAAGTTTTCGTTATTTCAACCTAAGGTCTTGGCTTTTCGCGTTTCAGAGTGTATTAAAGCGATCTAGCTATTAATTGAAAAATTTATTTCTTAAAAGATAGTCATTTTTACGCTGGGTGTTAGTAAATTTGTTAGAGTCCTGATTGCCCATACAAAACCAAACTTTTTTATTATTCAAAATTTCAGTCTGGGACTTCGGATTTACATGTTTCAGCGTATTTTAGAGTGTTTAAGCTTATCTTAAAAATTTGAAAAACTTTAACATTTTTTACAGTTGACTGATAGAATATTTCTGTCAGGAGTGACTATAGGTAAAATTTAAGTTTTCGTTATTTCAACCTAAGGTCTTGGCTTTTCGCGTTTCAGAGTGTATTAAAGCGATCTAGCTATTAATTGAAAAATTGATTTCTTAAAAGATAGTCATTTTTACGCTGGGTGTTGGTAAATTTGTTAGAGTCCAGATTGCCCATACAAAACCAAACTTTTTTATTATTCAATATTTCAGTCTGGGATTTCGGATTTACATGTTTCAGCGTATTTTAGAGTGTTTAAGCTTATCTTAAAAATTTGAAAAACTTTAACAATTTTTACTAAAATTTGCGAGTTGACTGATAGAATATTTCTGTCAGGAGTGACTATAGGTAAAATTTAAGTTTTCGTTATTTCAACCTAAGGTCTTAGCTTTTTGCGTTTCAGAGTGTATTAAAGCGATCTAGCTATTAATTGAAAAATTGATTTCTTATAAGATAGTCATTTTTACGCTGGGTGTTGGTAAATTTGTTAGAGTCCAGATTGCCCATACAAAACCAAACTTTTTTATTATTCAATATTTCAGTCTGGGATTTCGGATTTACATGTTTCAGCGTATTTTAGAGTGTTTAAGCTTATCTTAAAAATTTGAAAAACTTAAACATTTTTTACTAAAATTTGTGAGTTGACTGATAGAATATTTCTATGTCAGGAGTGACTATAGGTAAAATTTAAGTTTTCGTTATTTCAACCTAAGGTCTTGGCTTTTCGCGTTTCAGAGTGTATTAAAGCGATCTAGCTATTAATTGTAAAATTGATTTCTTAAAAGATAGTCATTTTTACGCTGGGTGTTGGTAAATTTGTTAGAGTCCTGATTGCCCATACAAAACCAAACTTTTTTATTATTCAATATTTCAGTCTGGGATTTCGGATTTACATGTTTCAGCGTATTTTAGAGTGTTTAAGCTTATCTTAAAAATTTGAAAAACTTTAACATTTTTTACAGTTGACTGATAGAATATTTCTGTCAGGAGTGACTATAGGTAAAATTTAAGTTTTCGTTATTTCAACCTAAGGTCTTGGCTTTTCGCGTTTCAGAGTGTATTAAAGCGATCTAGCTATTAATTGAAAAATTGATTTCTTAAAAGATAGTCATTTTTACGCTGGGTGTTGGTAAATTTGTTAGAGTCCAGATTGCCCATACAAAACCAAACTTTTTTATTATTCAATATTTCAGTCTGGGATTTCGGATTTACATGTTTCAGCGTATTTTAGAGTGTTTAAGCTTATCTTAAAAATTTGAAAAACTTTAACAATTTTTACTAAAATTTGCGAGTTGACTGATAGAATATTTCTGTCAGGAGTGACTATAGGTAAAATTTAAGTTTTCGTTATTTCAACCTAAGGTCTTGGCTTTTCGCGTTTCAGAGTGTATTAAAGCGATCTAGCTATTAATTGAAAAATTGATTTCTTAAAAGATAGTCATTTTTACGCTGGGTAATGGTAAATTTGTTAGAGTCCAGATTGCCCATACAAAACCAAACTTTTTTATTATTCAATATTTCAGTCTGGGATTTCGGATTTACATGTTTCAGCGTATTTTAGAGTGTTTAAGCTTATCTTAAAAATTTGAAAAACTTTAACAATTTTTACTAAAATTTGCGAGTTGACTGATAGAATATTTCTGTCAGGAGTGACTATAGGTAAAATTTAAGTTTTCGTTATTTCAACCTAAGGTCTTGGCTTTTCGCGTTTCAGAGTGTATTAAAGCGATCTAGCTATTAATTGTAAAATTGATTTCTTAAAAGATAGTCATTTTTACGCTGGGTGTTGGTAAATTTGTTAGAGTCCTGATTGCCCATACAAAACCAAACTTTTTTATTATTCAATATTTCAGTCTGGGATTTCGGATTTACATGTTTCAGCGTATTTTAGAGTGTTTAAGCTTATCTTAAAAATTTGAAAAACTTTAACATTTTTTGCAGTTGACTGATAGAATATTTCTGTCAGGAGTGACTATAGGTAAAATTTAAGTTTTCGTTATTTCAACCTAAGGTCTTGGCTTTTCGCGTTTCAGAGTGTATTAAAGCGATCTAGCTATTAATTGAAAAATTGATTTCTTAAAAGATAGTCATTTTTACGCTGGGTGTTGGTAAATTTGTTAGAGTCCTGATTGCCCATACAAAACCAAACTTTTTTATTATTCAATATTTCAGTCTGGGATTTCGGATTTACATGTTTCAGCGTATTTTAGAGTGTTTAAGCTTATCTTAAAAATTTGAAAAACTTTAACATTTTTTACAGTTGACTGATAGAATATTTCTGTCAGGAGTGACTATAGGTAAAATTTAAGTTTTCGTTATTTCAACCTAAGGTCTTGGCTTTTCGCGTTTCAGAGTGTATTAAAGCGATCTAGCTATTAATTGAAAAATTGATTTCTTAAAAGATAGTCATTTTTACGCTGGGTGTTGGTAAATTTGTTAGAGTCCTGATTGCCCATACAAAACCAAACTTTTTTATTATTCAATATTTCAGTCTGGGATTTCGGATTTACATGTTTCAGCGTATTTTAGAGTGTTTAAGCTTATCTTAAAAATTTGAAAAACTTTAACATTTTATACTAAAATTTGCGAATTGACTGATAGAATATTTCACTAAGTCACGAGTTTTTATTGTTGTACATGATAAATCCTAAACTTTAACTTAAAACCGTAGAGCAGAGTGCCGACACCAGCGTGCACCCCACGACAGTCGCAAAGCGACTGACCGTGCGGCTCCGGGTGCCCTATGTATAAGGAAAGTGGTGGGGGGAATTGCGATGACCTTGGGGACTTTAACAATTGTGACTATACGTAAAATTTCGTTTTTCATTATATCAACCTAAGGTCTTGGCTTTTCGCGTTTCAGAGTGTATTAAAGCGATCTAGCTATTAATTGTAAAATTGATTTCTTAAAAGATAGTAATTTTTACGCTGGGTGTTGGTAAATTTGTTAGAGTCCTGATTGCCCATACAAAACCAAACTTTTTTATTATTCAATATTTCAGTCTGAAATTTCGGATTTACATGTTTCAGCGTATTTTAGAGTGTTTAAGCTTATCTTAAAAATTTGAAAAACTTTAACATTTTTTGCAGTTGACTGATAGAATATTTCTGTCAGGAGTGACTATAGGTAAAACTTAAGTTTTCGTTATTTCAACCTAAGGTCTTGGCTTTTCGCGTTTCAGAGTGTATTAAAGCGATCTAGCTATTAATTGAAAAATTGATTTCTTAAAAGATAGTCATTTTTACGCTGGGTGTTGGTAAATTTGTTAGAGTCCAGATTGCCCATACAAAACCAAACTTTTTTATTATTCAATATTTCAGTCTGGGATTTCGGATTTACATGTTTCAGCGTATTTTAGAGTGTTTAAGCTTATCTTAAAAATTTGAAAAACTTAAACATTTTTTACTAAAATTTGCGAGTTGACTGATAGAATATTTCTATGTCAGGAGTGACTATAGGTAAAACTTAAGTTTTCGTTATTTCAACCTAAGGTCTTGGCTTTTCGCGTTTCAGAATGTATTAAAGCAATCTAGCTATTGTAAAATTGATTTCTTAAAAGATAGTCATTTTTACGCTGGGTGTTGGTAAATTTGTTAGAGTCCCGATTGTCCATACAAAACCAAACTTTTTAATTATTCAATATTTCAGTCTGGGACTTCGGATTTACATGTTTCAACGTATTTTAGAGTGTTTAAGCTTATCTTAAAAATTTGAAAAACTTTAACATTTTTTACAGTTGACTGATAGAATATTTCTGTCAGGAGTGACTATAGGTAAAATTTAAGTTTTCGTTATTTCAACCTAAGGTCTTGGCTTTTCGCGTTTCAGAGTATATTAAAGCGATCTAGCTATTAATTGAAAAATTGATTTCTTATAAGATAGTCATTTTTACGCTGGGTGTTGGTAAATTTGTTAGAGTCCTGATTGCCCATACAAAACCAAACTTTTTTATTATTCAATATTTCAGTCTGGGATTTCGGATTTACATGTTTCATTGTATTTTAGAGTGTTTAAGCTTATCTTAAAAATTTGAAAAACTTAAACAATTTTTACTAAAATTTGCGAGTTGACTGATAGAATATTTCTGTCAGGAGTGACTATAGGTAAAATTTAAGTTTTCGTTATTTCAACCTAAGGTCTTGGCTTTTCGCGTTTCAGAGTGTATTAAAGCGATCTAGCTATTAATTGAAAAATTTATTTCTTAAAAGATAGTCATTTTTACGCTGGGTGTTAGTAAATTTGTTAGAGTCCTGATTGCCCATACAAAACCAAACTTTTTTATTATTCAAAATTTCAGTCTGGGACTTCGGATTTACATGTTTCAGCGTATTTTAGAGTGTTTAAGCTTATCTTAAAAATTTGAAAAACTTTAACATTTTTTACAGTTGACTGATAGAATATTTCTGTCAGGAGTGACTATAGGTAAAATTTAAGTTTTCGTTATTTCAACCTAAGGTCTTGGCTTTTCGCGTTTCAGAGTGTATTAAAGCGATCTAGCTATTAATTGAAAAATTGATTTCTTAAAAGATAGTCATTTTTACGCTGGGTGTTGGTAAATTTGTTAGAGTCCAGATTGCCCATACAAAACCAAACTTTTTTATTATTCAATATTTCAGTCTGGGATTTCGGATTTACATGTTTCAGCGTATTTTAGAGTGTTTAAGCTTATCTTAAAAATTTGAAAAACTTTAACAATTTTTACTAAAATTTGCGAGTTGACTGATAGAATATTTCTGTCAGGAGTGACTATAGGTAAAATTTAAGTTTTCGTTATTTCAACCTAAGGTCTTAGCTTTTTGCGTTTCAGAGTGTATTAAAGCGATCTAGCTATTAATTGAAAAATTGATTTCTTATAAGATAGTCATTTTTACGCTGGGTGTTGGTAAATTTGTTAGAGTCCAGATTGCCCATACAAAACCAAACTTTTTTATTATTCAATATTTCAGTCTGGGATTTCGGATTTACATGTTTCAGCGTATTTTAGAGTGTTTAAGCTTATCTTAAAAATTTGAAAAACTTAAACATTTTTTACTAAAATTTGTGAGTTGACTGATAGAATATTTCTATGTCAGGAGTGACTATAGGTAAAATTTAAGTTTTCGTTATTTCAACCTAAGGTCTTGGCTTTTCGCGTTTCAGAGTGTATTAAAGCGATCTAGCTATTAATTGTAAAATTGATTTCTTAAAAGATAGTCATTTTTACGCTGGGTGTTGGTAAATTTGTTAGAGTCCTGATTGCCCATACAAAACCAAACTTTTTTATTATTCAATATTTCAGTCTGGGATTTCGGATTTACATGTTTCAGCGTATTTTAGAGTGTTTAAGCTTATCTTAAAAATTTGAAAAACTTTAACATTTTTTACAGTTGACTGATAGAATATTTCTGTCAGGAGTGACTATAGGTAAAATTTAAGTTTTCGTTATTTCAACCTAAGGTCTTGGCTTTTCGCGTTTCAGAGTGTATTAAAGCGATCTAGCTATTAATTGAAAAATTGATTTCTTAAAAGATAGTCATTTTTACGCTGGGTGTTGGTAAATTTGTTAGAGTCCAGATTGCCCATACAAAACCAAACTTTTTTATTATTCAATATTTCAGTCTGGGATTTCGGATTTACATGTTTCAGCGTATTTTAGAGTGTTTAAGCTTATCTTAAAAATTTGAAAAACTTTAACAATTTTTACTAAAATTTGCGAGTTGACTGATAGAATATTTCTGTCAGGAGTGACTATAGGTAAAATTTAAGTTTTCGTTATTTCAACCTAAGGTCTTGGCTTTTCGCGTTTCAGAGTGTATTAAAGCGATCTAGCTATTAATTGAAAAATTGATTTCTTAAAAGATAGTCATTTTTACGCTGGGTAATGGTAAATTTGTTAGAGTCCAGATTGCCCATACAAAACCAAACTTTTTTATTATTCAATATTTCAGTCTGGGATTTCGGATTTACATGTTTCAGCGTATTTTAGAGTGTTTAAGCTTATCTTAAAAATTTGAAAAACTTTAACAATTTTTACTAAAATTTGCGAGTTGACTGATAGAATATTTCTGTCAGGAGTGACTATAGGTAAAATTTAAGTTTTCGTTATTTCAACCTAAGGTCTTGGCTTTTCGCGTTTCAGAGTGTATTAAAGCGATCTAGCTATTAATTGTAAAATTGATTTCTTAAAAGATAGTCATTTTTACGCTGGGTGTTGGTAAATTTGTTAGAGTCCTGATTGCCCATACAAAACCAAACTTTTTTATTATTCAATATTTCAGTCTGGGATTTCGGATTTACATGTTTCAGCGTATTTTAGAGTGTTTAAGCTTATCTTAAAAATTTGAAAAACTTTAACATTTTTTGCAGTTGACTGATAGAATATTTCTGTCAGGAGTGACTATAGGTAAAATTTAAGTTTTCGTTATTTCAACCTAAGGTCTTGGCTTTTCGCGTTTCAGAGTGTATTAAAGCGATCTAGCTATTAATTGAAAAATTGATTTCTTAAAAGATAGTCATTTTTACGCTGGGTGTTGGTAAATTTGTTAGAGTCCTGATTGCCCATACAAAACCAAACTTTTTTATTATTCAATATTTCAGTCTGGGATTTCGGATTTACATGTTTCAGCGTATTTTAGAGTGTTTAAGCTTATCTTAAAAATTTGAAAAACTTTAACATTTTTTACAGTTGACTGATAGAATATTTCTGTCAGGAGTGACTATAGGTAAAATTTAAGTTTTCGTTATTTCAACCTAAGGTCTTGGCTTTTCGCGTTTCAGAGTGTATTAAAGCGATCTAGCTATTAATTGAAAAATTGATTTCTTAAAAGATAGTCATTTTTACGCTGGGTGTTGGTAAATTTGTTAGAGTCCAGATTGCCCATACAAAACCAAACTTTTTTATTATTCAATATTTCAGTCTGGGATTTCGGATTTACATGTTTCAGCGTATTTTAGAGTGTTTAAGCTTATCTTAAAAATTTGAAAAACTTTAACAATTTTTACTAAAATTTGCGAGTTGACTGATAGAATATTTCTGTCAGGAGTGACTATAGGTAAAATTTAAGTTTTCGTTATTTCAACCTAAGGTCTTGGCTTTTCGCGTTTCAGAGTGTATTAAAGCGATCTAGCTATTAATTGAAAAATTGATTTCTTAAAAGATAGTCATTTTTACGCTGGGTAATGGTAAATTTGTTAGAGTCCAGATTGCCCATACAAAACCAAACTTTTTTATTATTCAATATTTCAGTCTGGGATTTCGGATTTACATGTTTCAGCGTATTTTAGAGTGTTTAAGCTTATCTTAAAAATTTGAAAAACTTTAACAATTTTTACTAAAATTTGCGAGTTGACTGATAGAATATTTCTGTCAGGAGTGACTATAGGTAAAATTTAAGTTTTCGTTATTTCAACCTAAGGTCTTGGCTTTTCGCGTTTCAGAGTGTATTAAAGCGATCTAGCTATTAATTGTAAAATTGATTTCTTAAAAGATAGTCATTTTTACGCTGGGTGTTGGTAAATTTGTTAGAGTCCTGATTGCCCATACAAAACCAAACTTTTTTATTATTCAATATTTCAGTCTGGGATTTCGGATTTACATGTTTCAGCGTATTTTAGAGTGTTTAAGCTTATCTTAAAAATTTGAAAAACTTTAACATTTTTTGCAGTTGACTGATAGAATATTTCTGTCAGGAGTGACTATAGGTAAAATTTAAGTTTTCGTTATTTCAACCTAAGGTCTTGGCTTTTCGCGTTTCAGAGTGTATTAAAGCGATCTAGCTATTAATTGAAAAATTGATTTCTTAAAAGATAGTCATTTTTACGCTGGGTGTTGGTAAATTTGTTAGAGTCCAGATTGCCCATACAAAACCAAACTTTTTTATTATTCAATATTTCAGTCTGGGATTTCGGATTTACATGTTTCAGCGTATTTTAGAGTGTTTAAGCTTATCTTAAAAATTTGAAAAACTTAAACATTTTTTACTAAAATTTGCGAGTTGACTGATAGAATATTTCTATGTCAGGAGTGACTATAGGTAAAACTTAAGTTTTCGTTATTTCAACCTAAGGTCTTGGCTTTTCGCGTTTCAGAATGTATTAAAGCAATCTAGCTATTGTAAAATTGATTTCTTAAAAGATAGTAATTTTTACGCTGGGTGTTGGTAAATTTGTTAGAGTCCCGATTGTCCATACAAAACCAAACTTTTTAATTATTCAATATTTCAGTCTGGGACTTCGGATTTACATGTTTCAGCGTATTTTAGAGTGTTTAAGCTTATCTTAAAAATTTGAAAAACTTTAACATTTTTTACAGTTGACTGATAGAATATTTCTGTCAGGAGTGACTATAGGTAAAATTTAAGTTTTCGTTATTTCAACCTAAGGTCTTGGCTTTTCGCGTTTCAGAGTATATTAAAGCGATCTAGCTATTAATTGAAAAATTGATTTCTTATAAGATAGTCATTTTTACGCTGGGTGTTGGTAAATTTGTTAGAGTCCAGATTGCCCATACAAAACCAAACTTTTTTATTATTCAATATTTCAGTCTGGGATTTCGGATTTACATGTTTCAGCGTATTTTAGAGTGTTTAAGCTTATCTTAAAAATTTGAAAAACTTTAACAATTTTTACTAAAATTTGCGAGTTGACTGATAGAATATTTCTGTCAGGAGTGACTATAGGTAAAATTTAAGTTTTCGTTATTTCAACCTAAGGTCTTGGCTTTTCGCGTTTCAGAGTATATTAAAGCGATCTAGCTATTAATTGAAAAATTGATTTCTTATAAGATAGTCATTTTTACGCTGGGTGTTGGTAAATTTGTTAGAGTCCAGATTGCCCATACAAAACCAAACTTTTTTATTATTCAATATTTCAGTCTGGGATTTCGGATTTACATGTTTCAGCGTATTTTAGAGTGTTTAAGCTTATCTTAAAAATTTGAAAAACTTTAACAATTTTTACTAAAATTTGCGAGTTGACTGATAGAATATTTCTGTCAGGAGTGACTATAGGTAAAATTTAAGTTTTCGTTATTTCAACCTAAGGTCTTGGCTTTTCGCGTTTCAGAGTGTATTAAAGCGATCTAGCTATTAATTGAAAAATTTATTTCTTAAAAGATAGTCATTTTTACGCTGGGTGTTAGTAAATTTGTTAGAGTCCTGATTGCCCATACAAAACCAAACTTTTTTATTATTCAAAATTTCAGTCTGGGACTTCGGATTTACATGTTTCAGCGTATTTTAGAGTGTTTAAGCTTATCTTAAAAATTTGAAAAACTTTAACATTTTTTACAGTTGACTGATAGAATATTTCTGTCAGGAGTGACTATAGGTAAAATTTAAGTTTTCGTTATTTCAACCTAAGGTCTTGGCTTTTCGTGTTTCAGAGTGTATTAAAGCGATCTAGCTATTAATTGTAAAATTGATTTCTTATAAGATAGTCATTTTACGCTGGGTGTTGGTAAATTTGTTAGAGTCCAGATTGCCCATACAAAACCAAACTTTTTTATTATTCAATATTTCAGTCTGGGATTTCGGATTTACATGTTTCAGCGTATTTTAGAGTGTTTAAGCTTATCTTAAAAATTTGAAAAACTTAAACATTTTTTACTAAAATTTGCGAGTTGACTGATAGAATATTTCTATGTCAGGAGTGACTATAGGTAAAATTTAAGTTTTCGTTATTTCAACCTAAGGTCTTGGCTTTTCGCGTTTCAGAGTGTATTAAAGCGATCTAGCTATTAATTGTAAAATTGATTTCTTAAAAGATAGTCATTTTTACGCTGGGTGTTGGTAAATTTGTTAGAGTCCTGATTGCCCATACAAAACCAAACTTTTTTATTATTCAATATTTCAGTCTGGGATTTCGGATTTACATGTTTCAGCGTATTTTAGAGTGTTTAAGCTTATCTTAAAAATTTGAAAAACTTTAACAATTTTTACTAAAATTTGCGAGTTGACTGATAGAATATTTCTATGTCAGGAGTGGATATAGGTAAAATTTAGGTTTTCGTTATTTCAACCTAAGGTCTTGGCTTTTCGCGTTTCAGAGTGTATTAAAGCGATCTAGCTATTAATTGAAAAATTTATTTCTTAAAAGATAGTCATTTTTACGCTGGGTGTTAGTAAATTTGTTAGAGTCCTGATTGCCCATACAAAACCAAACTTTTTTATTATTCAAAATTTCAGTCTGGGACTTCGGATTTACATGTTTCAGCGTATTTTAGAGTGTTTAAGCTTATCTTAAAAATTTGAAAAACTTAAACATTTTATACTAAAATTTGCGAGTTGACCGATAGAATATTTCTATGTCAGGAGTAACTATACTAAAAATTTAGTATTACATTATTTCAACCTAAGGTCTTGGCTTTTCGCGTTTCAGAGTGTATTAAAGCGATCTAGCTATTAATTGTAAAATTGATTTCTTAAAAGATAGTCATTTTTACGCTGGGTGTTGGTAAATTTGTTAAGAGTCCCGATTGCCCATACAAAACCAAACTTTTTTATTATTCAATATTTCAGTCTGGGATTTCGGATTTACATGTTTCAGCGTATTTTAGAGTGTTTAAGCTTATCTTAAATATTTGAAAAACTTTGACATTTTATACTAAAATTTGCGAGTTGACTGACAGATTATTTCTAAGTCAGGAGTGACTATAGCTAAAATTTAAGTTTTCGTTATTTCAACCTAAGGTCTTGGCTTTTTGCCTTTTAGAGTGTATTAAAGCGATTTAACTATTAATTGAAAAATTGATTTTTTAAAAGATAGTCGATTATTGCGGGGTGTTGTAAGATTCGACAGTCTCGAGTGCCCATAAAATTCCAAATTTCTTATTATTCAATATTTCAGTCTGGGGTTTCGGATTTACATGTTTCAGCGTGTCTTAGAGTGTTTAAGACGATTTTAAAAATTTGTAAAACTTTAACAATTTTCACTAAAATTTGTGAGTTTACTGATAGAATACTTCTCTAAGTCCCGAGTGACTATAGGTATAATTTAATTTTTTGTTATTTCAACCTAAGGTCTTGCCTTTTTACGTTTCAGAGTGTTTTAAAGCGATTTAACTATTATTTGTATAATTGATTTCTTGAAAGATAACCACTTTTATGCTAAGTTTCTTTTATAATAGTTCATATAGGTCTCAAGATTAGTGTTTAGTGTATTTTTAGCTTCAAACCTTCTTTTATTACATTAACTGGTCCACGTGGGTTATAAAAATATTAGATGTACACCTCTTAGCGTTACCCAGAAAATACCACGGGGAGGTGGATGTACGTCATTTTCCACACATTCACACACACACACACACACACACACACACACACACACACACACACACACACACACACACACACACACACACACACACACACACACACACACACACACACACACACACACACACACACACACACACACACACACACACACACACACACACACACACACACACACACACACACACACACACACACACACACATGGTTTACGGGTCTTTTAGTCAACCGCGCCAGTGACCTTCACTCACCCCAGACTTTTCAAAGGAGTAGCTAAAGTAATAGCTTTAACTTCTCAATCTAATAAGTTCCACATTCACACATACACTCATACAGTTTATTCATTAAGAACAATTTTTACAATATTTACAAAATTATGAGAGGTCAATATGTTATTTAATGAAGATTCATAATGCATACCATAACTATGCATAACCTCTTTAGCTTTATTTAAGATATTTATACTGTTTGGCACAGGATATCTTGAAAAACTTGGTACAAAACCATCTTTCTTAGCTCTCTTTAGCGCTCTTTTATATCGTCTTCTTTCTGTACGAATGCACTTATACTCCATTACTCCATACTTTTCATAGTATGTGTCTTTTTCCAATACACAAAAGATATGTTTTAAATCCATATTATCAGGTATAACAGCAACTTTAGGTATTTGATTAATTAACGTTTCAATTAGTTTTTGATTATTTGCCAACACTTTATGTAAAGAGTGAGTCAACTCAAGGTTTTCTTTTTTAATTCTATATTCTCCATACTTGCGAATTGATGGGAGGATTTCTTCGAACACCCAATCTTGAAAGCGTTTAGCTAATCTCATCTTAGACGATAAAATTAAGGAATATAAACCTGGTTCATTGATGAATGTGGTACTTTTTTGAAAGTTAGAGGGTAGCACTGAACTAGTTCCATCTATATCCTTAAATAACTTTTTATATTTTTCTTTAACTAGATCATTTATTGCTTTCCGTGGTCTTTTGTATTCTAGAATCTCTGATATATCATTAGCCTTAAACCATGGATTGTTTTCACGATCAAATAAGACAGCTACAGGTTTATTATCAAACATGTAACACTGCAGTGCAGACATGCTAAAGTAATTTGTTATCTATTTAATTTAAATATTAATTGAATATTAAAATTATCATACACCTTTTAAATATCCGAAAAAACCGGAGTTGTGAAAAAGATGTTCACTCGGCAAAAGTTCGCCAAATAATGAAAGACATGGTTAAACGAGCTGCTTTTATACCCAACGGAGAATGGAGAAAAACCTTCTGCGCATGCGCAGTAGAGGAATACTAAAGGACATACACAATTGTACATTACATTTAAAACTTTTCTTGTAAAAAAAACAAATATATATCAGAATTATATACCAACACAATATGCTTTATGTTTTACTAACATATTTTAAAAACATATTACATATTAAAAAAAAAACACTATTAAATAGGACCTTAAAGGTAGCATCAAAACGATGCTACCCTTTCTGCCAAAAGAGGGTTACTTTATCACTTTTAAGGTTAAAACTAATGTTTGGTTAAGAATTTACACACGCACACACGCATATATATATATATGCTAGTTCTGACCAAAAAAAAACGGTACATAAAATAGTTGCTTAAAAAACTTGTAGATATATTTTACAAGGTGGCACCTTTAGGTAGCAACATTTATATGGGTTAAGCCCAAGTTTAACTTCTAAGTCACCTTTAAGGTGAAAACTAGTTTGTTAAGAATTTAAATACATAATAATATATCTAGTAGTTTGACCTAAAATCTATTCTTTAAAGTGTTGTTTAAATTTTTGAAACAAAACTTTATGTATAAAAAATAGCACATCAAGAGTAGCACCAAAATGGTGCTACCTTAAAATAGCAACATTAATGTGGGTTTAAAGCGAAATGGAAGTTACAAAATAACCTTAAGGTTTTATTAGGAATTTACATATATAAACATATTGGGTTGTTTGACCTTAAAAATCCTTAAAACGTGTTTAAAAACCTAAATCAAAATTTTATTTATAAAATTAGTACATCAAAGGTAGCACAAAAACGAGACTACCTTTAAGTAGCAACATCTTTATGGGTTAAGCCCAATTAGAACTTTTCAATTTAGTGTTAAAAGTGAAAACCACAATTGTGTTTAATATATATAAACATATTTGGTAGATTGATATGAACACAGTATAAACGCTTATAATGTTGTTTAAAACTTAAAGCAATATTTTATGTATAAATATACTACTTCAAAGGTAGCACCAAAACGGTGCTACCTTTAGATAAAGACATTTAAGCCTAAATAGAAATTCAATAATCACCCAAAAACCGCTTTAATAAACTCTGAAACCCGAAAAGTCAAGACCTTAGGTTGAAATATAAAAACTTAAATTTTACCTATATCCACTGGGGATAGTCACTCCTGACTTAGAAATAATCTATCGGTCAACTCGCAAATTTTAGTAAAAAATGTTAGGGTTTTTCAAATTTTTAAGATAAGCTTAAACACTCTAAAATACGCTGAAACATGTAAATCCGAAATCCCAGACTGAAATATTGAATAATAAAAAAGTTTGGTTTTGTATGGGCAATCTGGACTCTAACAAATTTACCAACACCCAGCGTAAAAATGACTATCTTTTAAGAAATCAATTTTACAATTAATAGCTAGATCGCTTTAATACACTCTGAAACGCGAAAAGCCAAGACCTTAGGTTGAAATAACGAAAACTTAAATTTTACCTATAGTCACTCCTGACATAGAAATATTCTATCAGTCAACTCGCAAATTTTAGTAAAAAATGTTTAAGTTTTTCAAATTTTTAAGATAAGCTTAAACACTCTAAAATACGCTGAAACATGTAAATCCGAAATCCCAGACTGAAATATTGAATAATAAAAAAGTCTGGTTTTGTATGGGCAATCTGGACTCTAACAAATTTACCAACACCCAGCGTAAAAATGACTATCTTATAAGAAATCAATTTTTCAATTAATAGCTAGATCGCTTTAATACACTCTGAAACGCGAAAAGCCAAGACCTTAGGTTGAAATAACGAAAACTTAAATTTTACCTATAGTCACTCCTGACAGAAATATTCTATCAGTCAACTCGCAAATTTTAGTAAAAATTGTTAAAGTTTTTCAAATTTTTAAGATAAGCTTAAACACTCTAAAATACGCTGAAACATGTAAATCCGAAATCCCAGACTGAAATATTGAATAATAAAAAAGTTTGGTTTTGTATGGGCAATCTGCACTTTAACAAATTTACCAACACCCAGCGTAAAAATGACTATCTTTTAAGAAATCAATTTTACAATTAATAGCTAGATCGCTTTAATACACTCTGAAACGCGAAAAGCCAAGACCTTAGGTTGAAATAACGAAAACTTAAATTTTACCTATAGTCACTCCTGACAGAAATATTCTATCAGTCAACTGCAAAAAATGTTAAAGTTTTTCAAATTTTTAAGATAAGCTTAAACACTCTAAAATACGCTGAAACATGTAAATCCGAAATCCCAGACTGAAATATTGAATAATAAAAAAGTTTGGTTTTGTATGGGCAATCAGGACTCTAACAAATTTACCAACACCCAGCGTAAAAATGACTATCTTTTAAGAAATCAATTTTACAATTAATAGCTAGATCGCTTTAATACACTCTGAAACGCGAAAAGCCAAGACTTTAGGTTGATATAATGAAAAACGAAATTTTACGTATAGTCACAATTGTTAAAGTCCCCAAGGTCATCGCAATTCCCCCCACCATTTTCCTTATACATAGGGCACCCGGAGCCGTACGGTCAGTCGCTTTGCGACTGTCGTGGGGTGCACACTGGTGTCGGCACTCTGCTGTACGGTTTTAAGTTAAAGTTTAGGATTTATCATGTACAACAATAAAAACTCGTGACTTAGTGAAATATTCTATCAGTCAATTCGCAAATTTTAGTATAAAATGTTAAAGTTTTTCAAATTTTTAAGATAAGCTTAAACACTCTAAAATACGCTGAAACATGTAAATCCGAAATCCCAGACTGAAATATTGAATAATAAAAAAGTTTAGTTTTGTATGGGCAATCAGGACTCTAACAAATTTACCAACACCCAGCGTAAAAATGACTATCTTTTAAGAAATCAATTTTACAATTAATAGCTAGATCGCTTTAATACACTCTGAAACGCGAAAAGCCAAGACCTTAGGTTGAAATAACGAAAACTTAAATTTTACCTATAGTCACTCCTGACAGAAATATTCTATCAGTCAACTGTAAAAAATGTTAAAGTTTTTCAAATTTTTAAGATAAGCTTAAACACTCTAAAATACGCTGAAACATGTAAATCCGAAATCCCAGACTGAAATATTGAATAATAAAAAAGTTTGGTTTTGTATGGGCAATCAGGACTCTAACAAATTTACCAACACCCAGCGTAAAAATGACTATCTTTTAAGAAATCAATTTTACAATTAATAGCTAGATCGCTTTAATACACTCTGAAACGCGAAAAGCCAAGACCTTAGGTTGAAATAACGAAAACTTAAATTTTACCTATAGTCACTCCTGACATAGAAATATTCTATCAGTCAACTCGCAAATTTTAGTAAAAAATGTTTAAGTTTTTCAAATTTTTAAGATAAGCTTAAACACTCTAAAATACGCTGAAACATGTAAATCCGAAATCCCAGACTGAAATATTGAATAATAAAAAAGTTTGGTTTTGTATGGGCAATCTGGACTCTAACAAATTTACCAACACCCAGCGTAAAAATGACTATCTTTTAAGAAATCAATTTTTCAATTAATAGCTAGATCGCTTTAATACACTCTGAAACTCGAAAAGCCAAGACCTTAGGTTGAAATAACGAAAACTTAAATTTTACCTATAGTCACTCCTGACAGAAATATTCTATCAGTCAACTGTAAAAAATGTTAAAGTTTTTCAAATTTTTAAGATAAGCTTAAACACTCTAAAATACGCTGAAACGTGTAAATCCGAAATCCCAGACTGAAATATTGAATAATAAAAAAGTTTGGTTTTGTATGGGCAATCAGGACTCTAACAAATTTACCAACACCCAGCGTAAAAATGACTATCTTTTAAGAAATCAATTTTACAATTAATAGCTAGATCGCTTTAATACACTCTGAAACGCGAAAAGCCAAGACCTTAGGTTGAAATAACGAAAACTTAAGTTTTACCTATAGTCACAATTGTTAAAGTCCCCAAGGTCATCGCAATTCCCCCCACCACTTTCCTTATACGTAGGCCACCCGTAGCCGTACGGTCAGTCGCTCTGCGACTGTCGTGGGGTGCACACTGGTGTTGGCACTCTGCTGTACGGTTATAAGTTAAAGTTTAGGATTTATCATGTACAACAATACGAACTTAGCAAATTATAACATTTTAGCCAGTTCAATTTACCACACTTACACTTATTTGGCGAAAACATAAAACTGTTGTACCATGAGTAAATTTTTCTAAGTGTTGGTTCAAACCTGGGGGTACGTCTGTTGACATGAAAACTTTAACTCTGATCGTACGAAGAGTAAATATTTCTAAGTGTTTGCTCAAACCTTTAGGTAGCTCAACGCACGGGGACGGGCTGTGAGCCGGCTATGAGCGGGGCCGCCTTATATATCTCCACCGGGCTACCACACCCAGGGGCGCCATCGGTAGCGCAGGGGTGGGGGTGCTACCAGGGGCGCAGGGTTGGGGGCGCCACTGGGGGCGCAGGGGTGAGAGCGGGGATTACCGTCTCTATTGATGTAAGTATTTTACAAGTTTTCAGCTCAAGGTCACTACACTTTAACTCTGGACCAACATAGGCTAAATATTTCAGAATTTTTCCCTCAAGGTCACCACACTTTAACTCTGGGACGACATCGACTTGTGGTTTCTCTGTGTTTTGACTCAAGGTCATCACACTTTACCTCTGGGACGACATCAACTTGTAATATTTCTATGTTTTCACTCAAGGTCCCAACACTTTAACTCTGGTGCAACATCAAATTGTCATACCAAGACAAATGCTCAAGGTCACTACACTTTAACTCTGGACCAACATAGGCTAAAATATTTCAGAACTTTTCCCTCAAGGTCACCACACTTTAACTCTGGGACGACATCGACTTGTGGTTTTTCTGTGTTTTCACTCAAGGTCATAATACTTTACCTCTGGGACGACTTCAAATTGTAATGTTGTTATGTTTTCACTCAAGGTCGCCACACTTTAACTCTGAATCTACTTAAACTTGTCATACCAAGAAAACTTTATTTCTTATGCTCAAGGTCACCACACTTTACCTTTGGGACGACATCAACTTGTAATATTTCTATGTTTTCACTCAAGGTCACCACACTTTAACTCTGGGACAATATCGACTTGTATTATTTCTATGTTTTTTTACTCAAGGTCATTACACTTTAACATCTACATTTAAGGTAGCACCAAAACGGTGCTACCTGGCGTGACATTTTCAAGTTTCCCAAGGTCATCGCAATTCCCCCCACCACTTCCCATATACCTAGATTACGCGGAGCCTAATAGTCAGTCGCTCGGTGTCTGTCGTAGGGTGCACATCGCGGTTGCAGTAATGGTTAGAGTAAGGCAGCCGGGCCAGTTCAAGGTCACCCGAGCAGTGTCACATGACAGACTCAAGGTCATTACACTTTAACTCTGGGCCAACATGGGGTAAATATTTCTAATTTTTTCCTCAAGGTCACCACACTTTAACTTTGGAACAACATTGGCTAAATATTTCTGAGTTTTACTCAAGGTCGCCACACTTTAACTATGAGACAACATCGACTTGTAATATTTCTGTGTTTTGACTCAAGGTCTTAACACTTTAACTCTGGGACAACATCGAATTGTCTCCCCAAGAAAACTTTAACTCTTATGCTCAAGGTCATCACACTTTAACATTTAAGGGACTAATTAACATTTACATTTAAGGTAGCACCAAAACGGTGCTACTGCATTTTTGCTATTTCTCGTAGAAATTGGCTCCAAATCCTCAAGGTCACGAGGACTCTGAAGAGTAGAATAGTCTCTCTACTCTTTGACTTTTTTTAAACTCCATTTGAATGACCTTGAGATTTCCCCCACCACTTCCCATATACCTAGAGTACGGGTCACTTCTCGAGCTGGTTCAAGGTCACCCTCGAGGTCACCCACAACACTTGTACTCTAAGTGTTGGCTATACCCCCACCACAACTGGGTCCCTAGGCTGCACAACACTGCTTCGCCAGTATGTCTCCGGCTTCCATGCGGTGCGTCTCGCTGTTCTCTAGCTCTCTATATGTAAGTAATTTTACAAGTTCTGGATGTAGGTCACTACACTTTAACTCTGGGGCGATATCGACTTGTAGTATTTCAGTGTTTTGACTCAAGGTCATCACACTTTAACTCTAGCACATCGGTTATCGTACCAGAGGTGCTCAATAACCTAACTTGTAATGTTTAGGGTGGCGTTTGCACGCCACATGGTATCGCCATGAGTGTCCAGTCCAAGTTTTAAGTTAAATTAATTTTACTGTAATCTTTTCCATTTCCGCTTCGTTTTGCCAAAGTATAAGGTGTCGCTTAATAAAGTGGTATTTCTCTAAAGTTATAGGAGATTGCAGGGATACAATTAGTTTATTTAGGAGACTCTTTATCTTGGAGTTTAACACAATTTCCACTTTGACTTTGCTTCCTCGGCTCTCACAGCCTAAGCTGTACAGAAATGTTTCTTCTAGTGCCAACTCGGGCCAAGAGAACAGTGTGTTGACTGTAGGACAGCTCATGGTGAAGTGATGCGATACTCCAGCGTTAAACCTCACCTTCCCCCACCACTGTGACCTTCCCCCACTCCTGCTGTTTCCCCCACCTCTTTTCCCTTGACTCATGCGCTACAAGCAGTCTCTCAGTATTGTGCGGACTTTTGTGAGGGGAAGCCATGTCGCGGGACGCTTTAGGTAAGAAACTTAGCCGTGTTAAGACTTTATTAGTTGCTCACTGTCCACCGCTCAAAGTTAAGAAGGTTTCGACTTTAGCTAAGTGGCGCAAACTGTTGCGTGGACACCCTAGGTTTTATACCAAACAGACTAATGTCAGTTTTACTGATGAAGATTTGTTTAAAATATTAGATGAAATGACTTTTCCTTGCAAAATTCAGTTAGTTAGTCCCATTCCTGACAGTTTAGAGTCTTAGTCTCTCAAGCCGATATACCTAGAGTACACAGAGCCTGACAGTCAGTCACTCGGTGGCTGTCGTGGGGTGCGCATCGGTGTCGGCGCTTCGTTGTTAAGTTTTCAAGGTCACAGTAACATGAAATTGCGGGCGTTGTACTGGTTCAAGGTCACCTGAGGGATAACCGATTGCCCATTTAGGCAGAGTCATGTCAGAAACTCGAGTTTAACTTGGCACTTTTGCCGTTTCTCGTCGGAAATTCGCTCCAAGTGGTCAAGGTCACGAGGACTCTGACTGAAACTCGGAGCGTAGTGCGAGAAACGGCAAAAGTGCCAAAAAATTTTAAGTTTCGGCATGACCTTGACCTCAGTGGCGTCGGTGACGTCATTTTGATGACGTAAGGGGTGATGACGTCATCAGCACGTCATTTCTGTGACGTCATGGGTGTGACGTCATCGAAATGACGTCATTAGTGATGACGTCATCGATTGCGTCATCGATGACGTCATCGATGACGTCATCGGTGAGGTCATTGACCTCGATGACGTCATCCCTCAGGTGACCTTGAACTGGGCCAGCGGCCGCAATTTTACACTACTGATGTATATAAACCTGTTAGCTGACGAAAGATTTATTTTTGACTCCCCTTGGGCCATCACATCATTTTTAGGCATGTTGCCCACTGGGGATTTCAGAGGACTTTTCTGAGGGATGTTAGGGGATGACATAGAACACAGTTCAGCAAACATTGGCTGTCCAAATTATTTTTTTCATTTTCCAGCCAATTTTGGCTTAATTTGACTACACTATTAATGTGATTGTAAAATTTTAATTTAATGTCAGCCTGTAGAGCGATCCACATGCTTACAGAGACCAAGCCATCACAGTAAATGCAACGTAAGTGGCTCTCTCGTTAGCTAGGTCTGATAACATCACTGTCATCAGAAACTCGCTTATCAAACTGGCATCAATTCAGTAGTAGCTAGTTGGAAGAAATGTACCATTTTGAGTATCCAAGCAACTATGTTTATTTCTGACTCTTAGATCCATAATTTTTACATCAATAGTGATTTCGTGAAAGAAGTTTGAAGAATTTATTCTAAATGTTATGAAATGTATTCTTTTTTCTGGTAGTAAGCCGTGATCAAATATAAAATAAGTTTAACCAAATCATCCAATTAAATATGTGTAAGCTGTCATAAATTAATAATAAAAAAAATATATATTTCCTTGATATGTAGTAAAATTGTAGTCTCTGTTATGATTAAAATGGAAAAGTACGTTAATACGAATACATGTCAAACTATATTGTTTACAGAATAAATTTTCGTTTATGAAGACGTTTGAGGATGTAACAGTAAAGCTGTTATAGTAAGTATCACAGCTGGTCTTGTTACAACATCAGCCGTGGTGAATGTGGCAGGAACACGCAACCGTTTTCATAGCACGTCAGGTTTTCATTATTTAGGGTGTTGTCCTCTCTTTTGTGAAACGTATTGATAATTATGTGGGTATATATGTTGGTTGATTTACTTATTTAAAATTATTTATGCCACTCCATTAAATTTAATTAACCAAGTTGATAGGAAGATTCTATCTTATTTTAGTGGTTTGAAAAATAAATAACAATTCAGCTTTAGCAAAAAACAATATCAATGCATTCGGTCATTCAATAAAGTTTCAGAATGAGGGCAATTTGGTTTATTTTTTGTTAATAAAAATTACAAAACTATCATTATACATGGTACCTCGGTAGTGTTCAATACTTCAAGATCAAATTCAATTTACAGACAAAAGAATTGGATATCAAGGATAATATAATATTAAGAGATGTGTTACTTGCAATGCACATATATCTAAATCTAAGCTCTTTGCATCTGTTAACTAATAACAAATTAGGTCAATATTTGTAGCACAATTGCGATGGTCTTCAATCCTGGTATGGTAAAATGATATTACTTTCTCGAGAGCTAACTCAAATTTTACAAAACCTGTTAATAAAAATAGGCATAAAATAATCTTTTTATCATTCTGCGCAAAATCCACCTGTTTTTTGTTCTCTAGTTAGTACGCAAGATGCAACTTTTTTGTTTCATGACCTTAAACATCAGCCGTGATAATTTTGTAAGTCCTACTAATAAAAGGTCAACTGTTTGCTAAATATTATTATTGTTTCATTAATTTTAATATGCAAAATAGTTCCGCAACACACGTCATAAAAGTATTTTTTTCAAAAACCTAAATGTAAACATGGCATATTACTTTACATCGTAAACATGATCTCAAAAATAAAATTTTAAAGACAAAATTGTCAACGATTAAAATATAATTCCGCGTTATGATAAAAAAATGTTGTTCATTACTCAAAACAATCGATTTTTAAAGCTGGGCCGCATCTTGGGAAGGGCCACGACGGTGGAACACCAACAAATTGGACGTGGTCAAGTTCACCGAAGTTACTAGCGAGGATGGAGCCGAGGCACTAGTAACATCCACTATGGAACTGATCGTCTCGGCCTTCCACCAGTCTATGCCGCGAAGAAAACCTCGACTCGATAAACAACCCGTTTACTGGTGGACTAAAGGGATTGCGGAACTCAGAAGAACATGTTTAAGAACTAGACGAGCCGCAACAAGAGCGAAAATTCCCGCAGACAAAGTTCGTGGGTCAGAGGAATATAAAGCTGAGAGAAAATCTCTCCGCCAGGCCATCAACATAAGGAAGGCGAATAGCTGGAGGAGACTTCGTGACGACGTTGACTCCGACCCATGGGACCTGGGTAACAAACTTGTAACATGAAACTTGGCGCTCGCTCTCCACCATCCACATGGAGGGCTTCACCATGGGAAGGATCGTCGCTGCGTTGTTTCCTGTTTAACAACCACAGCGACCGCCGGTTGACTTCGGACGAGTAGAAGACGTCCCACTCTTCACAATCGAAGAGCTGGATTCATCCGTTCTCTAGCTAAAGAGCAAAAAGGCTCATGGCCCGGACGAAATTCCCAGCTAGGCTTTAAAGAAAGTCTTTACAATTAACCCTGACTCGTTGTTGAGAATGTTGAGAATGTCCTTCTACCTGTTTGGTAGAAGGAGTGTTTCCGGCTCCCTGAAAAACCATCAGGCTTGTACTGATCAGCAAGGACAAAGGTGATCCCTAGCTGCCGACGTCCTACAGGCCTCTTTGCATGTTGCAGCTGGGAAGCTGTTCTAGAAGCTGATCCGTTCCCGCCTGACTTATGCCGTGGAAGCTGCCGGAGGCTTATGCCCCCCTCAGTACGGCTTCAGAAAGGGACGGTCAACGATCGACGCTATCACCGAAGTTCAGAGAGCTGTGGAGAGAGCCGGGAGCCACAATAATTTCTCCCGCCGAGTAGTGCTTCTTGTTACGCTTGATGTCAAGAATGCCTTCAACTCAGCGAGGTGGGTCGAAATGATGCGTTTCGCCACACCTTTCGCATTTTTGCATATCTGTTGCGGCTCATCAAGGATTATCTCCGGTCTTGAAGACTGATTTACTACACAAGAGACGGAACGCGGACGATGGAAGTCACTTCTGGTGCCACGCAAGGTTCAATACTCGGTCTGGATGTCTGGAACGTTGCTTATGACAGCCTCCTGAGGTCGGAGATGCCTCAGGAAAGCATTTTGGTTGGTTACGCCGATGCCGTTGCAGCTCTCATAGCTGCACGCAACGTTGAGTTGGCCCAAATAAAGTTGAACCAAATCTTGCGTGTGGTCAACATCTGGATATCCGATCACGGTCTCTCGCTTGCTCTTAGTAAAAAAGAGATCGTGATCCTCACGAAGAAGAGTATCGACACCATCGTTTCTATCCGAGTAGGAAGGGAAATGGTCCAATCAACCCGTACTACCATATACCTCTGGGCTGTTGTGGGTATGATGTCCGCGGTAAAGTCCGAGCTTCTTTATGGAGCAGATGTGTGGGAAGACGCTCTAGATAAAGAGTTATACAGGAGTGTTCCACCTACCGAACAGTGTCTAAGCCTGCCAATCTGGTGGACGCTGGATTCATCCTTGTCAAGCTCTTGGCAGGAGAGAGGAAGGCGATTTATCAGAGGTAAGGCGAGTTCGGCAAAGACACGACAAGAACAGAAGAGCGCTCCCGAACCTTCCAGCAGTGGCAACACAGCTGCTAGCACGACACACGGGGACGATGAACTGCGCGCCTTATAAAGCAGGTCCAACCATGGGTGGAACGGTGACATGGGGAGGTGGACTACTACCTGACCCAATTCCTGACAGGTCACGGATTTTTTTGGTCGTACCTTCACACGATGGGCAAGACCGGTTCACCGGACTGCATTTATTGCCCAGGCGTTCCCAACGATGTGGAACACCGTCTTCCGCTGCCCCCGTTGGGATTGGCCCCACCTGGAGGCCACAAAAATTTTTTGGGCATTTTCGGTGAACTTGGTTTACCAAAAGATCTTGGAGGATGAAGGCTGCTGGGATTGTTTGTCACAGTGTGTCCGGGGCATCTTCCTTAGGGAAAAGACTGATCTGGACCGCCAAGCGTCTCAGACCCCCCTGGCCGTGCGACTGGTCAAGGAGTGAGCCCAATGGGCTTAGGATAATTAGGTATAGCTTGGTGTACTGTGACAAACAATTTTAGGCTAGATTCCTAAGGAGAATAACATTTTTTAGGGGGTAAAAATAGCTCGACTGGCTATTAAAACACGATTGCCCACAAAAATAACAATTTTTGCTCCCAGGGACGGAAATTACTCTAAGCAGCTTTGTCATAATTTTTATTTATGAATAATGTATAAAACTATTAGGTTGCTACGGGGGGACGATGTTACAAGCGATTGGGATATTAAATAAACTTAATTTTTATTTGAGTTGTTATTGTGAGAACACATATTTCGTGGAAAAGGCAGGCTAGTAGGTGTGAAGAGTCCATTGCTTCATGCACAATTTTAATCAGTCACCTACCAGTTGCATAAATAGGTGGTTCTACACAGTAAATTAAATTAGTTATATTGCCTCACAGTTAAGCGAAGAGCAAGCAAAGGCTGAACAATCTTAAGGCTAATAATTTATATTTTTTACGTAATAACTTTAATCAAATTGATAAAAATACCTTTTATCCTATTGTTTATAATTAAAGTCTAGAATATTATCAGCTTAAGAACGAAATTAATGACTGTTGCTTAAACAATTATTTGGATATAATCCATCAAATTACTCTTCGGTCTGAAATAGAATTGGAAAAACAAACACTGCAAGAAATTTACAGTTAACAGAATGCTTATTTCCAAGAGATTCCTTTCATCAGTGATATTTATCCAGCTTCTTCAGTTTGGATTGGCAGGCCTGGCCTGCAGTGCAGTAGAAGGATTAATTTTTAGTGAATTTAAAAATTGGTTTTAAACTGGTAAATAAGTAGTGACAATACTTTTAATTGTTTTAAATAAGTACTTTATCGGTCTACGCTCGTTTTGGTGCGTTCAGAAACAGTGCTGGTTAGTGTGTATTCCACTTAAACAATATTTCAACTTTTGCAAAGTTATTGAAAAGCCTTTGAGGCAACGTGTTTCGACCACCGCGCACACGCCGCGCGCACGAGCCATACAAGTCGGCCGACGGTAGGGAATATTTCCCAGACTAAGTGCCCTTGACGCAACGCCGCGCCGCCGCCGCGCCGCGTCGCCGTGTTCCGTCGATCGTATCGTCCGCCGTGCCGTGTTTTTCGTTGCGCCTTCAAACCAGCCAACGCAACCTACACCCTGTTCTGTACTGCGGTTGCCTACCTGTATTGTGAAGGTACTGGTATTTTATATTAATTGAACAGAGAATATTAATTGAAATGGAAAATATGGAAGATGTAGTATTTGAGTCCAGTGATCACCAAGGTCTAATGGTAGAATATGTAGCAGATATTTGTTTGGAAATAAATACAATAAAATCGAATCACTCAGATTTAAATTTGGATAATCTTGCTAGCAAAATAAAACTACTCATCAAACATTGTGACAGTCTTCTTGTGGACAACGAAGAAAATAAACAAAAACTTGACTCAAGTCTCAGAGAGACTGCAATATTGGAATCAAAACTAGATCTAGAGAAAAAACAGAGGGAATCAGATTTAAATCGTTCTTTTCACTTTCAAGAAATTGAAAGAGATGAAAAAGACATGTTGTCAAAGAAATTGAAAGACTTAGATGACAGGCTTAGATCTAATATTGCCAAGTATAACTCATTACTAGAAGAAAACCAAAACTTGGTGCAAAGCATGACAAATTTAAAAGCACTGAAAGACTCATTGGAAGGACAATTAAACAATCAAAACACTATGTTTGCAAAGCTAGATTTCAAACTAAAGTCTGTAACGACAGAGTTATTAAGTTTAAAAAGTAAAAATAAAAATAATTGGGATAAAGATAAGTGGACTGATGATTCTGTCCTCAGTGATTATTTTTCAGCGATGGCAAGTACCATTGATTCAGAGGAAATTTTATTTTTTGGCCCTTCTATGACCACAGCCATCAAATTTGGTTCACCTGTAGTGGTGGCGGAGACTCTTGTAGGTAATTTATTTTACGAAAGTAAGTATGTTTTTCTCTGTGTAAGTAACAGTACAGATTGTGAAAAAGAAGACTCAGGCTCCCATTGGAGCTTGTTATTTGTAGACAGACAGAATAATAAAGCATACCATCTTGATTCTTTAAATCCACTAAATAATTCATCTGCACAAGTAGTGGCTTCTAAACTTGGGATGGAAAGTAGTAATTTTATTGTGGTTCCATGTATGCAGCAGAAACAATCCTTTGAGTGTGGGTTACACGTATTGGCTAATGCCAAATACATTGCCTATCATTTTTGTGTCAAAAACACATTAAATATTCCTTTTCCAGAGTGGTGTACACACACAGTAAGAACCGACGCTCATCATGATACTAAGCTCTGTAACCAGCCCCTTATTCCCAGTATCAACCACAATATCTCTCCTACGAGTGACAAACAACAAACTGATGATGAACTATATAAGTGGAAAAAAACCCACAAACATAACAAATCCTCAAAAAATAAGGTCAGAGCACCACCACCTACTACTACACCACTTATTACAAGTAACAAATTTGAGATACTCAATGAGATTACTGTTCAAGAAAATCCTAAAGATTCCCGAGTCAGTCAGAGTACCTTTTTACATCCTTACAAAAGCACTTCAAAAATGTCAAGACATAAAAATAAATGCAATCAAGATAAAACCCAACATTCCACACTGACGAAGCAAGTCCGTAAAGGGCACAGAGTGATCATCACAAGTGACAGCCACGGAAGAGACTTAACTTACTATGTTGATCAAATAAACAATCTAAACCTCAATGTCACTAACCATTGTCAGCCTGGCGCTCCTTTAGAAAGAATAATTGGTGCAACTAGAAACTGTGAACATCTAAAAAAATTAACAAATGACGATTTTATTGTCCTCATGGGAGGCACTAATAATATTACAAGTAAGTCTTTAAACAATTCAGAACAGTTCCTTAGGTTACTTAAAGCGGAATTAGATGAAATGCTAACATCATCCAAACATACCAACCTCATTCTGTCAACTTTGCCTTATAGGTATGATTTACAAGAAAAAAGCTTAGAAAATCTACTAATCAAGGAGGCAAACTTGGTTATTAGACAGCTTACCTTCAATCAACCTAACACTCATCTCCTGGACCTATGGACTTTTGAAAGATCTTTCCACACTAAGCATGGGCTCCACTTTAATAAAAAAGGGAAACTTCGTATTGGGAAGGAAATAATAAAGATTATCAGAAATGCAATGTCTAACACACCAACTTTTAGTTTCTCTCACTCTGTCAATCCAATTTTATATCAAATCCCAGCGTCAATAGTAACAGAAGCAAATACCAACAAGTCACCTCAATCAAACAAAGCAACACCAGCAGACTCTTCCGTTGACAGGACTGCAACTCCCATTCGAGTTATTGAGGCAGACATGCGGAGTGCTATAAAGAGTTGTGGAAACGATGCATCTATAGCCTTCGCCCACTGTATATCTGGCGACTTGGAAGATCCGAAGCAGATGAGCAGAGGCGTGGCACGAGTGTTCAGGAAGGAATTTGGTAGGCCAAAACGCTCAGAATGCCTGGACAACTTTATTACTCTACAGTGCAGTGACAGGGGTGCAGGGGTCTATGGACTTGTCACCAAGGATCTCTACAACAGTAAACCCAAAGTGGAAAACTATAACCAAGCTTTCCACAATTTCACAGAACATTTTAGAGCAAAGGGGTTCAAAAGACTAATATGCTCACCAATGGGGTGTGTAAGAGATAAAATATCTCCTTACATTTTCTCAAAAAATATTTCAAAGTTCCATCATATTACTGGTGTTCCAGTGGACATCATTGTCCAAGACAAGAAAAAGAGCAGATTAATGAACGGTCTTGCACGTCAGGAGTTTATAGCTTTGCTGCGGAGGTGCATCGCTGAGGAGATGAAGGTGACGAACATGACCAACTCCATGCCTGGCCAGACCGTCCAGCAGGGTGAGCAGCCTGATGAGAGACAGCTACCTCTGCAGGAGACTCCACAAGTCAACCCCGTCACTCCAGTCCCGCCCAGCCCTCAAACATCACAAGAAACGTCCCAGAGCCCCATCACCCCAGCTCCGCCCAGACCTGAAACATCACAAGAAACGTCCCAGAGCCCCGCCGCCCCAGCCCCGCTCAGCCCACCTACATCACCTGTTCTGGGATTTTCAACAACAAGCTTCAAGTACGTTCAAAACCAAATAAAGGTCATCAACACTTTAGAAGAGAGCATGGACAATGAAATTGTTGGTAATTCTAGGGATAACAGTGAAAATAACTATTTTTTAAGAAACAGAAAAGTCTCAAAAAAGCCTATTTAAAAAATTCAAACCAATATACCTTTAAATGTAATGAAAATCCATCAAAGCACTATAGCATAAAAACTAATGGAAATTCTGGAGCTGATATTAAAATTTTATTTTTAAACATTCAGGGCCTCAAAGATAAGTCACTAATCTTGGAGGCATTTTTAGCTGATGAGCCAAATACACACATATTATGTATTTCTGAACACTGGCTAACAAATGATGAAGCTTATGCGGCTACCCCGGAGGGGTATAGATGTGCAAGTGTTTTTATCAGACAGGAACATAGTAGGGGTGGCACCCTTATATTTGCTCAAAATAATTTTGTAACGCGAGAATGTGATATAAGTTGTTTTATTAAAGAGTTTCATTTTGAAGCATCTGCCATATTTATTGATAAATTTAGATACATCATTATTTCTGTATATCACTCCACAGCTGGTGATCCAAAAATTTTTCTAGAAACACTTGAAGCCCTTCTAGTTTTTTTGTCACAGTGGTCCAATTATGAAATTATAATAGGGGGGGATTTAAATGCCAACTTTGATATTACCACACAAAAAAGAACGGCTAAGGAATTTATCAACATATTAAGACAGCACAATTTTTATTGCCAAAACAGAAAACCAACAAGGGGTCAAAATTGCCTTGATAATGTATTTGTAAACAATGGTGATAAATTTTCTTTTGCCTGTCGAGTTGCTCAGTTTCACTTTTCAGACCATGATGCTTTGGTTCTTGAAGTTTTTAATGAAAGCCACAAAACACCTTTAGGAAGTATCAGGTCCAGTCTTCCAACCAAATATTGTAAAATTATTTTTCCAAAAAAGAAAATCAATGATTTACTCAATAATTTACTAGTTTATGATTGGGTTTCGACCAGCCAGTCAATACAATTTTTTAGTGCAAAGATGGCTTTTCAATTTGTTTTCCGTATTATTGAAAATAATGTCAACAACCTTCTTGTTGTAAAAAAAGACAAAAGTCAGAACTCACAGAAAAATAATAAGTGGTACAGTCAAGAACTAACTAATATTAAGAAAAGGCTTGATTTTTTGTATAGTATCTCAAAGTTGTCAGGAAATGCAAACTTAAAGAATCAGTTTATTGCTCTTAAAGCTTATTATAGAAAAAGTATTAAAGCAGCCAAACTATCTTATAATGCTCAATTAATCGAAAAAAGTAAAAACAAATGTAAAACTGCCTGGAACATAATAAAATCTAACAATCCCAATTCAAGTGAAAAACCCCACAACTTAGAAATCTCTCCAAGTATGTTCAATATGTTCTTCATCAACTCAGTAAATCAGATTAAAGAGTCTTTGAGGCACAATACTCGTATTTCCAATCAAATTTTACAAAACACAACACCAAATCACACACATTTTTCCTGGAAAACAGTCTCATCTGAGGACGTCATAAAGGCTGGAAAGAGATTAAATTCTTCTGATAGCTGGGATATTTATTTCATGTCTAATAATTTAGTTAAATCTTTTTTACCAATTATAGCTCAACCTCTCGCCATCTGCATTAATAAATGTCTTGAAGAGGGCATGTTTCCTGCTCCTCTAAAAATATCTAGAGTCTGTCCCATCTATAAAAAAGGACCAAAGTCAAATCCAGAGAGCTATCGTCCGATTTCTGTTATCCCCACCTTATCAAAAATATTCGAAATTGTGGTTTATGATCAAATTAGTCAATATTTGGATGATAATAATATTTTTAGTATGTCCCAGTTTGGGTTTAGAAGGGGTTTTTCAACAGTGAATGCTATGGATGGGCTGGTGAGGATGGTTCTGTCAGCCTTTGAGGACAGGGCCTATGCTCAGGCCACTTTATGTGACCTGAGCAAGGCTTTTGATTGTGTAGACCACATTAATCTTCTCACTAAACTGTCTCACTATGGTGTGCGGGGTTCTGCTCTTAAGTTTTTTGAATCTTATTTGCAGAACCGTAGCCAAAAGGTTTATATTGATGGTCAGTGGTCTGAGGAATTAAATGTCAACTGGGGCGTTCCTCAAGGTTCCATTTTAGGACCTTTACTTTTCATTATAACCATTAATGATCTCCCTCTCTCTGTGAAAGCGAACAGCCTGCTTTATGCAGATGATACAACTTTTATTAACCTTAATTCTGACCTTGAACAGCTCAAGCAGATGGCAGAAACAACTTTAGTCGAGGCCTCTAATTGGTTTGTTTCTAATGGTTTTGCTATGAATGCTGACAAAACTCAAAACATTATCTTTTCTCTTCGTCCCATGAATCCATCTGAACAAGATCAATTGGTCACCAGCATTAAATTTTTGGGTATTTTCATTGATGACCACTTGACATGGGGCTCCCACATTGATTATATTTTATCTAAACTCTCAAGAGTAATTTATCTGCTGAGACGTCTTACCTTTTGTGTTGACATGGGTTATGTGAAGGTTGCCTACTTTGCATACTTCCAGTCAATATTGAGGTATGGACTTATACTGTGGGGCAATTGTAGTAGAATCAATGAGGTTTTGGTTCTTCAGAAAAAGGCTGTTCGAACCATCAATCAGACTGGCTTGCTTGATCATTGTAGACCTCTATTTATTAATTCAGGAATTTTGACAGTCATAAACCTTTACCTTTTTGATTTAATAGTCTATGTATTCAAAAACCCAGATCTTTTAAATTTCAAATTTAACACACATTCACACGACACTCGGAACAGAAACAATGCAGTGATCGATTTTCATAGATTAACAAAATGTCAAAAAAGCCATAAAGTTTTATGTCTTAAACTGTATAACAAATTGGAACACCTCATTAACTCCTACACTGAAAAAATGTTCAAACAAAAATTTTATAGTTGGCTCTTAATTACCCCAATGTACTCAGTTGATGAATTGTTTGCAATGAAGAGGATTGTATTTTAAATTAAATTTTATAACCAACAAATGCTTTGTAAACTAGTTCCTATTGTATGTGCAGCTTTGCTTACATGACATTTAATGATTTTCCCGAAGTTTTTTGATTCCACTGTTATTTTGTTTTACTGTATATTTTTTGACCTAGCAAGACGCTATGAATGTGACTTTGTCAATAATGTAATGTTTTTACGGCAAATAAACTATTTATTATTATTATTATTATTATTAGTAATCCAATAAGTTGGTAAATATTTATAGCTATTTCGTCTGCTTCAGAACGCTTAAGACTCCTTTCAAATTGTATTTTTCTTAACATAAAATATTAATTGGTTTACGGGTGAAATTATACGTTTTTATTATAAAATGATTTTACCTGCAAATGTATAATACATCGCTGCACATTATTTAAAGTATCTTTAAGTTAAGTAACATAATTGTATTAAAATTCTACATAATTTTTTTTTATATTAAAATTATCTCCAATGGAATTATATCGTAATCCAGAGATTCTTTTTTCAAATTGACTTGATGTAACCAATTATTAAATTTTCAATTTTACTCTAAAAATAACGTTAGGCTCATTCTGTTAAATATTTACTGTACGAAGAAAACTAATTATAATAAAATAAAACCCAAAATTTTCCTTCTTATACAAAAAAAAAAAACAAAAAAAAAACTGAAAACAGACTACTATGATAGAATTTTTATATCATAGAATCCAAGTATTAAATATCCAAAATATCCCAAAAATTTTATATTTTGCAACTAGGGCTTGTGCAATTTGCTAAATTGAAATATTAAACTAGTTAATTCAATAATAAACACATTAAATTATTTTTTACTGAAAAATATAGGTAGTTGTATTCCTTCTGTTGCATGTAACAAAGGACCATGATGATACATGTGGACTACAATTACAGAGGCTATGTGTAACAATGCACAGACGGAAACAATCCACATAACAATACAGCATTATTGATTAATACAATACTCTAGATTAGCTCATTGTCATTATAACTACGTTGAAGTTTTAGGTATTATTCCTTAGGAAAATTATAACGATATATTTTAATCAAATCCTTAGTTTTATGCTATCAGTCTTTGAATCATGAGTATTATTTGGTAAGATATACTTTTAGATTAATAATAATATGCAAAGTTTGTAAAGTGTTCTTAACTTTAATTTACAAATTAAGAATATGATTTTATATATTTGAAAAAAGCTCCAGCCAAGGGAAATAAAAATTGTAATATTTTATTACATATTTATGAATGCAATATTCGGTGTTCTATCCTTAACACACCCCAGATTACAGTGTAATCGTTTTATTACAGTGTAAACACTGGTATATTGCATTCTGCATTGAATCAATAAAACCTTATTATTGCACTTTCGGCTGGGTATTATCCTCATCAATTATTTTTTTTATATTATCTTGGTTAGGCTTCGTTAGTAGATAAAAGATTCATATTATTAAAAAATAACAATATTATGATTTTAATTAATTACGCAACAAAAAGATTAAACAAAAATAGACGAATGCAATTCCAAACATTGTTCAGAATTCAATTCAGAACATTTTTCTGAGGATAAACTATGCAAACCTAAAATGTAAATAACAAGTTTATAAAACATGACAGATTTTTAAAATGTAAATTTTATTTTTTAATATATTATAAAAAAATTTGAATGATAGCTCAAGAAAATGCTAGGAATGAATCGTTATAGATAAAAATCTGTCAAATGAGCTTCTATTTTTCCTTATAAAGTTGTGCTACACTTTACGGGATTTAAGATATTTTATCTTAAAATGACTAAAATTTATTATTTTCCTCGAAAATAATAAACTTGAAAAAATTATTATTTTCCTGAAATGTAAATTAATTGCTGTGATGAAGGCCCATGTAACATATCAATTTCAAACAATGATCCGATGCGGAAGAGATAATTATTTAGTATAAAAAACTAAATAGCGGCTACCGTTTTAACAAAGCACATACAATTTCATATGTACGTTTACACTAACCTTTTCTTGGTTTTAGTACAAGTAATCATCTTACAAAATCCTGAAACGTTTCTCACAACACCCTATAATGTGGTGTGAAATTTTACATGTCATTGATATAATTAAAAGTTCATATGATTGACTAATTTAAAAGTGGGGTTGGTATTAGATAATTACAATTAACAATCTAAAACCTAAGCACAATAATAATACTATTCATGAATATATATTTTTTTATTAATTTAAAATATAATAACTATAATACTATGGCTAATGCCGTTTTATTTATGTAATTTTTTACGATAAATAAGTAAAATATTTGTGAACTTCTAGAAAATGTAGAGTAGTATAAACACATTTGATTTCAATCCTAGATTGAATTTTTATAATATTATTTAGTAAACAATAGCATTAGTCACTAAATAAAATAATAGTGAGGAAATCAACTTGTTTTATAGAATTTTTTCAAAGTTTCAGCTAGCTATCACAATTCCAGTATAACTGAATATGCACGGCTGTCGCAGTATAACTGTTATTGTTATTGTTATGGCGGATCGTGTCAGGCTGGCTATTGTTATTTACGACTTGAAGACATGCAAAGCTGTACATTGCTATCCAGTTTTCACACGAACTTTTTTAAGTTATTTTAAAAATATTTTTAATCATAGATTTCAAATATTTTTCAGTGGTGGAAAAGCCACCACTAAATAATAATATTATTTAAATTATGAGTTAATTTTGAGTATTTAAGTAGTTATCTTGTGTCTAAAATGGTTATAAGGATGCATAAAAGGATGTATAAAAGTATGGAACTATGATATTTACTGATGGTTTCATGTTATAAATATTAAATAAACTAGATTTAATGTTTAAGTTTTCTTTTTATTTGGAGATCAAATTAATAATCCCCACAATAACTTTATAAATAGTTTTTCTAAACTTCTGCAGAGTTTTAATTTATAAGAATATTTTTTTATTTGTTGTTGAAAAATAACTATTCGAGTTATTGTTCAATATTAGGAATATTAGTTTACAGCTGGGTTGTTGCTTTTCAATAGTAGAATAAGTATGGAAAAATCTCTTTGAGTAAATGTGAAAAATTCTTAATATGTCAGAATATGGTGACATGTATTACTGTTATGGATGAATATATTTTATTCATATGAGCATTATCTTGTATTTTACTACGTTAAAATGTGTGTTTTGGGTTTAAATATTTTATTGTAAAACAAAGGAAGAATTTACATAATTTACATTAGTTTTGTTTTTAATGAATGAATATTTTTTTTATTTGAGTAACTTATATGCGTCTTTAGTAGTGTGAGGGGTGGTTAATTTGATATTTATGAAATAACTGTTTTATGTTTGGCAATTTTTGTCTAACGTGGTTCAGAGCAAATAGTCCGTGTTGTTACTGCATTATGTTTATCCTCGAAGAAATGTAAAATTATCTGCAAATGTTATAAACGTGTATATAGATTCTAAAAGTATATAACGATCGGAGCCCAGCAATGTAGAAGTGTTTTTGCTGCTAATGGCTGTTAAAGCAGATTACATGAAATCACTTTTAACTGAATTAAACTTTTGTATCGTGCTCTGATACATTGTAGTCTATTTCAGAACCATGTTGTACATTACGAATTCCTGAATTTAGGTTTTCCTCTTCAGTTCTTTAGTATCATTAAAAAAACTCTTAAAAAATAAATGAATGGATATCATTTTTAAATATATAATAATTAAAATTAAGTTTAGGTATTAGATTTTGTGTAAGTAGTTAGGTTACAACTAGATATAAATCGATTCTTACATAATTAGTCCCATTTTACATGAAAATCATTAGTTTTCTGCTTGATCATTATTTAAATAAAGATTTTTTGGCTGGGTAAAAAAATAATTGTTAAGTAAAATTTATAGATATATATTCCTTATTTGATAATACTAGTATAGCTACAGATAGCTTGGTATTGTAAAACAAGTTAATGCCACATAAATGTTATTGTTATTGGAGATAGTGTCACAATAGAATCTAATAATTTACTATTTTATTACCTGCGAAACTTGGCCTTGTTTATTTATTTATTTACTTATATACAGGAAATCCATCTTGACATAACTCGTTAAAACATATTGGCATATAGCATAGTCTACAGGAAATTGTTCATAGTACTGACGTATGAATAAATACACGCAGCTATTACTTTATATTACGTCATTTAATAACTTATGGTACCGTATGCAAATAATTTATACTGCTACTAGATGCATGAACGTTAAAGAGTACAAAACCTACTCCATGCATTCATCGGTTCAGTTGTGCATGCTGAACAACCATTTATAAACTAAGGACTATAAAGTACAACAAATAAATAATAGTATATTCAATCAAATCATAAATAATTTAGGATAACATGCACTCACAACAATACTACATTACTACAATAATTTTTAAAACCGTGCAGACCCTCATCGTAAAAAATTTCACACTACTGCACAAAGTGTTGTGTGTCTCATAATGGCCCACAAAATGGTCAGAAGCCCAGACGTGCATCATCAACATTCATGATTTTGCAAATCAATGTCACCACCAAAATACAATTATGCACGAAAAACACGCTAAATGTGACCCATTAGTTTCACCACCTAGCAAAGACAAGCACGAAACTATATGCTAGATGTGGCCCATTAAGGGCACCACTAAGAGCACGAATATTCACAAAATAGTAGGCTGAAGGACGAAGAGGTGACGAACCAAGTTAAACTTGAAGAAGAGTGAATTATGAGCGTCGTCAGACTACGGACACACTATCAAAAAAAGACGTCTACATCACATGAAACTCGATTACCATGTCGTGTGAGAAAAGTCTTGTTTTTCTAATTTTCACACGGAAGTGTCATAGTTCTCTTTGTATAGGTAAAACCATTGTTAATCATACACACATGTTTGGTTGGCTTTATTATATAGCGGCCAAAGTTTTTAAGTTCACAATGATAGTAAATTATTATTTACTCTGAAAGTTAACTACAATAATTAAAAAATATGAGTGGTATTAATTAATTTTATTTGGTGTTATAGTTGCTATTATTTGCTATAAGTTTGTTATTATTTAGTCTTTGATTAATAAAAGTATTGCATTTTTGTAATTTATAATATTGATGATTTTATAAAATACTGACACATGTTATGAAGAAAAACTTTTAAATAAATATCAGTTTTCATCACTAGGACGGAAAAACGATTTTTTTCTGTGCGCAATCACGTTTTATGAGCGAGGCGAAGCTCGTAAATAGCGATTAATCTAAAAAAAATAAACAAGTAAAAAACACTTTCCGTCCAAGTGATGAACAACGTTTTTCATTATACTGCAAAAATACAAAATGAAAAATTAATTTAAAACTAAATTAATTAAAAATTTCATTATCTGTTTATGTTTAGTATTTGACTTCCATATCAATTTTGATATTCCTTATAAACAGCTGATATTTACTTAAAATTAAAGAAATGTCAAAATCTTGCATAAAAATTGAAGTGTGCAAGTAGTTTTTTGTTTACATTAGCCTTATTTGTTTTGGACTAGTACGATTTCTGCTTAAGAAAAAAAAACATCGTTTGAGGTTAGAGCACGGAAAAAAATTACAGATGTTTTTTTTTCTGTGAACTTTCTGTGAAAATCCTACAGAAAAGTCCAGCTTTTTTTAAAGTTTTTTTTTTTTTTTTTTTTTTTTTTTTTTTATTACATAAGGAATTGTCTTGCAGAAGAATAAAAAATCAAAACTGCGTGTCAGAAACATTTTCAATGCACTTTATTTTGCATGTTTTAGCTTTTCAGTAAATCCATAAGATTACTAAGTAGGGCATAAAACCCCAAAACAAATAAAACATAAATTTGTTACATAAAAACTCCCGGAGGGGAAGCGGAGTTTTCGAAACCACTTCGTTCGGGAGTAATATTTATTGAAAGCCGGAGTGGTGGCTCTTACTAACCCAGTAAGTATGTAAATATTGACAGCGAAATTTGATACTCTTCACAACCTCCTCTCTTTGATGAAATAGCATATTTAATCATATTTCGTTTCATGCTTTAAAACGTAACGTATTTGAAATTCATAAACGTAATATTTTTTCAATATCGATGTGTATAAGGAATGCAATATCTTTTGATGTATATTGAAAACTAATTTAATCAATACCTTTTCAAAATGATTAAAAAATGTTTCGAGTATTCACTAACATGGATTAAATAAACTGATGCTTTGTTTCGTTAAAAATATCAATATATTCCCAGATTAAGTGCTGCAATAAAACTTGCGTGTGATAATGGTATTGAAATCATTACCTTGAGGCAGTTTTAATATAGGTTCTTGAAATATTTATAGTTTCAAAGAATATTCCTTGATAATTTAAGGTATGACTTTTAATAATATTTTGTTGTAATTGTGAATTCTATTGAGTATTTTAAATTAGTAGTGTTGCTTGTTGGGTACTATTTCACATTTCTGTCAAAGAAATTTTTTATATTAGGTATAAAAATAAGGTTGTTCTATGCTGATATTATTATAAAATTGCTTATTATAATAAGAAGGGAAGGTAATAACAATACTGACAGAACTTGAATTTCAAACCATCTCATATTTAGAACTTGTTTTAGTGTTTTGATTTGGAAACAAATCTAAATTATATACTCCCATGGGGAGGTGGACTACTACCTGATCCAATTCTTGACAGGTCACGGCTATTTTCGGTCGTACCTGAACCGGATGGGCAAGACCGGTTCACCGGACTGCATTTATTGGCCGGGCGTTCCCGATGCGGAGCACACATTCTTCCGCTGCACTCGTTGGTAAGGGCCCCACCTGGAGCCGCACCAAATTTTGGTGCATTTTCGGTGGACTCGGTTTGCCAAAAGATCTTGGAGTCTGTCAAAGATGAGGGCAACTAGTATTGTTTATCACAGTTCGTCCGGGGCATCCTTCTAGAAAAGAAAACCGATCTGGACCGCGAAGTGGCCCAGATCCGTTGATAAAGTGGCTGGATAAGGAGCGAGCTCCACGGACGTAAGCTAAATTTAGGCCTAGCCTAACGTACTGTATTGTGATTAACAATTCCAGGTTAGAATCCTAAATAGTAGAGGAGGGTTTTTGTGGGTAAACCCGTTTTTAGGGGAGCCATACACTACAGGCTGGCCACCTGTGTGCGTAATGCATTTTCCCCACCTCATCCCTCAATAAAAAAAAGGATATAAATAAAACTTGAATGATATGCATCAACTTTAATTAAAGGCAGCGTCCGTAGCTCAATTGTAGAGCTCTGGGTTATCACTTAGGGGTTCGGGTTCAAATCCCGGCTCGAAAGTCACGTTTAGTCGTTGGTCCGCTTTTCTTGAAAACGAAAAAAGCAAAGCATTTCTTTCGATGAGAACTCTCTGTTAGTTGGTTAACTTCCACCACTAAAAGCCATACGATTACAAATAATCTTAGGTTTACTTACTAGACATGTCACCAACAATGTATTACCTGAAAAAAAAAAAAAAACAATTACTTTAAGTTAGCATTGAATGGTTAGCTATAGGTTCAGCATATGAGATTCAATGAATTTGCTAATGGTCATGGACAATGGCCTTTGTAATATTTTTTACTACATTAGTGGCTGCATTGTTGTAAAAATACAACTATTGAGTTAAATCATTTCTATAAGTGATTTTTTTTATATAAAACACATGACGAATAATACCATGATTCATGGTTGAGATTTACTATGATAATAGATTTCATAATTAATAAAAATATTGCAACATTAAGAATGTGTACATATAAAATGTTGATTGAAAGGTGCATAAGTGTTGTATAAAATATTTTTGTATAAAAATAGTTTTCCAAACCATAATAGAAAAAAACATTTTTTTTATTTATCCTTTAATTTACCAAATTGTTGTTACGTTTTAGAAACAAACACCGAAATAGAATCTCCAAATCTGCAACGACATTTTGGCAACTTTAGCGTCGCGCAATGGATTTCCAATATCTGGCTATTGGAAATACTTCGTTGTAAATGTTGAACCTATTGTATAATACATATTGAAGGAATCGATTGTTTTCTTATTGTTATTGTCTTTACGGTACTTATACAATTATAAATGCATACATAAATACATGTATACATATTTATGTACATATATATATATATATATATATATATATATATATATATATATATATATATATATATATTTATAATTTATTTTATGGAATAAACTACGTATTATAAGAATTAAATGAAAAAAATAACAGCTTTAAAAATATATTAATATTTATTAATTTATTTCTTGTAAAAAAGTAATTTTTTAAGTCTCAAAATATTTTAACTAGTTTTGGAAGCCATGAGTCAAACACAAAGTTTAATAATTGAATGAAAATTGACGTTTATTTCTAAGACACCCTAATTGAAACATTAAAACGCTGTAAAAATATAAAAATAGTTGATGGTATCGTATTCGAGGATGTTTTACTAAAGTATATATTTTACCAGAATAAATAAAACGAGTAAAAAATTATTTACATTCCATGTAAACAGTGAATTTGAATTGAATTCATGTATGCAAACGTTCTTTCTGTTGAAGAGCCATCTAACATGTTTTCGTTCAATTAGGTGTGCATTTTTGAACTAAACTACAACCTACCATAATTTATTGTTAAATCGGTAAGATAAACTAACTTCTTCTTTAATGATGCTTTGCTCAAATTATACAACTTTCTTAAAAATCATTCAGGGAAGTTTAAAAGGTAAACTGAATAAAACTATTTATTGTTTTATGTAATAAGTATGTTCAGCACAAGAAAAATAGAATTCGCTGAACAAAATTTAAAAACTTTACTTTACAAAACATTATCTCCTATTACCGTATAAAAACATATTTATCAAAGCCTTAGTAGCGACAAAGGAAGGGTGTAGAGTTTCTGAAACGCTTTAAAAACGAAACAGATTTTACGACCGGTCAGGGACGTCCGTTGCTAGCAAGCACGTCGCGACTCCCGCGCATAAAGACTGGTTTATGCCCCTTACGTTTATTCCCCTCTCTCCCCCCTTCCAGAGTTGTTCGTATCCTAAAAACCTAGAAAATGGGATATAAAATGTATAATATGTTGCTATACGGTTGAAGTAGGCCTATACAAATAATTAGACTCAATCTTTTTCGAACACATGGACGTGATTAACTTTTGTACAAAACTTAACAATAGATATTTTATGTTGTGTTATCTTTGAACGTATATTCCTCCCACCCTCTCCCTTTCTGAGTTGTTCGTATCCCTCAATCCTAGACAATATGACATAAAAATGCACAGTATATTGGTATATGGTTGAATTATACAAATTATTAGACTCAATCTTTTTTAACACATGGATGTGGTTAACTTTTGTATGTAATTTAATAATAAAAGACATTTTGAGTGTTCAGAAAACATCCTATTTATTGTATATTTCCGACTGTCTTGATGTCACAAAATCTCAATATGCGCTTTTGCTATAGAAATGTAATATAACTATTCATCGTTAGTATAAACTTTTAGAGATAAATATTTATACACGATAACCATTTTACACAATCAAAACCGATTTGAAATAAATCACACATACAAAACAATAAATGTACATTAAACCCGCTTGAAAAGAAATAAATATCGCCATGTGAGTAAATGGAAGGCAATAAGATAAACTCTCTCTTGCCGGGTTGAAGTGGCTGGTAGCAAATTGATACTGGGGAAGTACCCTGACAGGAGATATGGAGTGATATTTATTCAATACGTTCGTGAACGTTATCTCTTAGGTCTTCAATAAGTCGTGTTGAGATCTGATCCATCCAATTTGAAAAAAATTCTCCTTCACGAATTGAACACTTAATAACAAAATTATGGTAAAAAATTTTCGTCAACAAAGATACAGTAAATAGCTACTATTTTCCACAATAAGTATGACATTCGTTTTGTATTAATGTATATGTTATAATTTATATAATTTTTACACTGCCTTTAATTTATTATGACCCGCAAATAGATATATATATATCACGGTGCAAACACTGAAACAAGACATAAATAATGTAAAATATATAGAAACTGTTTATGTATACAATTTTAATAATTAATTATTAAATTCCAATTTAAACATTCCAAATATATTCTGTAAAAACAAATTGGTATATATTTTATGGCACAACCGATTTGAACTCTTACAATAAAAAAAAAAAACATACAATTAATTATGTAAAAATTGTAATTTCCTTCAAATTTATTTTATAACAAAGTTTACAGTTATTTTCATTAATTAAAATTTCATTCTCTCCAGAAAAAAAGTCTTTTACAAACATACCAATAACATACCTTAATAACAAAATTACAAAATAACAAAAAAATATGTTGAGTATATTTTTATTGATGAAATAATAAATATTTTTGACAAAAGTAATGAGTTTAATACATGATGTATATTATGAAGCAGATGCATGAACAACTTATATATTGTGAACTATCGTAACTTGTGTGATTTTACCTTTATGATAACATGCGTTCGTTCATCGTATCAAGACTGTGTGGTATTGAATATATTATGGTATTGCATACTTATAGCCACTTGAATATACCAAACAGGTTATGAAGAAAACATTGAAATCAGACAATGGTGTGGTTCATAAATCATCTTAATTTTAAGTAAAAAAATGTTAAATATTTTTATTTTACCAAAACTTAAAAGTTAACATAAACAGTAAAAAAAAGTTAAAAACATAAACATTTATATATAGGAATTTTGTCATTAGATTATTCGACACCGTAGCTACTATCCATTTTCAAGAGTCATATAAATGTAAGTGAAAACTACCAAAAATAGTAATTTAAATAATAATTTATGGAAACACATATCAATCCCAATGGATATATTATACAAAAAACCTAAAAAAATTATGCCACATATATATTTTGATACAAGTTTTGAAGTAAAAGATTTATTTAAAATTAAAATAACTACTGTTATTAGTTTTATTTAATTTTTTTACATACCTTTGTTTTTAATGGTTAAATAAGAAAACATAATTAACCATAAAGATAATAGTTTTATTTTATTTGATTGCTCAAAGCAAAAGACAATAACTACAATTTGTAAAGAAACAACTTCTTTAATACGTTACTAAAAAGAGTGCAGTGTTAAATTCTTGTTTTTGTATTACAAAGAGTTATTGTAATCAAAATAGTTTTCGTTAGGGAAATATGAAAAATTAAGTATTGTATAAATTAAGTCAGTGCTACTAATAGATTATATTTAATCTATGCAGCGAAATAACTATTTACATGAAAACAAACAACTGTAAATTTATATAGTTAAACAGCTATAGTGTTTGTATAAAATATGTAGCCTTCCTATAACCTCTACGTACAGAATTAACCTCTACTCTAATTACAAACACAAGTGAATTCATTGCATAAATCTATTTTGTAAAAACATCTAACTGCCTGAAGAAGCTACAATAATTTATATACTTTTAACACAAGAAAATAACATTTTCTAGTTAACACAATAGTTTAAATGATTAATTCTGGGAAAATATAAAAGAAGTTTCACTGGCGCGTTATGTGTTAAACGTTTGTTCAACAGTTTGTGTCTGCTCCTCGTTGCTCCATGGAGTCCCCTCGGGAGCTGTGCAGAGCTAACATGAACACATGTACCGCCAAGGAGAACCGGGATACAGTGGCGTCTGTGAAATCGATACTCAACTCGACAATGGCGGAAACAGTCGATTTACACCGAACCCCTCCGAACACCCACCATTGTTTATATTCTTGGAAGAAAATATCCAGGCGAAGGTTCAAATACATTATTAAAATCCCGGCCTTGTAAATACGTTGCATTTTTATTACTTCGTAACCTATAATATTGATCTTTGTAGAAAGCCTCCAAAAGTAACATGCCCTTATGTATACACTGCATCACCACATACTGAATTATCGTCAAGTCAGCAATAGAATAGTGTGAGATAATGTTTTTAAACAATCCTACAATATCGTCCTTTCAAATATTGATAAAAAAATATAAAATATTTGAAAATAACCAGTATTTGTGATTACCAATTTTTTGGAACAGACTATGGTGGTTCTACTGTAAGGGTAATACTGTAAGACTAAAATTCTACTGTAAGGGTTACTTTAACAACGTATGTGAATTATAGTGACCATAGAGGAGTGCTCAAGATAATTCGGTTGTTGCTTGTGCGCATTTGTCTGTTACAGTGGGCATGAAATATATTTTTATTTACCAATCCTTTGTAGGGAAGAGATCAATGTTTGGGCAGATAGTAAAAGGCGTTACATGTTGTGTAGACAAAAAGAAATTCTAACTATGAAATTTCCTTGTTTTACTGCAATGCTACGCTGTTCCTTGCAAGGCTTTGTTCAAGATATAATCATATAATTACAATATAACCATAAAATAACTCATATGTATTAAAAGAAAGTTTCATTGTTCCTACCCACAAGTCTGGTACCTCAACTGAAATTCGCGAATTTTCACCAACTGCTATCCACCAGCAATCGCCAAGGTGTTTGAGAAACTCGTGCTCTCCAGGGTATTTTGGAGGACAAGGTCATGATAAGAACTGAACATATTTTTTATTTGGTATCATTTTGTACCTTTCACCTGAATCCCATATTAACTATGTCTGCTCTAAAGGTAATACCTCGGTCTCGTCTTTCGAGCTTCTAGATTTCTTCATCAACCAACAATACTTGGGCCAACAATACTGAGAACACTCTACGCTGCACATGTTAGACTTCTGGAGTTCTCGTTAGTGGTCGAGTCTCCACATCAAAAGAAATTTATAAATCGAGTTGACAACGTTCAATAAACGAGATTAATTAGTCCCGTAGGAATCCTTCTTGGCTACCGCTACCAGCAAGTTCCTATTAATTCTACAACCTCTCAAATTTGTTTGCCTTCCTTGGTTCCTTCCTTGGTGCTGAGAAGAAATGATTAGGAAGCAGTTTTCCTTGTAAAACTAGTTAAGGGAATCTTTCTCGACTCTGTCAAGTTTCACATACCAGCTGTACCGACTAAGTAAAGAGAATTATACACCACACTTCATCACAACACATCATATGCACTAAATAGTCCAATGGTCAGAATTCAGCGTTGGGCCAACATTGTTTCTGTTGAAGTTGACATTTTAATGTAATCTTTTTAATGTTATTGTAATGTGACTTATATAAAAAATACCTTTGGATTTAAAACTCGACTTCTAATGTAATTATTAACAAGTATTATTATGAATAGGGTAATTTATCCTTTCTGTTGAACATTATTTTGTTGCTATCTGAAATTAATTCGTTGTTATTTTTTACGTAATTTTTAGAGTTAGTTAACGTTATATAGCCTCGTTTCTTCGTTACTTGATTGTTATTATGCTGTTGTTGGATTTGTTGGATCGTCATATAATTATTATATTTTTTGTGCATTTTTATCTTGCTATAGTGTCATTTTTGTTAAATATCTATCAAAAGCACAGATTTTTTATATAGACATTCTATATTATTATATAGATAATTTCACAAGACATTAGTTTTTATTGACCACTTTGCTTCGAAGTACCTGTAGTACTATTACTGCGAGAAACATGTTATATTATAGTATTTTATTTCCAAGTGGAATTTAAAAGTTAAAAAGTCATTAATTAACATTGTAAATTTCTCTTGTTCCTAACGAATTATATTTGTTTATTTTTAATGATAACAAATTGGATTCAATATTTCCTAACTTAAAGTAATTTATAAAATAGTAAATAAACATAAAACAAGTTATCTCAAAAAAATATATATATTAGGCTTTCATAGATGATTTTAAAGTACTGTATATTCGAACATAAAACTATATATCTTCATAAGTATATCAGTATAAAAATACATTTTTTAGATAAACAGTTTTTGACCTTTAAAAGCGGAGAAACACAGAGAGTTGATCAATAAACTTTAATTGACTTTGTTCAAAATTAAAATTATTTATAAAATAATATCTTATTTCCTGGCCAATTATTGGTAAAAAAATTATTTAAGAAAATAAGCTTACTAGCTACATGTTTGGATGATGTTAATTAATTAATTTTCACCATCACCGTTTTACTATGGACACAAACACACAAACTATTTTTGTTTTAGAATTACTGATGAAAAACAATATAAAAAAAGTATGAAGCCTATTAAAAAATTTTAATATTTAAAGGATTTTTATAACATTTATTTATTTATTTAAAAGTAAAACTGATAACAAAGATTACTTGTATGGTTGATAAAAAATTATTGTAAAATCATGTAATACCGTTTTTTTTTTTTTTAACCTTTTGTCATAAGAATGTAAAAGAACAACTTCTTAGGACTCGTTCCTAGCATTTCAAGACCGTTGAAAAATGTACTTTTCTACCCTGAGTTTAATATAACGCCTCAGTGGAATTAATAATGAGTTCCGAAAGTTTCGTCTGAGGGGAAAGAATGGCTTTAAAACAACAGGACACGAGCTGGGTGGTCTTTGAACAAGCAAACCCTGTGTTGTTTTATTGAGTGTACATTTACACTGCCCTCAGATTGTTCCGCTGCAAATATTTTTCCACTGCTAAAATAACAGTAGGTTTTTTGGATCGAGGTTTTCACAGTATATTTAAAAGTCTAAAGTGTTGCAAAAACTAAATCGTTCCGTGTTTTTAACATTGAAGTGGATGGATGTTATTCAAATAAGTAAGGTTACTAAACTTAGACAAAAAAGGATTAAAAGTATTAAACGGTATTGAACATTTTAATTTATAATTTTAATTTAGTTATTAAATCGTTTAGTAAAATGGAAGGTTGGACTTATACACACTTGACTATAAACAAAACAAAAGTCAAGTTAATTTCACACAAAAAACACAATATATTATGGTGTTTAATAGTTTAATCAATATCGATGAAGTTTAATGCATTGTAACTTTTCGAGAACTAATTGTCTCCTGATCCCTTACCCATCGAGGGTATTATAGAATGCAATGTATAATGGAATTTGTTTTGGAACATGAACAATGAAAATTTGTAGCTTTCCCTTAAAGCAAAAAATTTGTATTGATAATACGTGTTTTGGGTGTTTCTACGCCACAGGCATTTTGTAACATCGGATAAGGAATGGTTAAAACCCGGTCTTTTTTTCTATTTAACATCGACCATTTGTTAGATAGCATTATCATTAATTAATAGCCCAATGAAAAATAGCAATTGGAATCGGAATGAAACCGTTAAAAAGCTACTAACTGTTCTCAGTATCTAACTGGTAACCTTTTATTTCAAAGGCGAGCACCATAATCACTCAAACACCCAAACAGTTGTGGGTTGATACCTGTTTAGTGTACTTCTTTCAAGGAACACACAGATCTTTTACTAATGAAACATACTTCACAAATTTGATAAACTAAAAATTGATTTAGTTTAGTTTATGCTTAAAAAACCATTGCATGCTAATCTACGATATTTAAAGAGCTTTACAATTCATATTAATTTTTAAAGTATATTTATTTTTAATTATTAATACATGTATAGTTATAGATATATGTATAGTTATAACTATTGTGGGTTTTAATATATTATGAACCAAATACATTAAGTTTAAATGGGTATGTCTATGGCCATGTTAAAAAATGAATTTAAATAAATGTCATTATCATATTTATGTTTGTATTTACTATGTCGTTATAGTGTTGAGTCTTCTTAGCTAAAAACCTTACCATCATCGCAGTGCTTAATACAGGACAGAAAGTTGATTAATGTAAATGTAACAAATACCATACAAAGCCTAATATTTTAAATTTATGTTGGTCATATTATGCCATTTAATGGAACGATAACGCTGGGCGCCTCGCATGCAAATGTTGACTTAGCTGAAAGGTCCGTGTTTGGTCACCTGTGACCCTCATTTGGGAGAGACGGGCTCAGTTCAGATTACCTGAGATTGCGAGAAACCATTAGTTACTGATGCTGTCTCTTAAATCCAATAAGTCCATCGTTGCAATTTTAGGGAATTAATAATATATACATTAATATGATTATTCTCGCTTTGATATGGTAAATGAGAGTACAGAAATGTTGAGAGTGACTTATTGGCTAGTGAAGGAGAAGATACCCCCACCACTATTAGCTGTTTAATATTGAAATAAAAAAAAAACATTGTTTATATTAAACTGTAGGAGAGTTAGAAATTACTGAGGTGGGGGTAACCTCCAATCAATCCATATTTCTCCCCCTGGCCAACGAGATACCTCCAAACATTAAAATGGTTTGAAAATGATTTTTTTATGATAGGTTTACTGTTATCTTTATGAGTTTTAAGTAAGCCTTCGGTTTTTTAGGTTGGTATGAGAAAAGAGGGAGTAAAGCGTATAATGGAAATACAATTTCAAAAGACTAGTTTTTACTATTTTTGATGTCAACTTAATATTGTTTTATGAGTTAAATAAACTTTTATAACTTTCAGCCATCTAAAAGATTTTCGTAAATTCCCAACTTGTTTATCTTGTTATATAAATCAGGATTAATTTTTGATATATTTATATGTTTCTTTTTTACAAAAACCATATAATTTAGTAAAATGTTTTATAAAGGAGCTGAAATCAAAATTTAAAATCGAAGAGAACACGTATTATTAAGCAACGTGTACTGTATTACGCATTAAATGTACTAAGCTGAAAAATAAATATAGTAGACAGTTGTTAAGAAATGTATAGAAAAACATCCAAACAAAAACGATGCCATGAATTCAAAAACATACATTCGTTACAAAACAATGCTCTTATTATTGTTACTCATACAAGGTAGTATTGGAATTATACAATTTTCAATAAATTATATACAATTTAATGAGACTTAACAGTTCCTTTAATACCTTACAACTACTGAAGTAATATGTACTTTTATTATTGAATAAAATGAAAATACTGTTCAAAACGTAGGTATATTGTGCCAATAAACAAGGATTAGATGCAAAATATAGCCCATATAACGTACAATGTAGAGCCATCCTACCTCAGTGTAATTGTTACGACTCTTGTGCAATGACTTTCATTACATAGAGTGCTCTAGAATGGGACAATTCGTGTGAAAAGCATTTCATCTGTTGCTTGGAAAATTGTTATCCAGTCATTAACACATTAATTTCCAGGAATTTTATATTACAAACATAAATGGAAAAAAACTGTATAAAAGTAGCTGTTGTAAAGTTCCATGTTAATATAAAAGTTTAGTTTATTACAAAATGCAAAAAACGATTCTACTCGAAAGTGCAGACTATACTTTGGGATCTACCTGTAAAATTTTATATTAAAAGGAGAAAACATTCTTACGCATTATAATCTTAAAATTTTTATTTAATTTATTGAAAAAAGACTATTTGCAATTCTGTAAGAAAGCCAAAGTAAATAAGCTACAAACTTTAATATTATTGATTTTATAATACATCACATTGAGGAAATGTTATTGTAATCTAGATCATAGTTTTAAAATATTTAATCGGGTAAACTATGAAACTGTTATTAAAATCAATGCTTGGTAACATATTACCATTGTAATCTTAGTATGAATTTTTCTTTTCCTCGCCCGATTCGTCTAACTCTCGATTAGTTTCATTCAACAACTGGCTCGAGAACTTTCAAAGTGCTATTCTTTAGAAGATTAAAAAAGTTCTAATGAAATATTCTGTGATTAATAACTGACTATAGGTTGGCAATTGTTTGTAATTTACGGTTTATTTAACTAATTAGTCAACGTTTTTAAACTCATTGCTTAAATAAGTGAAATTAAATAAGTGAATAAATAAGTGCTTAAATAAGTGAATTAGACATAAAATCAATTGATGTTTCATTATGAGATTTTTTTCTTTTAGTAAGTAAATTTAGTATAGCTGCTTGGCATAAGCGAAATAGACTTAATTTACTGGTATTGATGCTATTTAGCCATTGGCCACTGAAAAAATCACAAAACAATCGGACTTAGTTAATCCAATCCATGTAGATTATGTGCAAGGGAGGTACTGTAGAACATAAACACTGTCCAGCCATCGTCCGCAGAGGTTGAAATCTGAGGAAAAGCCATATTGAGGCCAACAGAAATAAGGGAGATGGACATAGACCAGCTGTTACACCAAGAGCCTTTACCTCATAGAATGGTTCAAAAGGGGTGCTACATTAGGCTTTTTATGTCGATAATGATTCTACCCTAAGCCCAAACGAGTTATATTTTTAATATCGAAAAAGTTATAATTTTAAAAATTAATAAAAATTTTTAAAATATGACATTTAAAATTTTAATATTTACTCTATTAAAATGTCCAAACAGTATTTCTTTCATAAATTTATTTTAGGGTTGTGAGAGCTGACACGATTTGTTTTCTAATTATTTTCCTCGAGCAGTGGAAGTTATCTAGTGACACGCACCATGTAAAAGACAAATGTATCTTGTCCTATTTACAAACACGGCTGCATTGCGTGTGCCACCTTGGGAAAATAAACAACCAGTACCTATAGAGGCCTAAGATAGTAAAGGTCTTTATGAAATAAGCAAAAAGATTATAGTACAAATATTTGAAAGAGGATGATGATAATAGGGTTGATATCTCAGTGATTTGTCAAGATGTAAGAGTTTTAATTTGGTTTTCAATTAAGACATATTTATTGAGGTTTATGAGTATCAATAGAAATGACTCTTTGTTAAGTATAAAAATGGCCGTTCTAAGGGCATTTATGTTTAGTACAATGTATTGATTGCAAAATACGGGGATACGAAGCTCAAAAGTTATCATGATTTATAAATTTTACTTTTACTTAATATTAAAAGAGAGGATGAAAGTTTTTTTACGCGAGAAGTTATTGCAGAGCCATAACTGGGTTTCCAACAATGCGTTTTTATTCTGTTAGCTCTAATGCCTGAAAAAGCATTAGAGCTACGGTGCTTAAACTATAACTATAACTATAACTAAAACTATAACTATAGTTTTATGAAATATTTGGAAAAATTATTTTGTAAAGTAAATTCTCCAGCAGGTAATCTGATAAAACCCACTTCATACATTGTAGTTATTTTATTGTTAGACTGGTTTTACTAATTTTCAATGTAAATACACTTCAGAATGTCGTATAAAAATGTTGTTGTGAGAATTAATCGAATTAGGCATTCAGTTTCATAAAAAATATTTTTTAATTAATAAATTTACCTTTATGTGAGTTTAACTTAGCCGTAAATAGTTTGTAACTTAAGGGGAGGCGGAATCCCTATCTCCGTAATGCTAATATAATGTACCTTTTCTCAAAAACTATTAGGCCTATCATTTTGAATTTTTTGTCAGTTGTTTGTATACCTTTGATACAAATGCTGAGTTTTTTGTATGCACTTCCACCAAAAAATAGCTGAGATACAATTTTTATTCTGAAATACCATAAAAAATTTAAATTTTTCTTGGTTTTAATTTTATTCTGGCCGAGTTGGTTAAGATTAGGTTACAAAAAAAACTCAGTGTATGCAACACCACCACATACAAGTTGTGTGAAAATTTCAAGTCTCTACCTATAGTAGTTTCCGAGAAAAGGTACATTTTTACATGGAAAACAACAAATTCGGGAAATGGCGTGGCGGAGCCCTAGGGGCCGAGGGGAGTTATAATGTGATTCTGCTCATCTACAGCAGTTATATTATATATATATACATAATATATTACACATATAAATATATATATATTATATAATTATTATATATATAATATATATATACACAAAATTGACAGACTTACCGTTATACATAGGCCTATGTTTGTTGTAATTTTTAAATATGTAAAATTCTTATGATATCATCATGTTATATATCATTGTTTTCAGGAAAAAACGCTTTTCAAATAAAAAAAATAAAAAAAATTTAATAAAATTTGAGTTTTCACCTTTCCGCCTCCCCTTAAACGAGAATCACGTTAACAAGGAATGTACGTTTTAATATTATGTTCACTTATAGTATTTTGCAAATAAGTATTTTCTTTACAATAACGTTGAGAAACCTATATATATAAGATTATTAGGAAATTTTATTAGGAGAATCAAATCAAGTCAAAATCTCTTTATTTACAAAGCATAAAGATTTGTAATAGTTATCTTAACTATAGGAATATTTTGATAGAGAATTATACAGGGTTAGTCAAAAGTCTGGACGCCCCAATTAAATTTTAACTCATTGCAGTAGAAAAACCAACCTCGGCACATATTTACAAAATAAAAAAGTTCATTCTTCACTTTTTCATTAAAATCACAACTTTGCATCTGCCCCCAAAACGGGCTATTTTGGGAGCCGCCCAAAATTTTCAAATGTAAACCACTATTGAGTGACCTCTCATTTTAAACGGATTATCAAGAGAATTTAAATGGCAAAAAGAGGAGGCCGATAGCTCACCCCTAACCAAAATGGCAGCCATTTAAAATTCGATAAGAGTTCATTGACATTCGTTAAAATTAAATTGGAAAATAGCTATTTTAGAATTCTATAAACATAATGTAAACTAAATGTAACAATTTCAGGAATTAAATAAGATAGTTTTGATTAAATTGATCGATTTCGCGCAACACGTTTATAATATTGTTATGTGGTTCAATTAAAAAAGAAACACCTTTCTCTTTTCATTCGTATCTGGAAAAATATAGTAGTTGTAAAATCAGAGCGTCTGATACAGTTCGTAGACATGGCACCCTGACAACTGTAATGTAGTTGTAGGAGATTTCCTTCTCCCTTGTCACGCTACCTCACAACATGGCAAATGCGATTGAAGCAAAATTTAAAATATATTTGGTATATTTTTATTAGTTTGCATATTTAACACATTAATATTTACGTATTCAAATCTAGTAGGGTACTTTGAAAGAGTAGTTTACATTATTTAGTTCTGTTATTGTTTTGTTACAGATTCACCCTATGTCAGTATGTGTGTATTTATATCTATAACCAATATTTAAAACAAAGTCGTAGCAATAAGTTTGATTGCAATGTAAGTACAACATAAAAAAATTCATTTCCTGTAAACTTTAAAAGTAGGAATATTTTAATTTTAACATCATAATTCATAACGCCATAGACCTGTTTGATTATTTAGTTTGTTTTAATTTGACAGCGAGATCTTTTAGGTTGTACTACAAATAAAAAAAAAAAAAATTGTTATTTCTAATTATATACATATCTTAAAAACAACTTAATATTACTAATATTATAAAAGTGACTGAGAGGATTTAACGATTGAAAGAGTAGGACGTGTATTTCCCCAAGCGACGATATTCTGAAACTTTGCCATTTACAGAAATATATGAAAAGCTTTTGCCCGTCAGAAGTTGGGAGTTTTACGTTCTATTTTATTTCGCTTATAAGGTCTCTCTTACATTTGTAGAGATGTTCAACTTACAAATAATGTATGATACATAAATTTATATAACATTTCACTTACTAATCCGTAATGTATTAAGTAATTTGTTGAGTTTTTATACGATTTAACGATGTAACGATGAGTTTTTATACAAAATTTAATTTTAACTTAACCATTCGTCTTACCCAACTGTGTTAAAAATCTCAGTTCAAAACATAGAAACGTTCTTTAGAAAACAGTCTGGCTGCAGTTTTCCACACGTGCGGACATTTCTATTGTTGACCTCGTTGTTGTTTGATACAGTAAATTAAACAGTAGCACTTTGTCCTTGTATTTTATATTTGTGTTTTACATTGATGTATGAAACCTGAACAACTAGTCCATTGTTTATAAAATGTATACATTTAGTCATTATGTGTTTTCGCAATTCAAAAATATTTATAGCACAACCTTTAAGTAAGTAAATACAAATTATGGTTTTGATTGGAGTAATTATTTAATCTAATAGATGAAATAGGTCGTTGATATTACAACATTATGTGAGAGCGAAGTATTAAAGAGTTATAATTAGGTAGGAGTACACCTTGACTACACCTTCTCTTGGTCTGGCTACTTTTCAATGCAAAATAATCGTGTGTCCTTTTGCGCGGGTAAAAGGAAATTGTCCAAGAGCTTTTTTTATTTCAGAAGGTTATTTTAAGCCAAAGTTACGTTATTGCAAGAAAATGAAATGTTGAGGTGTAAACCCCTTAAATTATTATTTTAATTTTTTTATGTTAGCAGGCCTTTTTTGCCGTACTCTGCCACAAAAACCATTGATCCGTACGTGGACCGTATTACACAAAGTAAGGGGGTGAGCCGCCCCCCTTACAGAAATATAGAGGTGATTCACAGGTGGGATCTCCCGGCAGAACGCGGATTCAAACCCACGACATCGCCACCATGGTCCCGAGGTCTGTCGTGCTAACCACTACACAACCGACTCACCCAAATGTAATTGTTATAATTGTAACATACTTAAAGGTGGCGACACACTACCGGTTTTCCCACCGGACGTACATCGGACCGAGCATCGTACCAATATTGCACCGTACAGGAAGGTAAATTTACTCAGAACATTTCCCCGAACAACTCATCGGACAGAGCATCGTACAGGACAAATTCACCGAGCGAGGTGAAGGAATTTTAGAGAAAGAAAGAAAGCGTGATTGAGTGAGAGCGCTAGAGGATGCGATGGAGGAGGTCCATTGGTTTAAATGTGAGCGTTCGGGATGACGCTTGAGACGGCGTTTGAAGCAAAATTTACCCTGACACACTACCGTACATCGGACTGTACACCGGAACGATCGTTTCTTTGATGTTTCACCAGAAAATCGCCTCCAGAGCGCTCGGTACGATGTTCGGTCTGGTGCTTGGTCCGGTGTAAAGTCTGGTAGTGTGTCGCCGCCTTAAATGAGTTAATATATTTTTGTTATAAAATTAAAATAAATAGTTATGAAGATCTTTTTAAGTGAATTGAACATTTGATTGGTTTTTAAATCGTTGGACTTTTTCTAGGCATTTGAATTAATATATTATGTATTATGTCTTTTCTATGTAGATAGTTGTTTAAAAATTACCTGTAATAATTTAACTACTTTTTTTTTCTCTACAGTGGTCTAAAAGAGTAAAACAGAACTGTTAAAAACAAAATTCAAATAGTATAATCATGAGAATTAACAAAAGTAAAAAAAAAATGTTTATATGAAATGTAAAAACATTTTATGTGTTTTACTTACTACATGACAACACATATTTCAATGAAATTGTCAATTCAACTTTAAATACAACATAAAAACATAGTAACAATCGTGTAATGTAATAAAACGTCGAAAACAATGGTCTTAACAACAATTTAACTGATATTGAAGATGATGATTCTACCTTGATATACAGAGAACGTTAAACCTATTACTGCTGTTAAGGGCTAATGAAAGTTTCAGGGAGTAGAATGAAAAGTGAAACTGCTCTTTATAGAATTTACGATCAGCTTCCTGAGTAGTTTTTAGATTTAACAATTTCCAAGGAAAACCCTTAGGGATCTAAAACGCATTACATAATTTTGTTATATCAGGTTCCATTTCAAAATGAGTCCATTTAGATAAGTTATAGGTGGTTTACACTTAAATATTCGTTTATTTATGATGTCTATTTAATTTTCATAAGGGAATGGCAGTTTAATGGTAAAGCTCTCTATCCATAAGCCACCGGTTCGATACCGAGGAACGAAAGTACAGACATAAAGCTGGTAGGTCACGTCTGAACTATTCCATAACTCCTATGTGACTTTGCTGTCGTCAGATCAGGCCACAAGGGCCATAGAGGTTTTCGTAACCAATTTTCCTATGGGGAATACGCTGTTAGGGTGGTAATCACGGTAAGACCTATGCCCAGGACTATGTTACTTTTTGGTTTTGAGGTCCCCATAGGCTAAAACACGTTCAAATTAAAATATATCCATGTGTCTAGGGATGACAGTTCACAATAATGAAGTATAATATCACACAATATTTTGTTGATAAAACAAAATGATCTACTGTATTTGAAATTCGCTTAGTACGCTGGTCTGCTGCGGCGTGAGTATTAATTCAATATAACCATTAATATGGTTTATAAGTTTTTACCTAATGTATATTCTTATGTATTTAAAAATTTTTTTCTCACCATTTTTACTAAATACTTAAATTTAGTATTGATTAAAAAAATTCCTAAAGTAACACTCAAACCAATGAATAAGTTTATAGGAAAAAATCATATCAATCCACCATAGTGAAAGATAATGCGATTAAGTACTAATGATAACAATACAAAAATTATTTACATGCAGTATACACTATTTTTAGTTCATAGCACTTTAAAGTACAAATATTGTTAATGACAACTTTTAAAGATAAATACATATATTAAAACTACGATGAAATATAATTAGATATTACAATATATTACAATAAAGAAAATATAACAAATGAGAATGAAATACCAAATTCTATAATAAATTTCCTAGTAATGTCTCATTTATTAAAAAGATAATTATTCAAAAGAACATTGATAATAACGTAGTTACAATAATGCACATTTTTAAATAATGTAACAGGAAAGAAAATGGCATCGACAGTTGTTTTGAAACTCTTAAAGGGCAAAATATGATTGCATGTGGGGATGGCAGATATAAAATAACACCCCATGGAGGGTGGATGTAGGCCTCCCGGGCGGCGAGTCACTGAAAAGCAACCACCCAGAAATATCACACACCAGAGGTAAATAATAGGGTAGGTTAAATCAATTAATTATTGATTATTAATCAATTATTGTGAAACACTGTTTACTTATGTTTATAAGATGTTTATCCACGTAGAGTTTGTGCACACTTTAAAATAACTGACAAGATTTGTATATTAGTAAAAACGGTACTATTTTTATTAGTTACAGTTTTGTAGTTCCGTAAAAATACCCTTTTAGTTTTTTAATAAACAACATTTTTGACAGAATAACGTAAGTTTTTGATGTCTTATACTTTTATAACCAACCAGCATATTCCCGGAATTTAGCATACCATTACATGAATACTGCCATCAATGTTACAATTACAATATTATTTTACAAAGTACGGTGTGATCAAAGGTTTTTAGTGGAGCATGAATAAAATTTCAACACAATATATTCATAAATTACTCATAAATAGTTGTAAGAATTAAAAACATCAAACTATTTGTTAAAAATATTTAATTGCCCACCACCCGGACTCACAGTAAAAGACATACTTAAGATTGTTTAACATCTTGTCATGTAAGAATCTAAAGGTTGTAAAATCAACTCAACTGAAACATGAAAAAGTCCTATAATGCATTTTTCTTATTACCACAGTTAGAAGAAGTACATGTATTAGATCTGGAATATATGATGTAATCAGGGAAAAGTCATGTCATGTATGAGCTAGTAAGATAAATCTTTTGCAAGGCCCTGGGGATGATATTTGATTGCTCGTCGATATTGTGATACGAGATAACCCTCTCCGTAGCAAGGTTTATGTTGGAGCTGCGGGCAGCAATTTAGTTGAACCAAACTCTTTCTTCGTACTTTTACTTAAGTATTTTTCTTAGTAGGTTTTATTATTCTAAACGAAATATTATATATTATTACATTAAGAAAGGGCTTTATTAAAAAATAAATAATAACTTATTTGTACTTTTATTCATTATTTATATTGTTATAAAGGATTAGAATTAACTTATTTGTTATTTATTACAACTTATTTGTTCAAAAGATCTTTTTTAACATATCAACTATGATACTATAGTAGAGGAAAAGTGTTAAGAAGAAAATTTATGTCAGTTTAAAAGCCTCGGCTCTATTACTTTAGTTTCGGTAATAATGTAAAAAAAAATCAATACCTACTCATCCTTACCCCAGAAACATTTTTGCATCTACATATTTTTATCCTAATGTAGCTTTTAAGTAACTCAATTGATAAGACATTATAAGATGTTATTGTTGCAGTTATTTATTAGAATAATTGTACCTAAGAATTACAATTAAAATAGGAATAAACCAATTATATATCCAAATAAATATATGTAATTCAGCTCTAGGATGATAAAAAAAACTTCTAAGCACATATTATTACTATGAAAGAGATGCTGTTTGTAGTATCTTAATATTGACACTTTGAGTGCAAATTTTTAATTTAATTAAAAGTCTCCTCAGAACACCTACCAGAAGGGCTACTTATTCTTTTAATCGAAGGCACTTTTAATTTAAAGAAACAAATCGCTTCCAATGTATGCTTTTCATGCTAGTTTTTCGTTCGAACTCTGTAAATAATATGATAATGAGTGTTGAAGAATTTTATATATTAAAATAATTTATAAAGTGGTTCCCGAGACCGCCTGGTGGTTCTATTGGACCGATTTGTATGGTTTATGTCTTATATTTAAGATATTCACTTGTAGATGACGCAACAAACATCACCACACTTTTACATTTTACCTAACTCAACTTATACACAAAATAAATTCCTCCCCATGTATTCCTTATGGCAGTTTCTTTTTGTAGACATGTTTATAAGATTGTTTTTAGTATACTTCATAATAAGGTTCATGCTTTGTTATCGTCTAATAACACTCAGTGAAATGTGCTCTTTCATTTAAGACATAAATCGTTCAAATTGGACGTGTTTGAGACGAGTTACGTGCCTTGTTGTGAAATTGTTGTCCATTTAATTTACTGGCCTTCAGTCGTGGTCAGTTGTTAGTTTCCTTATCAGGCGGAAAATATGTTGATAACTTTTGGTTGTAAAATTGACTCTATGTTTGATGTACAACCAACATTATTTGGAGGGAAGAATTGTAATGGATAATTTTATTATTGGTAGGCCTATTATATTTTCAGTTTTTATTATATAATGGGAAATGTATTACCAGTTTATTCTATTTCATATGTTTACAATTTCATCACTGATATAATTTCTTTTATGCTAATCATATCAAATAAAATTGCCTAGAATATATAGCTCAAATGCTGCGAAACAGTAAGTTACAGGTCCCCGAGTATTAATAAATTCTGAATTAAAAAAAAAAAAAAAAAAACGCATATTACATGATATGATAAATAATATTGAATAGTAATTTGAAGTAATATGAACACGTATTATCCAAATTAAAATTGTGTAATATTGCAATTTACGCTTTTTTATATAAATTATCAAAATTAAATTGTTAAGCCTATTATATTTTGAGTTTTCCATTGCAAAAAAGCAACGATACATTTTTTTCATGGAGTTGTACATTTTGTTAATTAGCGGTCCTTTGTGCATGTTATTATATTAGAATACCATCCAAAACACTGGAAAAAAGTAAAACAACAACAAATATAGAACTTATAACCGAGTACTAATCTCCATCCTTACGTTTTCAAATTATTCACCAGCAGCCAGCCTGGAGGTTATTAGTGACACGCAAGGTGTAAAAGACAAATGTATCTTGTCCTATTTAGAAACATTCTCGCGTGTCTCGTAAGTTGCTATTACCACCGTAAAGTAAACAATGGGAAGAGCGAACACGGTTAATGGAGGAAGACCATACGACCATAAACAAGCCGTAAACCATGTGGAAAGTAGCCCTTTTCTGATGTGCAAAATGATGTAAAAAATACTAGACCCATTTAGTGTATGCTCTAGCTGTTAAGTGGTGAGCTCAGGACTGCTATGGATGAACTAGTATTCACCAGTGCGGAAGTTAATCCCCACCAGGGAACATGGCATCCACAAGCCATCGCTTATAACTCTCCACAATTCGTGACCTCCAAGTAGCTGGATTACAGGACGTCGCTACCGTTCCAGTCACATAATACGTAAAATTCACATAGTACGTTTAACATAAACTTACTACAATTTAACAAAAACGTATGGTCAACTTTGGTTTTAACACTTGATTTAATATAATTTTTACATTAGGATTGTATATCTTCGTCGGTTTAAACTTAAAAACTTAAACTCAAGTTCAAACCTAAGTTGAGCACATTTGAAATATTGAATTAAATTACGTTTGATAGATAACCTTGCTTATGGTAGGTGGCCATTCAATTTTTGTAGCCGATAACTAATGACCTTTAAGGATAAAACATCATAGCTTCAACTCTTGAAATACGTTTATCATAAGAAACTAATTAATAACAAAACTGTTGTTACATAGGTTTTTTTTCTTTAACAAATATATGTTGTTCTCTTCAGTTTTTTATGAAAATAATTGTCCTGATTTGCTTAGTTGATTGTCATTTGTGCATAATGATGGCATAGCGATAAAAGCAATTTAAATTATTGAAATTTAATTGTTATCGAGCATTTTTTAATGGATATGTTTCTAAGTTTATTGTGAAATGCAAATGTTGTGGTACAAAATGTTAATGATATCTTAAATACACATTCAACACAATAGAAAATAGTGTAAATAAAAACATCATGAACCATGGATAAATATGTGTACTCAAGAGTAATTTTAGAATGCACATAAGTAGATAATACAAATATTTTTCCTAATATTTCTCAATTCATAACAATTATATATGAGTAAAACAATTTGACATAGCTTTTGAAGTAGATGTAAAATCATAATTTCAAAAGTAGTTAATTATTGTGGTTAGAAAGTGTATTTAGTACACCATTATGAGAAAATTATAGGTTATTATATTTAGGAATAATAATGTAATGGATTTCATGAATGAGATGTAACAAGATTTATTTTCCAAAGGGACAAAACTCTACAACTTTGTACTTTTCAGAAACGCATGAAAAGCTCCTACTCGTCAAGAGATGTAAGTTTTACGTTAACTTTTATTTTGCTTGTATTTTCTTGTATTTATATTTTAAAGAAATTTTTTAAAGCTACACTAATGGGTACACACATTTGGTTGAGTTAAGTGATTTAAGGACTTGTATATTAAATAATTAAAATGTGATGAAAGGTAAATGGAGGATTGTTTCTTATATAAACGTTCTGTATTAAGTATCATTAAGTTATTTTTAAAAACGATAACTTCTTTAAAGAAAATTTTAAATTATAATTGAAAGTTTTTAATCAAGATAGAAACAACTCTTCAAGACTTATAACAAATTTTCAGAGCGTTTATGGATAATGGATCAACATAAAGAAAAGGCTGAATGTGCTGACACCTTGAAACTAAGAGTTTGTACAATGCAATTATTATAAAAATATCTATTTTTACTAAGGTTTTCAATTAAGATGATTTATTATGTAACTTAAAATTAAATTGTTTAATTGGAATAGATTTTACTAAATGCGACCTATTAACTTGCATAGTTGCGTTAACCCCTTTTAAAAAAGATTACGCACTCTATGTAATTGGGTACTTTTTTGGAAAACGATTAAATAAAATAAGAGTTTCTAAGTTGTTTTGGTATTGTCGTGAGCAGAAGATAGTTTGTGTTATGCGCTCTCCTTTCGAAATGTTCAAGAGAGCTCGTCTTATACGGAACTCTAAATTGAATCGGGCCCTGCTGTCTTTTGAGAACTATATACATATACGAGTAGTTGTGCGGTTGAATTTTGTGTATAGATTTTAAATTAGTAAGGAACAGAAAACCAATAAAACAACCGACACTTTTATTCTTACATTTTTAACACTAAAACGATGTATCTTTATACAACTAAAGTTACTACGTAAAAAATATACAATTAAAAATAATAATAAGAATAATTTTGCATAGTTTTATTATGATGCAAGGATTGCAACATTCTTTAAAGTCATGCATTAAAATTGTTTACGTTTAATTTCTATTAATTTGTATAATAGCCTGGATTGTTGAACTTATAATGAGATTTACTTACGTTGTACAATCCTTAGTTGTGAATGGTGTACACGTGTTTCGGCTCTAAGCCATCTTCAGCGCCCTCTAATATTCACGCGAAGATGGCTTAGAGTCATAATACGTGTACGCCATTCACAACTAAGGATTGTATGACGTAAGCAAATCTCAGTTTAATTTCTATTGTTTACCGTTGGCAAATTCCTTGTTGATCATCAGCTCATTATCTTTGTATAATGGGACCAAGCTTTTGCTCGGCGAAATTAAGTGTCACATTCCTTTATCGTTAGCTCTACTCACTCACAATCTACCCTTTTTTTAACATGAGCTCGTTCGCTTCTCTCAGTTGGCATGCCAAAGTGTGCTGCACTTGGTTGAAATTTTTTTGAACAACATGCTAAAGATATAACGCAATGATTTATATCTACAATTATTAGCCCATTTTTATTCAATTTAGTTGCTTAAAAAAATCTCCCTAAGGATAATATGGGAACTTTGAAAGGCTCTAGGACAAAACTAGATGTTTTCCAGCTACCGAATGGAACCAACTTCAATCGTCCCAGTGACCAAAACCTCCATATTCAATAAAAAAATCAATATCCTTGGACGGAAAAAGTTTGCCCTAGTAAACAGTGCTTATTTTAGAGTAAAATATATAAATCCTTTAGATTTGTAATGTTTAAATACAAAATAAATTTTAAATGTTTTAATTATCTTACATTTGGGAATTCGTGGCTGGATAAAGTATAAATTGGATTGGAGCAATGCCTATTTGGACTAATGCCATTCCCACCAACTAGTCTCTCAGGTATAGCAGGTATTGGATACGGCTTCACAAAGATTTTTAAGCCTTTCATGTGGCAATGATTTTTTTCACCCTGTCGAGACACTGCAAATTGGTTTAAACACTACACTTTAAAACATAAATAACTGAATTTTACTACTAACATTTTTATTTTTGTTTCATGGTTTTAAAATGATTCTATTGATCAAATTTTATCATTTAAGACTCACCATACAGCTTGATGACGGTAAGAATATTATCTTTTTTTAGAAAATAGTTACCTGCAACAAATAATATAATTTATAGAACCACAAGAGATTTAGTTTATGAAAAGATGTATTAATTAATAACTATTACTTAAACTTAGTTACTACCAATAAGGAACTATCAAACCAAGTTGATGTTCTAGTTAATTACTTGTGGTACTTTATGAAATGATTGTATTATTAACTCATTTAAGCCTTAAACGACTGTTCTAAATATTCCACGAACAGCTTAAAAGATTAATATGATTGTCTCTTTCTCATGTATTTAAATATACTAGAGGTCGCCCACTGGTCGAAATTCGACCAAAAATTTAGTTGATCTTGAGCCAATTAGCTTAAAAATGTTTTATAACTGAAACATCTGTTCTTTCTCCATAAGATTAACATTGCAACTTTCAAAGCCGGTAGGGCGAAGCTCTGAAGGCAGATTTGAATTATAATGGAATTCTATTCATCTACAGGACACCACCTTTCTAACGGTTTACTCGCATTTCTCCTACGATATCCTCAAGCTGAGAAAAAGAGGAGGAAAAGAAATATGCTTGCCTATTAATATATAGATTATGAAACAATTTTTCTCTAAATTGTTCCAATTACTTAAATTTGAAATATTGCATTTATTATTTATAAACAGGGTTGTACCTAGCTTTAAACCCACCCAAATAGAACATAAAGATATAAAACGCTGATTGTTTTTAAAGAGTAATAGTTTAGAACAACTTTGCTGAACGTCAATCAAAATAATGAAGTTTAGAAATTACTTAATCTTTAATTAGAACTTTTTCAATCTTCTTAAGAACAACACTTCTAAAGTTTTAACCGACCATCCAGTTGTTGAAAGTAAATGAGATTTTTACGACAGGGTGAAGAAAAGTGAAATTGATTTTCAAGAGCAGGAGTAAATATTATGACTTTCCTAACCTAAGCCGGGCTCAAATTTAACGAATTTCTTACCACGATTTGGTTTAGGGGTTGGTTCAATTAAAAATATCCAGATTAAAATATTTCCTTAACTACAATGTTTCACAACGAATACAATCGTTTATTTATTAGAAGTGAGGTTATTACTATTATTTGGTATTGTTAATATAAGATAAACTGTATACAGTAGAACCTCTCATATCGCACCATGGTCAGAACGGCCAAAAAGTGGTACATTTTTTTTGTGCGTCGGGTGTTTGTCCAATTTCCAAGACCGAGGTCAAGGATTTGGGTACCCCTCATAAAGACGCCAGATGCCTACCTTTGGCCATACTCCGGTAGTCTGTTGGTAGAGACCCCCCATACCCGAACAAGCCGGCGACGAAGCCCCCGGTTGAACGGTGACAGGAAGCCCCCCAGACGGGGAACTTATGGAACCCCAGCGCAGGAACCACCAGAAATCCCAAATCGCATTAAGGCGGATTAGACCCCCACAAAACCTGGAATTTACCAAGCCTGTGGTACTCAACCGGCGGTGAACCGAGATTCACCAACCGCTGTGAGTGGCAGTGCAGCACTATCCTTGCTACTACTCAACTATCGTCTGTGAGCAACGCCCCCAGATAAGGCTGGAGGGCCCCCCACAACCGAAGCTGTGTGCCGAGCATACCGACAACCTCTGCCCCCTCGAATCCAACCCAATATCCGGACTGGCCGAGGCCAGGGGCTTGAACCGGAATCCGAGGTACCCATTTTAAGTTTTACTTGGGACATGGGTGGTTCCCAAGCGGCTTTACTAGGTCTCTGGAAACCCGCACGCCAAAGACGCCGGCTACACTGCAACCGCACCCGAAGGCACGGAAGCCCCAGATCCCCGAAAACCTGTCTCATTTTCCCCTACGGGCTGGTGAGACACCCAGTAAGCGCGCGATTAGCACAAGGCCACCTCCGCCAGGGCTCGGTACAGCCGAAGCTGTCCTCCTTCAGTAAATAAAGAGAATCTCTCCCGTTCGCCCAAATAGGTACTTTGAGCTGGTATAGGGTAGTGAGTTCCCAGTTCTAAGGGTGACATGCCCTGAAGTAAAGCATGCCCCCCTTCATCTGTTTGGCCATGACAACCACCACAGGTGCGCCACCAAGGCTCGACTCCGTCTCCATTCCTGAGAGACTTTGTCTACTCCACTGCAACTTCTGGAGGCCACATCCGTTCCCCAGTTCCAGGACTGGGATTTGGTAGTGGGATCTCACAGTTTTAAGGGTAACACGCCTTGGAGATTCACCCTTCAGGGGGCAACGTGCACCCGAGCTTATGGGGGCTGCCCAGAAGGACCTACTTCAATGTTAAAGGGGGCTGCGCCCGTTGACCCAGGCCGGAAGGCCTAGTATTGAGTAGCAGACACCCCAGTTCTAGGGGTAACACGCCTTGAAGTACAACGTGAACCCACCAAAAAAGTGGTACAGTAGACTCCCTCTTAACCGACCACCTTTTAACTGGTCTTCGCTTTAATTGGCCTACCCTGACATAAAATAACATCTCTTTAACCGGCCATTTTTTTTTATCTCAATATCACTTTAACCGGCTGCGATTCGCCGGAAACGTATATTTCTTATCTACTGTATCATTCAACTTTATTTCATATTGACTTCTCGAACCAATTAAAATGTAACTTCCTGGATGGTAGTGAATGCCACGGGAAGTCAATGCGTTTGGACCTAATATCCAGTACACTACAATAAAGAGACGAATTAGAATTAGTTTATTTTTCTTGTGGGTTTCTTGGGTGGCGGATGTTAGCTATAAATCATATACAGTAATTTATTTAACGTTGTTTTTTCAAGTAATAATTATATTTAGGTCATATAAAATTATAGGTTGGCCTTCTTAAATGAGCATCCGTTTCACCGGCCAAATTCATTATCCGGCCCCGGCCTGGTTTCGAGGTGGCCTGTTAAGAGGGAGTATACTGGATATCGGGAGGAGCAAATAAAACACTTTTCCCAGGAAAAACCGCTATACATTATTATAATATAACTTTATTGTATCTACAGTATAACATATTAATTTAAACATCGATATTCGTACAATAACTGACAAATGACAGAATTTATACATATGTGTGCAAATAGAAGTGCGTAGATTAAGTCATTCACCTTTCGACAGACTCAGCAAGAACGGGAGCATGGGAATGACATAGACGGCGAGACACTAGTCTGAATATTGGGAGGATGGATAAAGGAGGTTCTACTGTATATATTTTTAATTTTTTTCACACATTTGAAGATATTTATAATATTTTGATAGTATATCGTATTTTTGAGATATTTAATTTTGATAATAAAAGTGGTCACCATTTTGAGAATGCAAAAGGTGGAGATTTCTAAAATCGTAAGTAAAACTCTCGTAGTGTACGTGATAGTCATGCCAAGTTTCAACTCAATACCTCAACTGGTTTTAAATATATCAGGGTTCAAGCCATAGTTACATATGAACGGACAGAAAAATAGGCACTTGAGACCCTTGGTTATTAATGTAAAATATGTTTGTTTCGATTCAAGAAACAAATATACAAAGCGTTCCATAGAGGTTCGGGACACCTAGTATAAGACAAAACTTGTTAATGCTATCATTATCGTTAATACTCCTAGAAAAATAGATTTCCAAAGAAAAAGTCGTTATTATTTGTAGAGTTGAATTGGTAAATGTGAACCTTTCTACATTCGGCGGATCGGTCAGGCGAATGATTGTGTCAATATGGTGGTGGAGGAGCCGGCCTTGCTTGGTCTATTCACCCGTAACCATACATATACATATTGAAGTGGAAAGATAGTTGCAACTTTCCAAACCAACTATTTCCAAATGGTTTGTGAAAAATATTTTTTTATAAACAAATATAAATGAATAGCACAGAAGTGCAACATCCCAACGATCGGCATATTGAGTAATGTCATAAAATTAAAACCTTTTTGGCTATAACTTTTAATAACTCATTGTTCATAATCTGTAGTAATGTAGTTTTAGTAAATACATATTATTATATCCATTAAAATTCATTTGACATTATTGACATATGCATAACAACGGAGGAAAAAGGCTATTGTTAGGTCCCACCAGACGGGCACTCACCATACAAATGTTGACTCTGGTAAAAGGTCTTTGTTTGACCATCTACGACACTCTCCTGGGGAGAGAGGAACGGGCCAAAGGCGTTCGCATTGCACGGAAACATTAGTGAGCTCAGGCTTGTGGGAAAAATGGCAAAAAGTCGTTATGTGACCAGTAGGCTTACAAATGGCATAAAATTTATATTATTGTAGATGTTAAAAAGACAACAAATTGTGTACGTTAAAAATGTATGTTTGCGTATATTAAAAATTTTCATTTTTCTAGTTATTAGGAATACATTCCAACTCCTAGCTGTATCCTAATTAGAAATGAAATAGTAATGACGATTAAACTAACCTAACATTACATAACAGATTATCGTAGCAAAAATGTCGAAATCAAGTTTGTAATTCTTTGTTCAAATACAAAAGCAAGGTTAGTTTGAGCAGAATGCATTTCCAATATTTTAAAATATTTAAAAATGAAAATGAAATGTTTAAGGAAATAAATGTTGTCACGTAATATAAACCAACAAACAATTTTTTTAATTCATGTTGCAACTATCTGTTTTACAAACATTTCTTGTACAATTGTTACAAATATAACACATTTTAAAACATTCAACTGCATGGAAGATAATCTTGAAAAGAAAATATTCAACTTACTTTCAAACTGTATGAAGTATAAAAAAATGTTTATATTAAAATAAATATTATGTAGTTATAATTATAAAATTTATTGCAAAATAATCATGTTTATTCATATAATTAAAGTAGAAATGGTTTTATCCATTTTGCACTTAGGGTCTTGTATCTTATAATTTGAGAAAGCTTATAATCATCATAGAAAAAATTAACCATATACCATAATACTGCAGATTTGAAAATAAATGTATACGTTGGCCCAGTTACACGACTATCTGTTGTTTATATATTCAATAAAGCATTGCAATACTGTTTTATTATTTTCAACATCCTTGACACTTAAGTAATATAGTTAAACAATGTGTTAATTACAACACATCTTCAGCTGCACTCTGTTCCATTAAGAGCTTTCTTGTGGTTATAAAAAAATAGTTAAAAGTTTTCTTACTTAAAATATAGTTCATTTTATGGTGGTCATATAATTTAAATTTTTAAACAAAAATATAAAAATAAATAATGACAAACACATTCGCTACACTGAAGAAGGTCTAGTTATGATTACAGTTCAAAAGTTTCAGAGCCTACTGCTCTCCAGCCTTTCCTATATGCTGAGGTCTGAAATTTATCTTTATTTGGTCTTTTGTTCACCTCCACATCAACTGCAGCGCTTCCCAAACCCTTTACTTTATGGCCAAAGTTTTGAGGAAGATTATATTTATGAACATTTTTTAGATTATATCAGCGACAAAATGCTCAATATAAAAAAAAATTAAAAACCAAATTACACATCAACTGGACAGGGATTTGGAAAGGGAAGGTGAACAAAAGACCAGATAGAGATAAGACTCAGACCCCAGCAAACAATAAAAAGCTGAAAGGTGTAGGCCTACAACTATGAACTATGATCATGTCTAGTCCTCCATCAGTGTAATGGACGTGTTTGTGATGATTTATTTTCATGTTTTTGTGTAAAACTTTTAACTACATGGGTTATATTGTAATTCAGAAACGCTTTTTACAATCCCAAGAAATCCAACTGAAGATGTGTAGTAATTAATTAGCACAAAACCGGTTCTACATGAATTATAAACTGTGACACCACGAAGCTGAACACGTAAGTTTGTTCACTTAACTATATAAAACTGGAACTATAAAAGGGCATGTAATATAGAGTACAGACGCAATAAGGATGAAAATTCTATGACGTTTAATCAACTCCCAACGAAGACTGGAAATACATACCCTCCTTAAATAAGTGGAAACTTTAGACTTGTTAGACTCGTGTTGAAAGTTAATGAGAGTTTACATCAGGTGAAAAAAGTGAAATTAGTTTTTGCAGGATTTGCGAGGAGCTTCCTGAGTGATTTTAAACTTGGATGATTAACGAAGTTAGTTTTGGCGATCCAGCAAGTACTGGACTAACTCACTGTATCCTTTATTATCAAATCAATCGAGTAAAATTATTTTTTAGATTGAAAGCTTTGCGTCTACATATAATTTTATGACGTGAATTAATACTTAATATATTATTCAATAATTTATTAATTAATTTTAATACCGCTATAACTTATTAAAAATTTTTTAACTGGAACTAAATTTTGCACTACCTACCATATAGTTGTTAATATTTTTGGCAGTATTCAAACCTATATAAATCTTTTTGATGGATAAGAATTATAATTAGGTACATATGTTGTAAAATCATCTCAATATTAGATTTGGGCGTTTATGAAGCATTTAACAACTACTGAATCATACATCTTTGTTAGGGAGTGTAGATATTATTTTCTACTTTAAACAATATGTTTCAATATGTTTCAACAATTGTGTCTATTGAGTTTACGTGATAATATATTTAAAATGCATTTTTAATTCAATTGATTCTAAAAATATATAAATGTATATATTTTTATATTATTAAAAAATAACTTATCATAACAATATGTCTCTTGTGCATATTTTCTAATAGGAAAGCGAACAAATAAATTATAACTCACCAAATCTTAACGAAATCATTAGATTTGGTTACTACCAGTTGTCCCGTTATTAGTTTACTATTTTAATTACATATTCTCACACTTAAAAAATTGTCGATTTTTGCTGTCCTAGTTTAAACAAACAAAAAAACTTTTATAATTTAAAATTTCTGAAAAAAAGAAATAAATTATGTTATTTGTGTTATTGTATTTATTGTATTGTATTTATTGTGTTAGTAACTAAATCATTGCATTACAAGACCAATTAAGTCAGGTTATGGAAAAGTATAGACGATTATTTTAAGTAAAAATATTGATTTCACATCTACAAATAAGTGGCCCCAAAAATAAAAGTCTTTTGTTGTCCAAAGGTACTCAAGGAATCTTAAAGGTCACAGTCTGATTGCATGTGGGAAAGGCAGATATAAAATAACATCCCGTAGGGGGTTGGTGTCATCGCTACTCGAGGAAAGTTACTGAAATGAAAGTCAAACACAAAAACCATTCGAGTAGTCGAGTTTTACTACTAATGTCAAATATAATTAAACAGTAACATAAAATATCCAGAACTATGTCGCACTTAAAGTAATTATAAAAGAGTCTAATGGTTTTCAATAATACCAATTAAATGTAAGTTAATTCTGTACAATGGCAGTTCTAGAGAAATTAAATTAAATTAAAATTTTTTATCCCTCAATGAATTTGGTAATTTTTAACCTAATATCCGATATTAAAACCAGAATAAATAAACAAAAATACATAGATCTGGAACGATATTTTTACGTAGAATTAACATTATCTAAATTGATCAGATCAAAGAGTAAACAAAACATACGTACTTGATAATTATGTGTCATATTAAGACTACATAACTTAAGCCCATCAATCATTGCAGACATTATAACCATTGAGAGGAAAATTATTGAACTATAGTTTAAAGTTTTTCAATCAAGCAAGTAACAACTCTTCAAAACTTTCAACAAATTGCCAAACTGCTGATGGATAATGACTGTACATAGAAGAAAAGTGAAGAGTTGTTAAACTTGGCACGCTACGAGTTTGAATATGAACCTTGTAGGAGAAGTCTCTAATAACTATAGAATTTTGTTTCTTAACAATTAATTTTGAACATAAGAAATTAATGAACCATCTGTTATAAAATATATTAAAATTTTGAAAATAATTGTGAGGATATTTTTAAAATTCAATCAAAATTTTTTTTGAAGAATTCTTAAACCAAATATTATGTAGTACACATTCCACCATAAGAAATTTGTCTATTACATGAAAACTTTAAATCCCAGGCCAAACATTTTTGTTTGTTTAGAGAGAAAACCCCCCGGTGGATCTTAGACATATTGGTGGCAATAGATAATTTCGTGACATTAAAAAATCACAAATAAAATTGTTTGTACTTCAAATGTGTAAAAATTAACTCGAAACAAAAGGTCTAAGACCTTTTTGCTCGTATAATTGACATAATATTTAAGCTAATATTTATCATTGTCTATTTTACCTATTTTATTAATGTATATTAAAATTTTTTATTCTATTATTTATTTGCAGTTTTCCTAAGTCACCAGACCCTACACATTTATCAAATAAATTTTTTATTTCAACTGTGAAGTCCCAGAAACATTTCAGATAGATTATCGTCCAATTTGTACCTTTTATTCTTGGGAAGAAGGACTTATAAATGCATTTTAAAACATCCTCCAATGTAAAATATTGTTGATTTTATGCATTGACATTTTAATTTCAAAACGGATCATCCATTTTCTATTTTTATATTTTGGTTCTTATTTTTACAAAATAATAGTATACTAATACTAATATAAATATATAATTTAATGTTTACCTTTTAAATGTTTTCTTAGAATATTTCGGTAAGCAGTAAATTTATAAATGGCTGTTGCATTAAAAATTTGATGCAAAACATTTTCTAAGAAAGTGATCTTCTATTACAATTATTTTGCATTATTTCCCTTTTTATTTTAAAATACAAGGAGTTATTTAAAATCCAGATTTCCATGTTGTCAATATAAATTCAATACAAGGTTTGTATAAAAAGGTTTAAATTACCTGTGCACTGTCAGTGATCCTATTTCGGTTCCTTGCGACCTAGGTTTCGAACCTTAAAGGTTCATTATCAAGCCAAGAACATAAATTAATTGTGGTTGATGTTCTTGGCTTTATAATGAACCTTTGAGATTCGAAACCTAGGTCGCAAGGAACCGAAATAGAATCACTGACAGGGCAGAGGTAATTTAAACCTTTTTATGCTATATAGTGATCCAGAGGCTAATTCATCATGAAACATATTTTGTATTCATATACATACATACATACATTATATACGCCACTATATTCTATAAATATATCATTATTGAACTGTTAAGTGAAACACAACCTTAGTATTAAGTTTTTCTCGTTTAGCAGCTTTTATTTTGAGGAACCGATCGGCAGTATTTTCACAGACCAATCGGTCTAAGAGCAATTGGTTGTTTTCTCTTTGTGTTCATTAGTCTGGAAATGTCGCAAAGCTTCCACTTTATAAAAGTAAGATAAAACTAATGTTCCATTTATTGAGACAACTGTAATCACGTGGATTACATTAAATTTTAATAAACAATAATTTTAATATTAAAATTATTTCAAGTTATTAAAACAAGTTAATGAACATGCTGGTTTTGTCCTCATGGTTTGCTAAGCTTGTACCTCAGTATAATAATTGTTTAAAAAGCTTGTACGTTTCTCGTCGCATTTTGCTTACGTAATATACCGAGATATTTATTATACCTATACATTTATGATTGGCCCTTCTTTTTCAAACCTTCTCTGGTACACCTATTATGAAAGTGATCCTTACAGTGCTGAATAAATTAAAATATAAATATTTATTTTTGATTCATACGAATGATTTGTCACCTGACGAAAGGAACCGTGAGATCAATGGTAGTTTATTTTTAAACCAGCCTTTACTACAGTTTACAGTACTCGAAAAAGTTTAAAGTTTTGCCATTAATAACAATTTAGTGCTAATAACGCCGTATTAGGTATTTTAATTAATAAAAATAATATTGAAAGATTATGATATCGATGGTGAGATCATAAGGGACAATATGGATTTCGAATTGAATCCAAACGGCACGGTGACCAAGTGTTTGTTAATGTTATTTGGTGGTGGCAGGAAAACATTATACTCGCGTGTAACACGCGAACGAGATAACTGCTATGTTGCGAAGGTGGCTCACTCCTCGGCGACTGTTTACTGTTTTATTCCATCGATGCCGTCGATCGAATAACAGGAAGAAAATGGAATATGAAGTTTAAATGGTATTCAGAAGTTTAAATTGCATGCATTTTAAAATCCCTTTTACTGATAGTTTTACGGTATGATACTAATAAACTTTAATAGATATTAACATCTATAGCCATATTAATGTTAAACTTTCTGTAAATTTTTAGAAAAAATCTCAATTAGCTACTAAGAAGAAGCAAGATTTTTTCTTGAAACCATTTTAAATACCTAAATTATTAAAAAAGTACTTTCATATAATTAGTCAATAAGTGTCTCTAAGAAACCCAATTTATATCCTCGATAAAATAAAAGCTCTGCTGATAAGAGAGTTTATTTGAATTAAATTTAACTTTTAATTTGTGATGTACAGGTTAAAAGTAATAATCTTTTAACTAAACGTTTGCTTTCTAACTGATACAAAAAAGTATTGGAAATGTTGAATTTTCTGATACACCAGAATACCGTAAATATTTCTTATGAAACGGCATATGTAATCTAGAAAGAAAAACATTTTGACAAAGACTTGGGGGATGATTTTTTATTGAATTTCGGTCTTGATATAAAATCTCTGGCCGTGGGGTGGTTCATGCTGGAATTACGAGTGTAATTTCTTATGAATTTAACCATTCCTTCATATTGTTTTAGTTATACATGTAGATATTTAAGTTTGAGAAATGTGTCTAATAAACCTAAACGAAATGTGTTCTTTCTATTTTCAATCAAAAGCTAATTTGATAATTATTGTATGGTACTCATTTTGTTTAAAATATATTTAACATAAATCAAGAATATAAAGACTTTTAATTACATTAGTTTAGTGTGTTTTTACCAAGACGAAGACGACGATTTGTAATATACAAGACAAAGCGTGTGAGAAAGAAAAATGGCATCAGTTTGGATTCTCAGCTCCATTACTCTAGTTTCAGAGAGTAGTGAAGCAGAAATCAACAGCAATAAATTATATAGAAAATAACACTTTATTTTGCTCAGCCTGTTTCAATGAAAATTAGAATACAAAATATTTACTGTATTTTCTAACACTGTAAGAAATATAGGGCCTAAATTATTATTTATGTAAAAGATTTATTTTTATTTGTGTAAAAGATTTATATAGATACAAATTTATTTATTTATTTATGTAAAACGATTTATTTTATTTATATAAAAGATCTATTGAGATTATTTTTAATATTTTAAATATTATTAGTTATATCTTTTTTGGTCAAATATTTTCAAAATTATGATAAAATATATTTCACCTTTATATTTAAACTAGGAACAAAGCCCGTTGTGGTTAAATACAACGGTCTCTAGAAAAATGGTACCTATAGGCTATTTTCGGTGAAATAAAAAAAAAATGTAGTATTTGTTTTCAATATTGAAATTTTATTTGAGAAAAATAATTGGTTCGTATTTCAGCGTACTTAGATTGTGTTGAATGGCATAGAAAAGATAAACTTCTAAACAAACAGTTTCAGTCGCGATCTATATTATAAATGGTAAAATTATTCATTTTCAGAACAATTAAAAATTTATACTTGTAATTATTTAATTTAGTTCAAAATCCAAACGGCCCTTTCCAGGGCCAATTTAGAAATTTAGGCTGTGTTTTAAATGTTTGTCATTTTAACGTAGAGGGTCTGAGCAAATCTAAAAGTGACTGCCTCAGCAAGGTGCTGCTGGAAAATGAGGTCGATGTCCTCGCACTGCAAGAAACACATGCAGAAGACTTAAAAAACAGTGCGAGGGGCAACATCCCAGGATATAAGCTTGTGGAAGAAATAGGTCACAGGGTCTACGGAGTGGCGACGTACGTTAGACAGGACATAGACGACGTATCAGTCTCCCACAAAAGTTGTGATAACAACACATTTGTTGTTGCTGTTAAGGTGTCTGCGACTACTATTGTAAATGTATACAAACCACCAAACACCCAGTGGTCAGACACAGTTCTCCCAACTTTTGAACATCCTGTGGTATATGTAGGTGACTTCAACAGTCATCATACCCAGTGGGGATACTCGTCCGATGATGACAACGGCACTCGTCTTTCAAGCTGGGCTGAAAATAACAACCTTTTCCTGGTATATAATGCCAAGGACCCACACACCTTCCATTCAGCCCGATGGCTTCGTGGGTACTCTCCAGACTTGTGCTTTTGCTCCCGTGAACCATCAGCAACACCCGTGCCTACTTCCAGGATGGTCCTTGGTGCATTCCCCCACTCTCAGCACAGGCCTGTAATAATATCAGTAGGAATGCAAATTCCTCTCGTAAGATCTTTTCCTCGGCCTAGGTGGAACTTTAATAAAGCTGAGTGGGAGGCCTTCTCATCAAGGCTTGATAGCGGCATCAGGTTCATCCCCTCCAAAATAAAAAACTATGATCGGTTCACTCGCCTTGTCCTGTCTTCCGCTAAGGCGACAATCCCAAGAGGTTTTAGAAAAGAATACATACCAGGATGGAGCAGAGAGTGCGAAGATCTTTACAGTGAGTTTACAGACACTGCTGACAGAGATGTAGCTGACCAACTCCTTAACTCTCTCGACAACTCCAGGAGAGAGAAGTGGGTGAAAACTGTTGAGAACCTGAACTTCACCAAAAGTAGTCGGAAAGCTTGGTCTCTGCTCAGGAAACTCTCCACTGGTAAATCAAGTGAAAAACACGATGCCTCACAGCCTAGCCCTCGTGAAATTGCAAAACGCCTCTCCGTACTTTCAAAACCTGTGCGTACGTCTGCAGACAGAAATATTAATTTCAAGCTTAATGAGATAAAGGAGAGTCGGCAAGCACCCTTGGAAGTCTCTAGACCCTTCACTTACAACGAGCTGGAAGTGGCGATTGATGCGATGCCAACTGGCAAAGCAGCAGGTTTGGATGACATTTTCCCGGAGTTTATAAAACACTCGGGTAACAAGGCTAGACAGTGGATTCTGGAAGTTTTTAACACCACTCTGAAAACCGGCGACATGCCTGGGATATTTAGAAAATCCAAGATCATAGCTATCCTGAAGCCCGGAAAAGACCCAAAACTGCCTGAAAGTTATCGGCCTATAGCTCTTTTAAGTGTTTGTTATAAGCTGCTAGAGAGGTTGATTTATAACAGAATCCTCCCTATTCTCAATGCCAGCATCCCTGTCGAACAAGCTGGATTTAGGCCTGGTCGCAACTGTTGTGACCAGGTTTTAGCTCTGACTTCTTTCATTGAGGATGGGTTTGAGCGAAGACTGAAAACCTCTGTGGCTTTTTTAGATCTGACTGCAGCATATGACACTGTCTGGAGAAAAGGCCTCCTAGTTAAATTTTACGACCTTATTCCTTGCCCTTTCTTGTTGCGTCTCCTCAACTCAATGCTCTCCAATAGGATGATAAAAGTATATCTGGGACGCAGAGAAAGTACGTTTAGGCAACTAAAGGATGGCCTGCCACAAGGGTCAGTGCTCGCCCCACTGCTCTTTAATGTGTATACTGCCGACATTCCTGTAACTCGGTCCTTAAAGTTTATATATGCAGATGATATTGCATTGGCATATCAACACCAGCATTTTCGACAAGCTGAGGAAACACTAACAAATGACCTCACGACCCTCGGTGAATATTTTGAAGCCTGGAAGCTAAATCCAAACCCAACAAAAACTGAGGTTGCTTGCTTCCACTTGAATAATAGACTGGCCAACCAAAAGCTTAAAATCTTATTCAACGGTGTTGAGTTGAAACATAATGACCACCCACAGTATCTGGGAGTCACTTTAGATCGGTCTCTCACGTTTAAAAGCCACTTACAAAAAACGGCAGCTAAGGTGAGAACCAGGACTAACATTGTCCATCACCTTGCTGGCTCCACATGGGGAGCTAACGCACAAGTTCTGCGAACAACTGCTCTGTCATTGGTATATTCAACTGCTGAGTACTGTGCTCCCGTGTGGTTAAATAGTGTGCACGTTAGAGAGATCGACATCCAGCTAAACAGGACCATGAGAGCCATTAGTGGTACACTCATGGCAACTCCTGTACCCTGGCTCCCGGTGCTGTGTAATATCGCTCCTCCTGAAATAAGACGAAGGGATGCACTCATTAGGGAATACACAAAGATCTTATCTTCTCCACAGCTGCCCATCCATGATTACCTACCCCAGAATGCAGGCCGATTGAGGTCCCGAAAACCACCTCTACGAACAGCCTCCCAGTTGATGGACTCGAACTTCACCATCCATACAAACTGGACTTCCTCCTGGGACGCTTTTCAAGATCGGAACCACTTCTTGATAGATGACCCGACCGTAGCGGTAGGTGGTATGAATCTTCCTCGGAAGCAGTGGACTATACTCAATCGTTTCCGCACTGGAGTGGGAAGATGTAATTATTGGAAGCACAAATGGGGAATGACACAAGATCAGTCATGCGACTGCGGAGCAGAGTATCAAACTATGGAACACATAGTCGAAGAGTGCCCACTGAGTGCCTTCCCCGAAGGATTGGCCGGTCTGCATAGCTCAAGTGAAGCTGGGCTGCAATGGCTTAGCGCCCTGGATTTAGCTCTATAAAGAGAGATCTAATTTTTATTTTTTTTTTATTTTAGTGTTTAGATTTTTACTTATACTGACTCAGGTGCTCTGCACCGCAGAATTTATTTCATTATTCCTAAACCATGGTGGCTGGCTGAATGAGCCATACGATATATATATTTAATTTAGTTCAGTTTTATAGTAATTTAGTTTGATTTAATTTAGTTTAGTTTTTCAAATAACAATTAATTTATGATTGTAAAAATCACATACTGCTTAAAACCACACACTGCTTTATCACATAACTTTATTTAAAAGCCATCAAAACGTAAGGAACTCACAACCACAAATCCCAAATGTAAACATCAAAATGTAAACAAAGAAAAGTCAAGGACACAACAATGCATCAATCAGCTGTTAAATTAATAACATGTGTTTCATGGACACAGTTTAAAGGAAGAAAATGTTTATCTTTTTAACTCTTTCACCATAACTGCTGAGAAAAACATAAAACTTTCACATTTTTTGAATAAATAAACACAGACGAAGCTTTCGGACAACACCTAAAAGATTATTAAAATCGGTCCAGTACTCTAGATTTAGCTGTACAAAGTTTAATAAAAATATCTCTACCATAGTATTTTTTTCAACGTAAACAAATTGGTAGTAGCTTTGGTTTTTTGTAAATAACTTATCAACGGTGAGGAAATCGACCAAAGTGGATGGTGATTTTCTGAAAGAGAATTAAATTTCCTACAAATTACTATTAAGCATTTCTTAAATAACCGCAGTAAAAGTAGCCAAACATTGCCTTCAAATGAAAAAAAAACTTAAAAACCGGTTTTTAATGTATATCTTATAGAAAACATGTTTCCTTATTTTTTCACTATAAATACTAAAAAACATCAAACTTTCATATTTTATTGGCAAATCTACAGGATGAAAGCTTTCCAACGACATCTTAAAAATTAAAATCGGTCCAGTGAAACTCCAGATTCGATTGCCCCAAGATTTTCAAAACTGAATTTTTAACGCAAATAAATTGGTAGTAGCTTTGGTTTTTTGTAAATAACTTACAAACGGTGGGAAAATCGACCAAAGTGGATGGTGTTTTTCTGAAAGAGAATTAAATTTCCTACAAATTACTATTAAGCATTTCTTGGACAACCACAATAAATGCAGCCAAAAATTGCTTTCAAATAAGAAATTCGTAAAAACCCGTTCTCAATGTATTTTTTATGAAAAACATGTTTCTTTATTTTTTCACCATAAATACTAAAAAACATCAAACTTTCATATTTTTTGGCAAATATACAGGATAAAAGCTTTCCAACGACATCTTAAAAATTAAAATCGGTCCAGTGAAACTCCAGATTCGATTTCCCAAAGATTTTCAAAACTGAATTTTCAACGCAAATAAATTGGTAGTAGCTTTGTTTTTTTGTAAATAACTTATCAACGGTGAGGAAATCGACCAAAGTGGATGATAATTTTCTGAAAGAGAATTAAATTTCCTACAAATTTCTAAAAAACATTTCTTGAATAACCACAATCAAAGCAGCCAAAAATTGCCTTCAAATAAAAAAATTAAAATCGGTAAAGTGGAATTCCAGATTTGATTGCCCCAAGATTTTCAACGCAAATAAATTGGTAGTAGCTTTGTTTTTTGTAAATAACTTATAAACGGTGAGGAAATCGACGAAAGTGGATGGTAATTTTCTGAAAGAGAATTAAATTTCCTACAAATTACTAATAAGCATTTCTTGAATAACCGCAATCAAAGCAGCCAAAAATTACCTTCAAATTAAAAAAATTAAAAACCCGTTTTCAATGTATTTCTTTATTTTTTCACCATAAATACTAAAAAACATCAAACTTTCATATTTTTTGGCAAATATACAGGATAAAAGCTTTCCAACGACATCTTAAAAATTAAAATCGGTCCGGTGAAACTCAAGATTCGATTTCCCAAAGATTTTCAAAACTGAATTTTCAAATCAAATAAATTGGTAGAAGCTTTGGTTTTTTGTAAATAACTTATCAACGGTGAGGAAATGGACCAAAGTGGATGGTGATTTTCTGAAAGAGAATTAAATTTCCTACAAATTACCATTAAGCATTTCTTGGACAACCACAATAAATGCAGCCAAAAATTGCTTTCAAATAAGAAATTCGTAAAACCCCGTTCTCAATGTATTTTTTATGAAAAACATGTTTCGTTATTTTTTCTCCATAAATACTAAAAAACATCAAACTTTCATATTTTTTGGCAAATATACAGGATAAAAGCTTTCCAACGACATCTTAAAAATTAAAATCGGTCCAGTGAAACTCCAGATTCGATTTCCCAAAGATTTTCAAAACTGAATATTCAACGCAAATAAATTGGTAGTAGCTTTGGTTTTTTGTAAATAACTTATCAACGGTAAGGAAATCGACCAAAGTGGATGATAATTTTCTGAAAGAAAATTAAATTTCCTACAAATTACTATCAAACATTTTTTGAACAACCACACTAAATGCAGCCAAAAATTGCTTTCAAATAAGAAATTCGTAGAACCCCGTTCTCAATGTATTTTTTTATGAAAAACGTGTTTCTTTATTTTTTCACCCTAAATACTAAAATACACCAAACTTTCATATTTTTTGGCAAATATACAGGATAAAAGCTTTCCAACGACATCTTAAAAATTAAAATCGGTCCAGTGAAACTCCAGATTCGATTTCCCAAAGATTTTCAAAACTGAATTTTCAACGCAAATAAATTGGTAGTAGCTTTGGTTTTTTGTAAATAACTTATCAACGGTGAGGAAATCGACCAAAGTGGATGGTGATTTTCTGAAAGAGAATTAAATTTCCTACAAATTACTGTTAAGCATTTCTTGAACAACCACAAAAATGCAGCCTAAAATTGCTTTAAAATAAGAAATTCGTAAAACCCCATTCTTAATGTATTTTTTATGAAAAACATGTTTTTTATTTTTTTCACTATAAAAACTAAAAAATATCAATCTTTCATATTTTTTGGCAAATATACAGGATAAAAGCTTTCCAACGACATCTTAAAAATTAAAATCGGTTTAGTGAAACTCCAGATTGGATTTCCCAAAGATTTCACTTGATTCAGTATTTTGGAAACGCAAACAAAACTGGTAGTAGCTTTGGTTTTTTGTAAATAACTTTTGAACGGTGAGGAAATCGACCAAAGTGGATGGTGATTTTCTGAAAGAGAATTAAATTTCCTACAAATTACTATCAAACATTTTTTGAACAACCACACTAAATGCAGCCAAAAATTGCTTTCAAATAAGAAATTCGTAGAACCCCGTTCTCAATGTATTTTTTTATGAAAAACGTGTTTCTTTATTTTTTCACCCTAAATACTAAAAAACACCAAACTTTCATATTTTTTGGCAAATATACAGGATAAAAGCTTTCCAACGACATCTTAAAAATTAAAATCGGTCCAGTGAAACTCCAGATTCGATTTCCCAAAGATTTTCAAAACTGAATTTTCAACGCAAATAAATTGGTAGTAGCTTTGGTTTTTTGTAAATAACTTGTAAAATCAACGGTGAGGAAATCGACCAAAGTGGATGGTGATTTTCTGAAAGAGAATTAAATTTCCTACAAATTACTATTAAGCATTTCTTGAACAACCACAAAAATGCAGACTAAAATTGCTTTAAAATAAGAAATTCGTAAAACCCCATTCTTAATGTATTTTTTATGATAAACATGTTTTTTATTTTTTTCACTATAAAAACTAAAAAATATCAATCTTTCATATTTTTTGGCAAATATACAGGATAAAAGCTTTCCAACGACATCTTAAAAATTAAAATCGGTTTAGTGAAACTCCAGATTGGATTTCCCAAAGATTTCACTTGATTCAGTATTTTGGAAACGCAAACAAAACTGGTAGTAGCTTTGGTTTTTTGTAAATAACTTTTGAACGGTGAGGAAATCGACCAAAGTGGATGGTGATTTTCTGAAAGAGAATTAAATTTCCTTCAAATTACTCTTTGGTATTTCTTTAATAACCACAATAAAGGCAGCCAAAAATTGCCTTCAAATAAAAAAATCGTAAAAACCTGTTTCCAATGTATTTCTTATGGAAAACATGTTTTATTTATTTTTTACCATAAATACTAAAAAACATCAAACTTTTATATTTTTTGGCAAATCTACAGGATGAGAGCTTTCCAACGACATCTTAAAAATTAAAATCGGTCCAGTGAAACTCCAGATTCGATTCTGCCAAGATTTTCAAAACTGTATTATTATAAGAATAGATTATCGTAATCTAAAACTATTTTTTATAACAAAATCAATACCTCACTTAGCATTAGCGTAAAACTACCTGAAATTAAATTAAAACATAAAATAAAATTCTACAGAAACAATATTTTAGTTTTTTCAACAGAATATTATATGTTGTGCACTTTAGACCATCCAATTTTTCATATGTTAAATCATTTAAACTTTTATTTCAATAAGGAAACAGTTAATTTGAATATGGTTATTTTTTAAAGTCTAATTTCATCGTTACTGCAGTTGTTTATTTATATTTGAAAAATAAATTTAATCAAAACTGAATAGACTTTATAACAGATGTTAATTTTTTAAACAAAATTCTTAAGAGTTCATTCTTTTGAGTAATAGACTCTTATTTTTCTCCCAATCATATTCGTATGCAATGAACTACAATACGATAACATTTTTAAATTGTGTAGAAAATAAAACATAAAATAATTATTTAATAAGAATTAAGTGGAAGTACTGTATTTACCATCTCCAACAAAAAATTTTTTGGAGTAATGTCAATCTGTACAATATATATGTGTGTATTTGTTGTTTAATATTTTTTACATATTAATCTTTTTTACTTTCAATTTATTTTTATTTTTAAATGATACATTACACGTATTTTTATTTCGATAACTAGTTACTGGCTTATGCTGTATTGCTATCATTAAAAACACATCATCTACATATGCAACAGATATTTTAGTCATATAGGTTATAATACTAAAGCAAATTGGTCAAAGCTAACATATACTTATTTACCACTTATAGGCCTCCTAGTATTTGTTAACAGTCAACTATGAAGATTTTTTAATATTTGGTAAAATAAACAAATATTTAACTTGGTTCCAAATTTTAACAAAAGCTGGCCTTATTAAGATATTTTAAAATACCCACATACAGTGTATTAATGCATTAAAAAATATATATTAATATTATTCTGAAACCCCTTTTCCTTTTATTTACGTTTATACAAATATTTATTATTTCATCCATTATAGAAAATTATAAGATGGATACTAAGAAGAGTAGTTATGAAGAGTTGTTACTTGTTATGTCGGAAGTATTACATTTAAAGACTTTAAATTCTTTAATTTTTACCATGAAACCATGAAAGTACTTTTTTATTTTCATTATATTACAAAGCAATTTTACAAAATCAATACCATTTAAAATATAAAAAATAAGGAGTTTTAAACTTTAAATAATTATAAAAAAATAATTGAGTGCTTCACAGTATTGTTAAAAGTATAATTATAAGTAGATATTTCTAATGATTTGCATTATTAATTTTTTCTTATTTATTTACATAAATTCTATATGTAATTTTTTGTTCTATTTTAATATATTTTATATAAAATATTTATATAATAAATTCTTTCTTGACTAAAATAAAAATAAGGTGAAAGGCAAAATGTTGAGTGAAAAAGTTTGATTCAATCTATTTAGGTTCCTGCTATTTTAGGTTTTTTATTTACAATAAAAGTTTCAAAGCCTCCTTCATCGAAAATATCTTGATACTGATTCAATGACAGTAGTGTTTAACTAAATTGTCTGACTTTGTAGGCTTCGAAATCGAATTAATTGTATGACTACTCTCATACTTTTTTTTTAAACTGCGTTGTATAATATTAAGTAATCTGATTATATTACATAGTGTGTAACATAAAAAATAATAATAATAATGAAAATTTTTCTTTAAAAATGGAGGTTTTATAAAAATCGAAATGTCGAATTATTATATATATTTCTAACGTGAGTTATAACTCAAATGGCGTTCATTGTTTAAATAATATGGATTTAGATAAAAAATAAAAATATTAAACATATGATTAAAATATTATAATTATCTCACTTATTTGGTGGAAAGTTAAGTTTGAAACGATTTAAATAATTGTAAAATTGTAACAACAAATAAAATAATCTCAACCAAAGTTGATATTATTACCAAAACTACTTTGGTACTTTTACCACAGTATATATTTTTTTATTTCTGTTATCGATGTTTTTACTTGGAATGTTAACCATAATATTTCTACGGTAAAACATGTTGTTGTGAAACTATTTAAAAAACAACCGATGGATTTTTTCTAACCTAGAAATCATCCTCAGCTTTTTTTTTAATCGAATACAAAAAATATCAGGTGTGAATGATATAACTTTCTAAAGTCCTTAATTTTGATATAATCACAGACTATTATCCATTGTAGTACATAAGTATATAAAATGTTTGCAAATTTAATAGTAGATTTTTAAGATTTTAATTTAGAAAAACTTTTATAGATATATTTAAAAGGATTAAATGTGTTAATAAAACCTTAATATTGCAGTAAAGTGGCTTCCATATATTACGACGTCAATATTAATGTATTCATTTCTAAACATATATTTTATTTTTAATTTTGTATGAATATTTTACTGAATAGCTGGATGAAATTTGAATTAGATACGATTATTAGAAGAAGTTTTGAACATTATCACAACTTTTAACCCGATATTTATCAATATCATATTTAAAATGCCAAAGAATGTGCTGGCAAAGATATTACTTTTTATTAGGTCTAAGCGAGTTAATTAATATCTGTAGATTGGCAAAGAAAGAAAAATATCCCTCGAATTAAACGCTACCAACGAAAGAAGTAAAATTACAGCAGACCACAAAATAACTGTACGGAGCCACTGGTGAGTCGACCAGCCGTAAAATTGTGCAAACACTGAGTGACCTTTGCTGTACGGTCACACTACGCCGGTCAAACAGAAAAAAAAAACTAACTAGTCGTTCAGATGCTCTTTACCTCACCTGCTTTTTGGGGACGCTGGTAGACATATTAAGTTTGATGGTTTGTAGGTTTAAGATCAAAATGTATTTGCTAAAAAAGATTATTTACTTTAAAATATAAACAACGTTATTGGTTAAAACTAGTTCTGGATAAAACACTTGACATATTAATGTTAGTTCTTAAAAGTTGCAAAAATACTAGAATTAATTTTTATGTTTATTAGTTTTGGAATAGTTTAGTTGTGCAAGACATAATTCTACTTGTAGACAGGATTTCTGCTATAATAATGTATACTATTTGGATCTTTATAAAAATATGCACATCGCAATGGTTTACAAAATCAAATGTATGTATGTATACATGTTTAACAAAATATTTAAGTCAAAAGTCATTTTTACAAAAAAAAAAAAAAAAAAAAAACTACTTCATATAATATATGCAATTGATATAACACTTGATTGTGAATGAACCTTTATGAAATACAGAATAAAATAATGTTTAAGTAAATTGATATTGAAGATAAAAAACAGAGAATTGAATATTCATTCTGATCCTTAAAGGAACACAAATATATAAATTAAGTATGTGTTTAATATAATTTTAGATAGGGTTTGTTGTCAAGGCATGAGTCTACTTCGCACTACAATTTTTTATACAACTGTGATGCATATAAAAGTATGTAAAATTACATGTATGTATGTATACATGTAGTGTATCAAAACATTTTGGTCAAGTACAATTTTACAATATATATATATATATATATATATATATATATATATATATATATATATATATATATATATATATATATATATATATATATATTGTATATATTTGATTGTGAATGGAAAATCATAAAATACAGCATAAAATTTTGTTTACGTAAAACATTATCAAGAGTAACAAAACCAGAGAATTCCTTAATAATCTGTGTAAGACGATGCTCAAGTGTATAAGGAAGAATAATGATGTCAGTTTGTATCCCCCGATCCATTACTTTTGTTGCCAGTGGTTGGAGAACAGAAATCAACAGTAAGACCATTTATAAACCCACATATATACCTGTCATTTCCTGGAGGAGTACGGTCTCTAAAAAGTAAAAATGTATTAATTCTGTGTCTAATTTAAAAATTAAAACTGAATACAGCTAATAATATGGTTAAATATAGACAATTAAAACGTTAGATAGTTGAACCTCACTTTCGTTTAGAAATACCCACTCAGAAAGTGAGGTTAGGTAAACAAGTTAGGCATCAAGTTTAGAACCATGGTTCTCAGTGTTAATATGTGTTTAACACACATTCATCATGTACTATGTTTTAAATGTGAAATGCGAAGAGTTCAAATGTAAAGAAGTCCACCAGATGGAAAATTTTAGTTAGTTTAGTCAAGCTGGTCCTCAACTGATGATGGGTGTTCGAACCCGGAATCAATTTGGAGGGATTGTTAAGGTAAGATAACCTAACAACACATATTAACAAACAATCCAGAGGCAAATTAATTAATTGTTAATCTTAAATTTTATAGTTAAATAACAATAGAAGTGGAAACAATTATTCATTCATACAGACATGAAAAACGTTCCGCCCAAACTCTTGATTCTGTTTAAAGTGTGGATATGTCTTTGTTTAAACTTTTTAAGAATTTCATGTCCATTGATCATTATGGAATCAATACATAGGTTATCTGTAACTATTGTAAAATTACTTCATCCTGATTTCAAACTATTATTATCATTTTAAATACAGTATATTTAATACATTTTAATATCCTAAGAATTTCTTAAACTTGTCATTTTCATGAATTAAAATATGGTTGGTGTCTAAAAATTAAATAAATCAAAATTATTACTTAATTTAAACAATACTACGAAGGACGTTAAGTCTTGAACGTAAAGTTTTTATAGGACCAATATTTTTCCGGATATTAAATAGTTATATATGATTTTATTAGAATTTCAGGTATAAAACTAAAAAAAATTGTACAATCAGGTAAGTCTTATTTCTTCAGTATAATAATATATATGTTATATCAGTTTTATAAAAACGCTAGCGACCGTTTGAACAGTGTTTGGAGATATTGCCACCCAAGGCAGTGAGTAATGCTGTCTTCCCACAGGCAGATATGTTATATATTCCCCCCTCAAATCTCAATCCGCCCCGGGCGCTGCCGTGACTCCAGCGGCTACTCCTGCAGAGGTTCCTGCTCCGGCGGCTACTCCTGCCTTGGCAGCAAACTCTGCCTCAACACCTTTGGGGGGCTGGAAGACGCGCCTCTCCAAGAAGGAAAGGAGGAGGCAGAAGCAAGCGGAGGCAGCTTCGAAAAGTGCGTCGAGGGTGGAGCGGACGCAAGTCTCAAACCCGGTTGGGGAGGCCTCTGGCAAGTCTGTCAGAAAGCCTAAACAACCCAGGCCTAAGAAGCCCAGGACGGAGGCAATCTTGATCAAGCCCTTAGGGGGGCGATCTTTTGCCGATGTTCTGGGTCAGATTAGATCGCAGGCCAAACCGGAAGAGACCGACACCGTTATCAAGTCTATTCGGCGAACCCAGAACGGGGATGTCCTCCTCAAACTGGGGAAGTCGAGTGACAAGATTGGTTTTGCCGCTTCCCTCAAGACTGCACTTGGGGACAAAGGCTCAATCAAGGCCCTAGAACCGAAGTGTTCGGTCGAGATTCGGGACCTTGATGCCCTCTCCACCGAAGAGGAGGTGACCCGTGCGATCCAGGTGACACTCCCGGAGATACCGGCTGATGGAGTGAGGGTATGGCTGACTAAGCCCAACCGAAGTCAACTCCGGATGGCTGTTGCTGAGATGGGCGAAAAGCACGCCAATAAGCTGCTTAGCCTTCAGCACCTCAGAGTCGGTTGGGTCAGTTGCAGGCTCAAACGGAGGGTGGTAGTTTCGAGATGCTTCCGCTGTCTCGGTTTCGGCCACTCCTCCCGAAACTGTAAAGGGCCCGACAGGAGTGCCAACTGCTTCCAGTGTGGAAGCCAGGGCCACAAACGTAAGGAATGTTCCTCGAGCCCCTCCTGCTTCCTCTGCAAGGATTCAGGCTCCAGTGCCCTCGGTCACTTACCCGGGTCTGGTCGGTGCGGTGCCTTCAGAACCACACTTGAACAGGCAAAAGGCAGCGGTCGGTAATTCGCATCCTCCAGGCCAACCTTCATAGATCCTGGGGAGCTGATAACCTTCTAGATCAGCTCGCCCGAGAACTTGGTGCTGACGCGCTCCTTATCAGCGAACAGTATCGGGACAGAGACCCAAACATTTGGATCTCCGACAGCCTCGGTACTGCTGCATTTTGGGCACGCAATACACGAGATGTCTTGCGGACATGTGGTGTCCGGATTGCGGATGTGGTGCGGAGTCACGGGCGCGGAAGAGGATTCGTCTGGGTTCGGTGTGGGGACTTGACTATCTTCAGTTGCTACCTCACACCCAACGAGGCCGTCCAGGACTTCCGCGACAAGATAGATAGCCTAGAGGAGTGCGTTCTCGGCACCACCGGGCATGTCGTCGTTGGTGGCGATTTAACGCCAGGGCCGTCGAGTGGGGAATGCCCTCTACCAGCTCCCGGGGGAAATACATCCTGGATTTCATCGCCAGGGCCGGTCTTGTCGTCCTCAACCAGGGCGACACACCTACTTTTCGGCGCCCCGGGCAGAGAGGCACGATCCCCGATGTCACCTTTGCGTCTGAGTCGCTCCTTCCGAGGATCTCTGGCTGGAGGGTTGTGGAGGACTTCACGGGTAGCGACCACCAACACGTCGTGTTTGACCTGCATGATCAGGCAAATCGTCGAGTTTCCGCATCTCGGGAAGGGCCACGCCGGTGGAACACCAACAAACTGGACGTGGTCAAGTTCACCGAAGTCATCTCTCGGGGAGCGCAGGGGAATCCTGGTGAGGCTGGGGCCGAATCAGTAGTAACATCCACGATGGAACAGATCGTCTCGGCCTGCGACCAGTCTATGCCGCGAAGGAAACCCCGACGCGACAAACAACCCGTTTACTGGTGGACTGAAGAGATTGCGGAACTCAGAAGAACATGTTTAAGAACTAGACGAGCCGCCACAAGAGCGAGAATCCCCGCAGACAGAGTTCGTAAGTCGGAGGCCTATAAAGCTGCGAGAAAATCTCTCCGCCAGGCGATCAACAGGAGCAAGGCGAATAGCTGGAGGAGACTTCGTGACGACGTTGACTCCAACCCGTGGGGCCTGGGTTACAAACTTGTAACACAGAAACTCCACGCCCGCTCTCCACCTTCCATCATGGAGGGCGCCACCATGGGGAGGATCGTCGCTGCGTTGTTTCCTGAACATCCACAGCGACCGCCGGTTGACTTCGGACGGGTAGAGGACGTTCCACTTTTCACTTTCGAGGAGCTGGAAACCTCCGTTCTCTCCCTGAAGAGCAACAAGGCTCCTGGCCCGGACGGGATTCCCAGTGAGGCTTTAAAGAAAGTATTTTCAATCAACGCTGACTTGTTGTTGAGAATGTACAATGCCTGTTTGGTAGAAGGGGTGTTTCCGGCTCCCTGGAAAACAGCCAGGCTTGTACTGATCAGCAAGGGCAAAGGTGATCCCGAGCTGCCGTCGTCCCACTGGCCTCTCTGCATGTTGGACACGGCTGAGAAGCTGTTCGAGAAGCTGATCCGTTCCCGCCTGACTTCTGCCTTGGAAGCTGCCGGGGACTTATGCCCCCGTCATTACGGCTTCAGAAAGGGACGGTCAACGATCGACGCTGTCACCGAAGTTCAGAGAGCAGTGGAGAGAGCCGAGAGCCACAACCATTTCTCCCGCCGAGTAGTGCTTCTTGTTACGCTTGATGTCAAGAATGCCTTCAACTCGGCGAGGTGGGTCGATATGTTGGATGCGCTTCGCAACACCTTTCGTATTCCTGCATATCTGTTGCGGCTCATCGAGGATTACCTACGCTCTCGAAGATTGATTTATGACACGAGGGACGGAACGCGGACGATGGAAGTCACTTCTGGTGCCGCACAAGGTTCAATACTCGGCCTGGATGTCTGGAACGTTGCCTATGACAGCCTCCTGAGGTCCGAGATGCCTGAGGAAACCACTTTGGTTGGGTACGCCGATGACGTCGCAGCTCTCATTGCTGCACGCAACGTTGAGCTGGCCCAACTGAAGTTGAACCGAGTTATGCGGGTAGTCAACAACTGGATGTCCGATCACGGTCTCTCACTTGCTCTCAGTAAGACGGAGATCGTGGTTCTCACGAAGAAGAGGATCGACACCGTCGTCCAGTTTCGAGTGGGAAGGGAGGTGGTCACATCAACTCGTGTCGCCAAATACCTCGGGGTTATGGTGGACACCAAGTTAAGCTGGAGGGATCAGATCTTCCGTACGGCGGACAAGGCCGCTAAGGTAGTGACTTACCTTAGTAGGCTGATGGCCAATGTCGGGGGTCCCCGATCCAGCAGAAGACGTCTGTTGATGTCCGCGGTCCAGTCCGTGCTTCTTTACGGGGCAGAGTTGTGGGCAGGCGCTCTAGATAAGGAGTGCTACAGGTTGCGACTCGCCCGGGTTCAGCGTCAAGCTGCGCTCCGGGTGTGTTCCGCCTACCGGACAGTGTCCGAGCCTGCCGTCCTGGTGGTCGCCGGAGTCATCCCTGTCAAGCTCTTGGCAGGGGAGAGGAAACCGATTTATTAGAGACAAGGCGAGATCGGCAAGAACACGGCAAGAACAGAAGAGCGCTCCCGAACCTTCCAGCAGTAGCAACACAGCTGGGAGCACGACACCCGAGGATGATGGACTGCGCGACTTATCAATCATTTCCAACTATGGGTGGAATGGCGTCATGGGGAGGTGGACTACTACCTGACCCAATTTTTGACAGGCCACGGCTATTTTCGGTCGTACCTGAACCGGATGGGAAAGACCGGTTCACCGGACTGCATTTATTGCCCGGGTGTTCCCGACGATGCGGAAAACACATTCTTCCGCTGTCCCCGTTGGGAAGGGCCCCGCCTGGAGGCCACACAAATCTTCGGTGCATTTTCGGTGGACTCGGTCAGCCAAAAGATTTTGGAGGATGAGGGCAACTGGGATTGTTTGTCACAGTTCGTCTGGGGCATCCTCCTGGAAAAGAAAACCGATCTGGACCGCGAAGTGGACCAGATCCCTTGATCGAGCGGCTGGATAAGGAGCGAGCCCCACGGGCGTAAGCCAAATTTAGGCCTAGCCTGACGTAATGTGACAAACAATTCCAGGTTAGATTCCTAAAGAGTAGAGGAGGTTTTTTAGTGGGTAAACCCGTTTTTAGGGGAGCCCCACACTACAGGCTGGCCACCTGTGTGCGTAATGCATTTTTCCACCTCTCCCTCAAAAAAAAGAAAAAAAAAATGTTATATATTCCCCCCAAAAAACTCAGAATTTTGTCGTTTCATGTCAATATAGTTTAATTGCAGAATTAAACATAATTTATTAGTTTTAAATTATGTTTTACTGTGTTTTTTACTGTTTGATATATCAAATTCTTATTCATTGTGTAGTTTTAATATTAAAATGTTGAATGAAAAAAAATAGTTTTAAATCTTATTGGATAAATTAATAATTAATATTAGTTTTAGTAATAATAAATACACTTGTAAGTTATACAAGTTATTGAATTAACAAGTTATACACTTATTAAATTGCATTTAAGTTCTTATAGCATGTAATATGAAATATATTAATTGACTCTGGTCAATAATGGAGTTCTTATATACATTGACGATTTGTCATTAAAATTTTGATATAAAACAAAATCATCCTTTCTTTAACTAAATGTAAAGATAAAAGTTATAAAAAATCTATTATACTAAAATTAGTCTTTTCAGTATGTTTTTATGAGGAAATAAAGTGTAATGAACAATAATAATAAACCTCTACTAGAACACTTATTACCACTTGATACTTTTTAAAAGGAACGTGTATTAATTGCTTTACTCACAAGACTAATTTAGCTTTGCTATGTAGCTCGGTTAGTATTGGAAAGTTATGACACAGTACCTGCTGACAACAGTGCTGGGCGACAGCCAAGTCGGCTTGTTGCCCGGTAATGTACAAGGGCGTAATAAACTCCAAAGTAGATATCTCAGATAGGCTACTTATTAAGTAATGACTTAAATAAGAGTTGTTTTTTTTCAAACGAGATCATAAAAGATTAAATTTCAAAATAACTAGACTACCATAGTTAATTAATTAATTAATTAATGTTATACATTATACAGTACTAGCAAACAGCCCGTCAAAAATGACGGGTAATTTTTATGATGATTATTTATGCATATCGAGTCTGCGTGTATGGATTCGTGTAGGCTGTGTAGGATTCGTAACTAAGATGATTTACAAGTTTGAATGGTCACAAAATTTATGAAACATAATTCATAACATAATCCATAGATGAATTCCTGTTATCTCTAAACACAATTTACTCCTGACGACATACTTAAATTTTTCCATTTCTTTAGCAATGTGAACGATGTATAGTTATGTAACAATAATGGTTTATAAGTCAATAAATAGTTTACTATCAAATGATTTTTAAAATATAGTAGGCTTATTGGACTTATCTATTGAAAAAAACTAAGCTAATAATGTTTTTCAACCGTCTTTCAAATAATAATGTTTTTCACGTACTCTATTCCAGTTGTTTTACCATTTATTGGTATAGTTAATTTCACTGCCTCAGGGTCCAATTTTATTTCCCTGTCTGGATTTTGTATTTAACTTGCTAAACACCCAGATTTATCATTCTGACCAAGTGTTTCTACAATCTCTGCCACTCTGGCAATAATCACTTTTGCCTCCTTACATTAAGTTTGTAGATCCACGCTGAGTCTAACGTCCCCATTAGGTATATTGGTACAACCACCATCGCTGAGCACCAGACCCTGAGCTCTTCCACAGGACTTATGAAGTTTAATTGAAACTTGCTTTCTAGTTCTGACTTGAGTTTATCATGTAATGGTAGAAGTACATCCCTGGGCGTACTAAGTGCTACTGGACGTGCATTGTCCTTTAAATCTATCAATCATATAGTAGGTTTTTACAGTCATTAAAACACTATTTAAAATGTTTTTTTCAATGTATTTTGTTTACACTTTATTCCATATCCTTTTTATTCATGGTATTTCTTTAGAGACCTTCTTGTATATTTCATTCCTTATTTATTTATAGTTCATCTTTACATTTTTGTAATTAATTTTTTATATCAGTAAGAAAATACTAATTGTTAAACATGTAGAAACATAACTCAACATTACCATTTTAAGAATCTAAATTACATAGTTATATAACAAAAATAAAAGTATTAAAATACCATGGTGAGTATTTACAATCAACAGATTAACTTATGTTCTTGTTTATTTTTCAAAATATAAACCTCTTTAGTTGATGGTTAAGATATAAAAACATACATGTAAACAAATATTAATATTACTTAATATAAATATATAAATTCAATTATCTAGGTTATAATAGGTAAACTTTCTTTATTATAGTATATCAACCAAAATTTTGTCCAAGCACCAACTGCTAAAAATTTATTTTACTGCTTTAAAATAACTGCAACCTTAGTGTCTTGTTTCATTTGTTATCTATCTGTCGATGAGAATTAAAGTTGTCTGCTTTGTTTACAAAAACTACCTTGTAAATAAGCCGAGGTATAAAATTTAATAGAAAGATTTGGATCACCTGGAGCAGTAAACAAATCAACAAATTGACGTCTTAGATTGGTCTAAATAAGGACTAATTTTCAATTTACGGAGTTATAAAGCATTTTCCAAGGGATTCCATATTTTTCCTATCATATAGGGACGATAAAAAATCCATAGACACCAAAACGACCACGATCCGTTCGGTAGTTTTCTCTCTAGACCCTTAAATGCACTCTTTTATTATATAAGATTTGCTACCTTCTGTATTTATTATTGATAAATAATTTGTTTGGTAGGAAATCAATAGAAGAAGAAAGAAGAAAGAATATTTATAGCTTAGTGGATTTTATCAACGTATTTGAATCATATTAAAATATATAATTTTATTTGATATAATTAGCAAATTGAAACACCCAATCAACGATCAAAACTGAGGGTGTTAAAAGTTATTTATTTCAGTACTTTGTTGAACTGGAAATGTTATACTTTGTAGTGCACAGAATTGCAAAGATTTACCTACCATAGTTAATCACATGGTAATTATAAAAGAAGTAATACATTTAATAAGAGGAAAAACACATGTCAACCAAGGGGAAAAGTAGAGTTATCTGAAAATACAGGGTCCGGTTTAAAGCATTATCGATTAAATTTTTTATTAATTTTTTCTTATATTCATTAAAAGTATATTAAAAACGTTAAAAATTTAACTAGCAACCCCCACCCGGACTCATTTAAAGACATTTTACTAAAGCTTTTTTTTAATCTTGCCTGGTAAGGATCTAAAAGTTGTAAAAGACCAACACAACTGAAACATGAAAAACGTTATTTAACTACTTTTTTCTGGAAACCGCAGTTAAAGAAATTACATGCAATTGATCTGGAATATATGATGTAATCAGGGAAAAGTCATGTCATGTATGAGCTAGTAAGATAAATCTTTTGCAAGCCCCTGGGGATGATATTTGATTGCTCGTCGATATTGTGATACGAGATAACACTCTACGTAGCAAGGTTTATGTTGGAGCTGCGGGCAGCAATTTAGTTGAACCAAACTCTTTCTTCGTATTTTAATATCATTGTGTTTTATTATTGAAAAAGAAATGTGTAAATTTTTATTTAACTGCAACTGTTGTGTTTTAACAACGTTTTATAGGATTTTATAATTTCCGAACCTATTCGAATTTAAAGATTTTTTGTAAAAGAAACCTGTGTATAATATACTAAGAAGTTAAGAAGGAAGATGATGTCTGATTGAATCCTAGACTCCATTACTTTAGTTACCGAATGTGTAAAAAAATTTACGTTTATCAATACTTGTAAAATAATATATTTTTCTTTTCTTTTGTGTGTATCTACGCCAGTAGCATTTTATTAAGTTTTTACGGGCAACGGTCCAAACCCCAATCTTGTTACTATCCAACATCGACCAGTTGTTAGAAAAAGTCATAAATTATTAGCCCAATGACAAATGGCAACTGGGTTCGTAATCGAACCTTTAAAAACTACTAACTTTCCTCACGATCGAACCTTTGAATTCAAAGGCGAGCACTATAACCACTCAGCTACACAGCCAGCTTTATTTGATATTTTATTGTATTTCTAAACATAGCTGTAATGTAACTCAATTTTATGACAAAATTTAATTCTTGTAGTTACTTGTTGTTTGAACTGTTAAATAGGGTAATTAAAAATTTTAATAAACAAATTATGCATCCAAACCTAGTTCTTAAGCTAACAACATGACTATGTAAAAGAGGCTATTGTTAGTATATTAATATTGGCACTTTCCTTACAAATGTTCTATCTAATGGACGGTTTATTACCACCTACAACAATCTTTGAGGATTCAATAAATGGGAAAATGGGCTTAATCAAAGGGGCTTGCTTTAATCAAAGGGGCTTTTCATTACATGTCACAAATTGCTTTAAATTTATGTTTTTATGATAGATTTTCGTATGAAAAAAGTAAGTTATGATATAAAGAATTTTATAAGAATTTATGAGAGATCATTGATGAAAATTAATATCAATATTATAACGTTAAGTTGAATATAGGAAATATTTCAAAAATATCCACTGGCAAAAAAGTAATAATATATTTTCTAATTTAGTTATCAAATAGCAGTCCTTTGTGCCTGTAATTATAACATTTGCTAGAGTCATAAAACTTGCAAACAATAAAAATTAATGTAAAGCTTATAACCGAGTACTAATCTCCATCCTTACGTTTTCAAATTATTCACCAGCAGCCATCCTGGAGGTTATTAGTGACACGCAAGGTGTAAAAGACAAATGTATCTTGTCCTATTTACAAACATTCTCGCGTGTCTCGTAAGTTGCTATTACGGCCGTAAAGTAAACAATGGGAAGAGCGAACACGGTTAATGGAGGAAGGAACAACCATACGACCATAAACAAGCCGTAAACCATGTGGAAAATAGCTCTTTTCTGATGTGCAAATTAATATATAAAGGTACTGGACACACCTACAGTTAGTGATTGCATCATAATGTTAAACTTAGGGCCGCTTTACAAAACACGCTTTGCTTAAACTTCGAACAATCATATGGTCAAATTTAGTTTAAACTTGAGTTTAAGTTTAAAGTAGTGAATTCCAGGAAGAAAAATACATCCCGAAACTAAGTAAAGCTTTTACTGGAAACAAATAAATGTGGTAATCGTTTATATCACTATGGATCGATTGCATTGGTTGACGGTATGTGATTTAGGCATCTGTACTCAATTTAACAACACAAATTACCAGTTATTTAAATCAAGTTTACATTGATTTTTCAACTATCTATGTTTGTGAAAGTTTTTAGTAGTTTATAATTAGAAAAAATTATATATCTAATTGGTGTATATATTTCAGCAGTAAAGTCTGATTTCCACAAACACGTTTAAATTAAACATAGATATATTTCAGTATAAACATTTGGTGAACTTTGGTGTAATTACTTAAACTTATATCATATTGGACAATTATTGCTTCCTCACAGTAAGTTTGGACTTAGCCTCAAGTTTAATGCAGAGTTGGGTATATTATTAATGTTTAATTAAACTACTTTTAATATAATATGCCTTGCTTAGGGAAGGTGGACGTCAAAATAAAATTTTTGCTGCCAATACCTAAGATCTTTTAGGATGAAATAAGAAACCTTTAACCTTTATCCTTTATCATACCTTTAAAACTGGTAAAATTATACCTTTAAAACATTTCAAAACTGGTAAAATTTATCAAAATTTTATAAGACACAAAATAGTTTAAAAATTAAATTATTCAACAAATGGTATCAAGTTTGTAATTATTTGACAACAAATAATGGAGTTATTGAGATTTTTATGCATAAAAACACAGAATTTCCATTATAACGCATGCAAATTTAGGTTAATTTAGAATAAAAATAACAATTACTCCGTTATTTGTTCATAGATAATTAAAAATTGGTATTATTGATAAGATGATTCAATTTGACAACTTTTTGTCACTAGTAAAAATTTGATAAAATTTACCAGTTTCAAGATATATGGGTTTAAAAATTTAAAATGGCTGACTTTAGAAAATACACGTAGGAAAAAATAATTATTTTTCTAAAAACGAACATTGACGTGATAAAGGTTCACTTCAAAAATGAAATTTATTCGTTACGGAAATAAAATTATTTAGTGTAGAAAACTAAATTACAGATAACGGCTAAACGAAACGTAAATCAAAAAGATTTTACTGAACATTTTTAACTTATATTTGAATATAGAATATAATCTGCATTGCCCGTTACCCTGTATATTATGCCCTACCAAGGATTTAAGTGTGCAGATAGGAATTTTCTAGGTCGTGCTTTTTTCTGGCATTGTCTTGTGCATAAGATAGTTTGTGGTATGCGCTCTCCTAGCGAAAAGATCAAGAGAGCGCGTCCTCACGGAACTGTAAACTCAAAGGGGTAGTAGTAAATTCTATAACCCTCCCTGCTGGCTTTCGAGCGTTATAGTTATTCGATTGCCTTTATGGATATTAAATTGGTAAAGAACATCAAACCAATAAAACAAATGACACTGTTAATTATTTCGTTACATTCCTCATACTAAAACGATGTAAGCTTAACCAACTAGATTTACTAGAGAAATATTTAAAGACACTTGAATAGTAACAATAATAACTTTGTATAATTTTACTGTGATGCATTGATTGTAACATTCTTGAAAGTCATGCATTTCAATTGATTAAGTTTAATTTCTCTAGTTAAACAGTAGAAAATTCCTTGTTGATGATGAGTACCAGGGCACCCGAGCTTACGCTCAGAAAAATTATTGAGTGTCACTTTCGTCACTTTATCAGACAAAGCTCATTAGCTACGCTCACTCACCCACCCTCTCCCTATTTAAGATAAGCTCATTTGCTTCGCTTACTTGCCATGCTGAAGGGTGCTGCTCTTTGGTATAAATTTGTTGAAGCACATGTTCAAGGTATAACGCGCAAATTTATATCCTAAATTATAAGCCGATTTTTGTATCTAAGTATCTTCAAAAAAATTCCACAAAAGTAACATGGTAACTGTGATGAAACCAAGATTTTTACAGGTCATGGGACCAACTTCAATTGTAATAGGAGGCAAAACTCCCATATAAAAAAAATCCTTGGCAGGAAAAAAGTTTGCCCGTATAAACAGTTCTTGTTTTAAAGTATAATTTATAAATCCTTAACATTTGTTGAGTTTAAATACAGAATAAATTAATTAAATTAAACATATAAATTAAACAAAAAAATGTTTAAACTATCTTGCAATTGGGAATTCGTAGCTGGAAAAAGTATAAATTGGATTGGAGCTGTGCCTATTTGGACATGTGCCATTCCCACCAACTAGTCCCTCAGGTACAGCAGGTATTGGATACGACTTGACAAAAATCTTTAAGACTTTCATAGGGTAGGCCTAGTGATTTTTTTTTGTTTTTATTTCACTAGGTCGAAGAAAACTGCAAATTGATGGAAACACCACACTTAAAAACATAAATAACTAAATTTTACGACTAGCATTTTTATTTTGTTTCATGTTTTATAAAATCATTCCATTAATATATTTTCTTATTAAGACTCACCATACAGCACGACGGTAAGAATTTCATCGTATTCTACAAAATAATTACCTGAAACAAATAAAATAATACATTAGAACCATGGGAGATTTCTTTAATTAAAAGATGTATCATATAATAACTATTACTTGTGTATAATTACTGTTAGTTGAGAACTATCAAACTAAGGCAATATTTTAGTAAATTACTAGCAGTAGCTTATGAAATGACTGTATTATGAACTCATTTAAGCCTTAAACGACTGTTCTAAATAATCCACGAACAGCTTAAAAGATTATCACGTGATGTTCGCCAACCGGATTACTTAAGTTAAATAAAAATGGTTTATATACCTCAACTGTCTAGTAATCCTTTCTGTAGTTTGCACTACTGCAGTTTCGATCCGCAGGGGATTTTCTTCAGGTTAAATACAGGGTCAAGATTTCATTCCAATTTCATTCTAACGAATCCGATTGGAATAAAATCTTGATCCTGTATTTAACCTGATAAAGATCCCCTGCGGATCGAAACTGCAGAGTGAAAACGACAGAAAGGATTACTCGACAGTTGAGGTATATAAACCTTTTTAAGATTACCACGATTGTCTCAGTCTCATGTATCTTAAAAATATTATGAAACAATTGTCCTCTCAATTGTTCAACATATAAAATGACTTTAATTTAAAATATCAAATTTATTATTTATTAACATGGTTGTACTTAGCTTTAAACCCACCTAATGAGAACATAGAGATATAAATCGCTGATTGTTTTTAAACAATAGTAGTTTAGAATAACTTTGATGAACGTCAATCAAAGTAATGAAGTTTAGAAATTACTTAATCTTTAATTAGAACTTTTTCAATCTTCTTAAGAACAACACTTCTAAAGTTTTAAACGGCCATCCAGTTGTTGAAAGTAAATGAGATTTTTACAACAGGTTGAAGAAAAGTGAAATTGATTTTCATGAACAGGAGTAAATATTATGTCTTTCCTAACTTAAGCTGAGCTCAAATTTAACAAATCTCTTACCATGATTCGGTTTAGTGGTTAGTTAATTTCGATTAAAAATATCCAGATTAAAATATTTCCATATATAAAATAATTTATATATTGAATAAAGTAATTTATTACTTTGAAGCGAGGATATTATTATTATTTTTACGTGTTAATATAAGATAAAACATGTACAGTAGAACCTCCTATATCGGACCATGATGGGATTGGGCAATGGTCAAAACGGCCAAAAAGTCGTAAATCGGGAGGAACAAATAAAGCACATTTCCGCTATTCAGTATTGCAATGCAACTTTATTATAAAGTAGAGTCCGCTTAGTCCGAAACCAAAATTAGGTTTTAAAAAATATATAAAATCACGAAAGAACTGAGTTATAACGGTTGTAACAGTTACAACGAACGAATTTGTAAACTGGTTTTAGGAAAACATAAGATGCACGCTATGAATAGTACAAAAGGATTTTATTGTTCAATTATTTCCTGAACTCGGTTATCTCACTTTTAAGAAAAATACGGTGATAAATTCTTGAACTTGAACGACGTATTTATTGTTTGGCTATCTATTGTTTGACATTCAGTGGAGGGCAGTGGTATTTATTCTGGAGATATGAAAATCCATCCTATATTACAATTTGGTAAAATACAAACCAATTGTAGATCATATTCATTGATCTTAGTGAATCTTAATAATGTCAAATGTTTTTGAAGTAATGATATGTTTCACTTTGTCAAAATACAAATTTTACTGACAACTTTCATCGCCCTTATTCGAAGAGCTCTTATTTATTTTTTTTACGCATAGCTCATTCGAATGATTATTAAAAGCAGCATGTAATTCCAGCCAATAAAGAATAAGTTGAGTGGTTCCCATAAAATTACGAAATATTTAAATTTAAATCGTGTATTATGGAACCAATCCTGCTTAAAAAGTTAAATTAAAGAACTGTTTGAGAAATTGCATTGCGAGAAATTGTCTCGTGTGCATACCCTGTTTAGCACATGCATAACAACGGAGGAGAAAGGCTATTGTTAGGTCCCACCAGACGGGCACTCACCATACAAATGTTGACTCTGGTAAAAGGTCTTTGTTTGACCATCTACGACACTCTCCTGGGGAGAGAGGAACGGGTCAAAGGCGTTCGCATTGCACGGAAACATTAGTGAACTCACTTATTTGGCAAAAACCGGCAATTAAAATTGGCATTTTAAAAGTTATTAGGAATAAATTAATTACAACCCCTAGTTGTATCCGAATTAAAAATAAACTAAACTAACTTATAATTAAATAACACATGATCATTGCAGATTATTTTAAAGAAGTGTCTACAACAAGTTTAGATATGATATGTCTTAGAAGGAGTTGTTCAAATAAAAAAGTAAGGTTAAATTGAACTGATAGTATTTCCATTATATAAATATCAATCATTTAATATTGAAAATAAAGTGTTTAAGGGACAGCCTTGACATCTAATTAATATAATATAATATATTCTTACGTGTTTAGCCTAGTGGTATTAGAGTTTATGGTTCAGTGAATTACAACACATCTTGTGGATGTCAAACAGTTAAAAAGTTTTATTAATTAAAATATAATTCATTGTACGTTGGTCAAATATTTTAAAAAGTTTTATACAAAACATAAAAATTAATTAATCACAAACACATACGCTACACTGATGGAGGTACACTGATTGTTACAGTTCAAAAGTATTAGGCCTATACTGCCCTCCAGCCTTTTTGTGTTTGCTGAGGTCTGAGTATTATCTCTATGTGGTCTTTAGTTCATCTCCACATCAGATGTGGCACTTCTTAAAAGCCTTTACTTTATGTAATAATGTGGTAAAGCCAAGTTTTTACAAAAAAATTTATTTATGAACATTTTTTTAAATTATAGCAGTGACAAAAACCAAAATTACATATCAACTTCACAATGGTTTGGGAAGTAGAGTTGAACAAAATACCAGACAGAGATAAGACTCAGACCTCAGCGAACCAGCAAAAGGCTGAAGGGCTGTAGGCCTACAACTTTTGAACTATGATCATGTCATAAGTTTAGTGTATGTGTTAGCGATTATCAAATTTTAAGATTTTGTGTAAACCTTTTTACTTATTAGACAACCATTTGGTCTACATTTTGATCTGGAATTTTATTTAACTTTTTGACAATATTTATTTAACAATACAATACTTTATTTAACTTTTGTACACAAGATTGGTTTGTGTTTTCATGGAACAAAATGCAGCAGAAGATGTGTTGAAACTGTCACGAGACCGGTGCTGCATGAACCGTAAACTGTGACACCACAAGACTGTACCGGTAATTGTCTATTTCTTTATGCAGCCTGGTTCCTATAAACGGTAGTAAAAAAATGTCTCAAGAATTCAGGTGGTTATTGCCCACATGAAAATAAGGTGATTTATAAGTTTTTATAAACATATATCCTAAAAAGTTTCGTTAAGAAGCTATCTGCCATTTTGTTTTTACAATAAATAATTTTTGTTTCCCTAATGGACCATTGTATTAAGTTTACATTTGGCATGCTCATCTCCAATAAAAACATAATTAATTTACATAAAGCGAATTTCCAAAATGGCGGTCACTAAAAATTTGTTAACTCAAATATCTCAAACCAGTATTTTTTCAAACGTTTTAAAGATTTTTTTACATTGAAGTGTCTACCAATCATATGAAATTTGTTTAATATCTGACTAAAAATAACGGTGCAATTTAACTTTTCCTATTATACCTTAAATAATTATCTTATTATACCTTATAAATTACCTTAATTTACACGAATTATGATGCAAAATCAATGATTTGTGCATAACAATTTCAATAACTACGTTATTTATTGTAAAATCCTTACAAATTTGGTATTGTTAGTTTAATAATCTAATTTGTCAACCTTTTATCTCAGGTAAAATTTAGAAAAATGCGGTTTTTAGATATTTCAGTTTCAAGATTAAAAATGGAATACATTTTGGGGATAAAGCTTTATATCTGAAATGAAGAATTGCTGTGATAGAGGTTTATGCCAAATTTTAATAAGAACTTTTCTGTCAAGGAAGTAAAATTATTTAGTGTGAAAATAAAATTGTGGATAGCGGCTTATGTAGCATTTTAGAACACATTGTGTTTATAAGAACTTTTTTGCTCATTTTCATTTAGGCAGTACCCTTTGAATTCTTGAAAAGTTTTTTTTCCCCGACACCCTGTATATTTGTTTTGTTTTAAGTTGTATTCATAACTTTAACTTAAAAATTGAAGTAAAGAAATAATAAAAGGACGGGCTATATCTAGTACAGAAGTTGTAAGAACTATAGTTTTATAACAATTAATCAACTCACAACGAAGATGGGAAATACATAACCTACTTAAAAAAGGAGAAACTTCAGACCTGTTAGACTCGTGTTGAAAGTTAATGAGAGTCTACATCAGGTGAAAAAAGTGAAATTAGTTTTTGCAGGATTTGCGAGGAGCTTCCTGAGTGATTTTAAACTTTGATGATTAACGAAGTTAGTTTTGGCGATCCACCAAGTACTAGACTAACTCGCTGTATCCTTTATGATCAAATCACTCCAGTCAAATTAGTTTAATGTAGTTGAAATACTCCTTGTCTCCATTTAATCTTTAGCATATAAATTAATATTTAACTTCATTAATCATCAATTTATTCTATGATGTAATAATATCTCAATATTAGATGATATTGTTTGTACAGCATTTAAAAGTGGCATTGACCTACTGAACCATACACCTTTGTTAGGGAGTAAATTAATTCGACTATCAAAAATATATTGTTTGAGAAGCTCACATAAAACTAAAATAATTAAGTTAATGTATTTTATATTCATACGCTTTAAAAATCAAAATAAAAAAAATTTCAACTAACTTATATTAACAATATCTCTCTTGTTCATGTTTTAAGATGAGAGGTAGATGAGAGGTTCTTAACGTATGTAAACGTATTATAGAATCAAGAATCAAGAATGTTTATTTGTCATAAAACTATACAAACTATTGACAAATGGTCATTTGGTTTTAACATTTAATAATCAGTGATTAACACAATTAAAATTAAATCACACCTCTAACTAAAAAGTAGTCTTATCTGTTAAAAACTCCTGGACGCTGAAATATTCCTTGAGGATAAAAAATGATTTTAATTTGCTCCTGAACCTGTTCACATCTCTTTCTTTTTTAATTTCTGAGGGCAATGCATTGAAGAGCTTAACAATACTGTAAAAGGACTGTTTTTTTCAAAAAAAGTGGTGTTGTGGTGAGGTATGGATAGAGTGTAATTTGCATGTCTAAGTCTGTAGAGATCGTTATTACGAAATTGAATTAAATGACTATTTTTTATATAAAATGAAAGACTTTCATAAATGTAAAGTGAAAAAAAAACGTAAGCATTTTGTTGTTTGAAAAGACCCCTCTACATGAATCAGTTGATGTCATAGAAAAAATTGATCTGATTGCTTTTTTTTGAAGACGAAATATCATCTTAGATTGATTTGTTTCGGCTCCCCAAATTACAATGCCATAGCTGAGGTGAGGATAAATGCACCCGAAGTAAGCTGTCAGGAGAACACTGACATCAGCAAACATTGATAAACGACGAAGAATAAAAATCCCACTATTAACTCTGCGACAAACCTTAGATATATGTTCAGAAAAATTCAGACTTGAATCAACAACTAGACCCAAGAAGTTTGTGCTCGTGCAAGAATCTATTTGGTTCTCACCAATGAATATGCTAGATGTGTAGTCAAGTGTGTTTCGTAACTTAAAATCAATGAAGTGAGTTTTTTCAGCATTTACACAAAGATTGTTGTCAACCAGCCATTGAAAAAGTAAACTGCATTGAATGAAGGACTCCATTTCAAGATAATTGCGGGAGGAATTACTTAAGTTCAAAGACGTGTCATCTGCGAAAAGGCATAGGTCAACATTTGATACACTCGAGTGCACATCGTTCAAAAACAGTAAAAAAAGGACCGGCCCAAGCACAGAGCCCTGGGGCACTCCACAAGTGACGGCAATTTCACAGGATCTTTCAGAAGAAATGCATTTGTTATGATCTAAATATGGTATCTGCAAGGCTTTTGTTCTGCCCTCTAAGAATGAAGATATCCAACTCAATGCATTGCCTCTAATACCAAAGTGGTCCAACTTTCTCAAAAGCAATCGATGATTCACCATATCAAAGGCTTTACTCATATCAAGAAATATCCCAAAAACATGCTTATGCTCATCAAGTGCCTTAGATACACTTATATGTGCACTGTACAGCTGTTACAAGCTGTACATTGCATTGACAGTAGAAGTGTTTTTTTTTGAAACCCAAACTGCTTCTCAAACAGCAAGTTATTACACACTAGGAAGGGATAAAGACGGTTCAAAAACAACTTTTCCAAAACCTTAGAGAATGTAGATGTTATTGAAATTGGCCTGTATTTGTTTTTGTCAGTGGTTTTACCTTTTTTGAAGAGAGGTTTCACCACTGCCAATTTGAGAGATTTGGGAAATTTTCCTTCAGCAAAAGAAACATTGGCCAGATGAGATAAAGGTCCTGCCAAACATTCAGATACCCTCTTGAGTAAATTTGATGACATACCAACTTCACCAGCCGAATTACTATTTTTTAGAGACTTAATCACTTGTAATACCTCCTCCTCGCTAACAGGGTGTAAGAAAAGACTCGAACATGAAGGAGGTATAAGAATAGAACGGTTTAATGCAGTTGGATCACCGACAAAGGTTTGAGAAATATTGGTGAAGAACGCATTGAAATCATTAGCAACGTCCTCAGGCCTGGAGTAGAGGTCCCCACTATCAGATTCAATCACGAACGCGTCAAAAGCCTTGGTTGCAGTTTTATTGGGAATGGTTTCATTGCATCACTGCAAAAAACCAGTTGATAAAAAATCCAGCTGAAAAAAGCAATGATTGGTTTCGCACTGCAACCCTAAACTCCTTTTTTAGATTAATATACGAGATTCTTAGGGGGTGATCATGTGGAAGATCTTTAGTTGAATAATACATCTGAAGAAGAGTCTTTCTATCTTGTAACAAGGAATGATCAAGTTTGATTTTCGTAAATAAGTTTTTTGGGCGAATCTTAGATTTCTTGTTCGGAAAAGAGAGTTCGAAGTAATAATTTAAGCTGCAATTAAAAGATTCCAACTTATCATCAATACTAGTTGATGAAAAAACTTCATCCCAGTGTTCAAATTTTAGAAAATGTTTTAAAATGTGACAATTGTCCTCACTGAATATTCTTTTAATCCTGAATTCTGGAACAACATCTTCAAAAGAAGTAGCAAGTTTAATATTGGACACTTGGGCATGGTGATCAGATATCCCACTTATAACAACCTCGGTGGTGAGAACTTTTGGAGGAACGTTGCAAAAGACATTATCGATTAATGTTTTACTCCCATTAAATTCTCTAGTGTAAGAGTTAACAGTGGATCGGATAGGCTTATAGAAGTTCTATCGTTTACAGACATGTCAATATTAAAATCGCCAGCAACCAAAATCATAGAATTTGGTTTGGTAAGAAAATCAAGACACCTACCAAGAGATTCCAAAAAGTTTTCTACAATTTCCAGATTTTGATGAGGTGGCCTATAAACAGCAAGCAAGAAATATGGCACACTATCCAAATAAAATTTAATGGCTGCAAATTCACAATATCCCTCAGAGCAGAACTTATCAACATCTATAACCTGAAATTTCAGACTATCTTTTACTAGAATACAGACACCCCCTTTATCAATACTGGATCGACAAAACCCAGCAGCAGTTACGTAATCTGGAAGACAAAAAGCATTTAATTCAGAATCACGAAGAAAATGTTCCGTCATACAAATAATACTTGGAGAGATTGAATCAATGAAGAATTCTATCATATTAAGCTTAGCCATAATCCCTTGAACATTTTGGTGAACTATCCTGAAGGTGTTATCTATACAACTTGATTCTAAGAGAACGCTATTTTCCGCTATAAATTTGGAGGTGTCAGAGGGCCTATTTTTAAAAAAGTATTTTCTCTGAGAGGCTGAATGTGTTGAACATTTGAAAAAGTTTTAAGTTTTGGTCTGTATGTTATGTGAACTGGTATACTTTGGTATAACTTGGAATTAAAGCTACTTTGAGGTAAAATCAGGTTCAGTAGCAAATTCGCAACATGTTTCTTGCCAAACATATTAAAATGCAGACCAAATTTTGTATAAAAGCAAGGTCTGGAAAATGGACACAGAGGTAAAAATGACGCATGATTAAAATTAGACGCTACTTTCACAATTTGCTCGTTAATATCCAAAATTTGGGAATTCAGCTGAGGTTGATCATGCCTAAAAGGCAGACCAATTATTACAAGCTGACACTTGTTTTCAGATCTTTTGATTAAATCCTCAAAGCGTAAAATTATTTGATTACTGCAAGATCCAGGTCTAATATCGTTTGTACCTGCAAATAGAACAATCACATCGTCAACAGTCATATCAGACAATATTGAATCAAAATCACATGTAGCTTGTTTTAAATTGCCATTGGGTTTCACAATACCTAAAACATCAAAATTAGTTGGACACTTGCTGCTAATCAGTTCAGACAAATGCCGACCATGACTATCAGACAAGATTGTTATTTTACGTTTTTTAAGTTTACCAATACTGTCAAAAGTCGCTGAATCCTTACACAAATCTTTATTAATATTTGGAACAAACTCAGGGACAACAAGAGATGTTCTATAGTTTACAATGGAATGATTTACTCTTACTGAATCTGTTGATTCAGTACTCTCTGAGGCATTACTTGTAACCCGAGACAAAGGAGTTTTAGCTTGGATAGTCCGCGCTATCAACAATTCATCTGGAGAGCGATTACAAATTTTGACAGATTTACATTTCTGGGTTTTGGCAGGTGATGGAGAGGTCTCACATGGTTCAGGACAAGACTCCGGATTTTCAGAAACCTCAAGAACGTGGAAACTATTTTCACTAACAAAGTTAGGGCTAACAGATGAGTTGACTGTTTGTGAACGTACCTTTTTTTTCTTGCCGACTATAGTCCAAGAGCCTGACTTAGTTTTTTGCACTCTTAGAGGTGTAACATTACTAGAACCATTTATTACCTGATCCTTAGATTTAATCGTACCAGTAATGCTTTTATTGGCACAGTGAGACCAATCAGAAAAAGACATTTCAATTCCAGGAATACAATAGTGGTAAAGAACATACTTAGCATTTAAAATTACATTGAAACCACATTCAAAGTTGTTTTTCTGTTGAAAACAATCTGCTCCATAGTAACCTTCTGTTTTAAAACCAAGATTTTCCATAAGTTTTTGAGCTGCCAATTTGTTACAACCTTTTAAAGAATCAAAATGAACTGATTGATTTGTCTTATTATCATAAAACAAAGGTGACCAGTGAGAGCCGCTATCAGCTTTAGTCAAATCGTTACTGTTGTTTACACAGAAAAAACTAATCCTAGAGCTAGAGATCTTAGAACTGACCTTTGCACTCAAAACATTCTCTGGGGACGATAACTTATACCACTGTGAGGTAGAAGGGCCAAAAAATAAAATGTTGTCAAAAGTATTTGACATTTCATTAAAATAAATGTCAATTAATTGGTCATCGACCCACCTATCGAGGGGAGTTGATTGCTTTTTAACCGGGTTTACACATTTGTTGTTAGCAAGAGATAGACTAAACCTTAATGTACTGATGTCATTTTTAAGTTTTACATTACATACATCAAGTTCTTTAGCTTGTTTACTCAAAGACCTTAGTTTACGATCCAAACCGTCCTTTTCAGCACTCAATGCAGAAATTTTCTTATCACGTTGTTTTAGGAAGATTTCAACTGTGGATAATTTCTCTCGAAGAGCCCGATTTTCATTCTTTGCTTCGTCCTGGATTCTATAATACGATTAACCTCATTATAATGAAGATGAGAGGTACTCGTAATTATAACACAAATAACCTGAACAAAATTTTGTAGGATTTTGTAGGAAAATTGCCACGTGTCCCATTAATAGTGTACCATTTTTAAAATACATATTCACACATGAAAATATTCATTTTAATTTTTTCTGTCATACTTAAAAAATTTAAATAAAATTGAATTTCTGAAAAAAAACAAAAAACAATTTTGTTATTTGTGTGGTCTCTTATAGGCCTACTTTTCATAAAATTGCGTTGAGTAAAAAATGAAAACATTGCATTACAAGACTAATTAATTGTGTAAAAGAATACACCCTGATTTAAGGTAATAATACTAGTTTCACAACTAAGTAGTCTCGATAGTATAAAACTATTTAATTTTCCGTCCAAAAAAGCCCAAGGAATCTTAAAGGTCACAGTCTGATTGCATGTGGGAAAGGCAGATATAAAATAACATCCCGTAGGGGCTTGGTGTCATCGCTACTGGAGGAAAGGCACTGAAATGCCAGCCAAACACAAAAATCATTTGAGCAGTGGGAGTTTGATAATTTCTTTTTACTTCAAGCAAACAGTACGATAAAATATCCGTTATTACATCATGTAAAACTACTTCACAGTTAAAGTAATTATTAATAGTCAAATAATTTTATGAAATCCATTTGTTATGTATATGTAGATTTAAATGATATTTAAAGTTGTATTTGTATTGCATTAGTACAATTATTATATTGTTTATAAAAATCTAAATTCATCAGCTTAAACAGTAGGTATCCGAAAATAAATTTCATATTATATTATAATTTTATATAGCTTGAGTCCATCAATCACTGCAGAAATTATAACCACTGAGAGGAAAATTCTTTAACTATAGTTTAAAGTTTTTCAATCAAGCAAGTAACAACTCTTCAGAACTTTCAACAAATTGCCAAAGTGCTGATGGATAATGACTGTACATAGAAGAAAAGTGAAGAGTTGTTAAACTTGGCACGCTACGAGTTTGAATATCAAACTTGTAAGAGAAGTCTATAATAACAACAGATTTATGTTACACAATAACAACAACAATATATAATAACAACAATATATAATATATATAATATATACAATATATAATAACAATATATAATAACAACAACATACAACAATGTACAACATACAACAATATACAATATATAATAACAACAACATATAATAACAACAATTAATTTTGATCGGAATAAATTAATGTACCAGCTTTTATCAAATTTGTAAAAGGGTATTTTTTTATTTAGTCATTAACTATTATTTGTAGAGTAGTTAATCTACCAAGTATTATGTAGTACACATTCAACTAAAAAAAATGGTTTCTTACACGAAGACTTAAAATCATGAACCAAACTCTTTTGTGGGTTAAGAAAAAAACTACCCGATAGATCGTAGACATATTGGTGGCAATATACATATTTCACAACAATAAAGAATTACAAATAAATTTGTTTAAAATTCCTACATGTTTAAAACTAACTCGAAACAAAAAAACTAAGACTTATTAGCTCGTCTTTGACATAATATTTAAGTTAATGTAAGCTTAAATATTATGTCAAAGATAATATTAACCATTGCCTATTTCAACTGTTTTATTATTATCATTTTTGTATTAATTACTTATTTACTGTTTTTCAGTTATGGTCTCCAGACTTAAAGCAATATTTACCAAAGCAATTTCATATTTTCACTTGGAAGTCCCAAAAACATTTCCGTTGAATTATCTTTCATTTGTTACCTTCAATTCTTTCAAAGAAGAACATATAAAATGTATTTTAAACTATCCTCAACGGTAAGTTATTCTTAGTTTTTATGTATTAAGATTTAAATTTCAAAACCGATCGTCCATTTTCTTTTTTATATTATGGTTCTTCTTTTGACATAATTGTAGGGTATCTTTTTTGAATAATGCTTCTTTAAAAAAAAGAATATTTATGTTTCTTTTAATAAATGTTCAGTAAACAGTAAATGTTTTAAAAGGCTGTTGAATTAAATATTTAATGCCAAATATGTTTTTTAAGAAAATATTTATTTCAGTAAAATAATTTTGCATTAATTCCTTCTTTATTTTCAAAAGATATTAAAAATTCAGATTCTGGTTTCCAGTTTAAATTTACTACCCCATCGAGACATTTTGTATTCATAAACTACATACATTAAATACATATACTATACTATTGAGCTGTGTTATTGTTTTCCATTGTAGCCATCTGAAATTAGATATATATTGTTATAAAATGGTGATTTGTACCGTTGGAAGTAAATAAATAAATACACAAATATACTATAAAAATATAGCTTTATTGAACTCAGCAATAAAACACAACCTTAGTATTAAATTCTTTCTCGTTTAGCAACATTTATTTTGAGGATCCGATTCGCAGTATTTTCACAGACCAATCGGTCTAAGAGCAATTGGTTGTTTTCTCTTTGTGTTCATTAGTCTGTAAATGTCGGGAAGCTTCCACTTTATAAAAGTAAGATAAAACTAAAGTTCCATTTACTGAGATAATGATAATAACATTGATGGAATGCTTTAATTTAACATTAATTTTAATAAGTAATACATTAATTTTCAGTTATTAAAACACTTTAAAGAAATATCTATTTTCATCCTTATGGTTTCGTTAAGTTTGTACACCGTTATATAGTATATTTAGTTTAGAAAGTGTTCATTACCGGTGCGAGATCGAGATTTTTAAGTACGAAGCGAAGCCGAGTAACCAAATTCGATCACTCTTACTTTCGATGAGTAACCCTTTTCGGACGAGTTACGAACAAACTGTACTTGTCATCATACGACATTCAATTAATATAGTATTTAGATAAAAGTTCATAAACTTTATCTATACAAGCAAGCAATCTTACTTTGTTATTTGTTTATCTTTTATTCGAGCTGTTGTCAGCTGTCAGTACATATTCAAATTAAATAACTTGGTTGCGTGTCCCAAAAACTACTATTTTTTTGCCTGATCCCGAAAAATACTATTTGCCGGATTGTTTACCCATGCCATCGGGAATCGACCTGTTTCTGAAAACCACTGACCGAAAACAACGTTTATAATAATTTATTGTATGGTGAAATATTTATAAAAATGGATTTTAAATACAATACATAACATCTTCTGATTTTGCATAGTTCCTCGGAGGTATTTAATACAAGTAAATATTTATAAAAATGTATACGATTTATTAGTCACTCGACGAATGAAACAACAGGATGAATAATAGTTTATTTTATAAAGCAGCCTTACCACAGTTTACAGTCCACAACAAAGTGTTAGGTATGTTAATTGATAAAAATAATACGTTTGCTTGTTATGAATCGTTGAGATCATAAGGGACAGTATGGATTTCGAATTGAATCCGAACGGCACGGCGACCAAGTGTTTGTTAATGTTATTTGGTGGTGGCAGGAAAACATTATACTCGCGTGTAACACGCGAACGAGATAACTGTTATGTTGCGAAGGTGGCTCACTCCTCGGCGACTGTTTACTGTTTTATTCCATCGATGCCAACGATCGAATAACAGGAAGAAAATGGAATATGAAGTTTAAATTACATGAATTCCTTAAATATCTTTTACTGATCATTATTTTATCCGATAACACAAATGCATTTTCAACCATATCTACATATTTAGTCATGTTAATTTTAATTTTGCTGTAAGTATGTGAAAGTTTAGGAAAAATCTCAATAGGTCTCTAAAAAGGAGCATTTTTTTCTTAATAGCATTTTACATACCGGTACCTAATCTATTAACGAAGTACTTTAATATAGTATGTGATAAAAGTGTAAATTATAATGTTTCTAATAAGCCCACTATTTTTAACCCTTTTAAAAATAAGTTATAATTCCATACAATATTAATTTTTATGTATGTAAAGATCTACAAAATCTCTGTTGGTAATCAGAGAGAGTATATTCGATTTAAATTTAACCTTTTATTTCGTCGTGAAGGTTATATATAATTTATTAAAAGTTTTTTGTCTCACTGATACTAAAAAAGTAATGGAATTGTTAAACTTTTTGTTGAAACCGGAATACCGTAAATATCTAATCAAACGTCAGATGTAATCTAGAAAAAAAAACATTTTGACAAGCCTTAGGGGATGATATTTGATTAAATTTCGGGATTGATATGAGATAACTCTAGCAGTTCATGCTGGAGTTGCGAAAACTCCAGTTCCTTGATTCGTTCAAGGAGTTGATTCCTTGGAGTTCGTTGATTGAAACCATTCCTTGATATTGTTTTAACTATACTTGTATTTAAGTTTAAAAATGTGTCTAATAAGCATAATCGAACTATGTTCTTTCTATTTGCATCTAAAATTCGATTTTATAACTAATGTAGAGCCTCCATTTTTTCTTAATTTATAGTATATAAAATGGAGAACATAATTTTTTTATTACATTAGTGTAGTGTGATTTTACCAAGACAAAGCGTGTGAAAAAGAAAAATGGCATCAGTTTGGACTCTCAGCTCCATTACTCTAGTTTCCAGAGAGTAGTGAAGCAGAAATCAACAGCAATAAATTATATAGAAAATACCACTCTTTGTTGCTTAGCCTGTTTCAACAAAAAATGAAAATCGAAAAATTTACTAATGTTGTAATACTGTACGCTTAATGACATTAATAATTCACGTAACAGATTTGTATACTTTTTCATGTATTATTTTCAGCAATATAATAACATACATTTCACTTTAATAACTAAATTATAGCAATCTAAAATTATTTTTAATAATAAAATAAAAATATCACTTTGCATTACCTTGAAAAGAACTTAATTTAAATATAAAAATATAAAAACATTTTTATAGTATTTTTATCAGGATATTTCATTTTGTGTTTTTAGACCATCAAATTTTTCATTTGACAAATCTTTTAAACTGGAAACAGTAAATTTTCATTCAACCAGTTTATCTTAAGACAAACGTTATCGTTATTGCAGTTGTTTCTAGTTATTTCTTTATACAGGGTGAATCTCATAAGGTGTCCTAAATGGATTACAGACAAACGATTTGCCCAACAACCTTCAAACCAAATTATTTTCCCCTAAATTGACCCCAAGGAATAATTTTAAAATATTTTTAACGTTGTATAAATACAGGGTGTACCAAAAACTGGGGGTCACAGGTTCGAATATTGGACATTTCAAAAACAAATGTATGTCATATCATACATCATTAGAAAGGTCTATTTAATACAAACGTTTATGTGAAAACAGAATTTAGTTATCTTTATTCGTTTCCAAATGGCGTCCATTTTTGTAGCCAAAAACAAAATTACGGAATACCCTGTAATTATTTTATTATTTGTCATAAATTACTTCTGATGCAAAATACTTATTTGAAATGATCTAAGCTTTACAATAATATGCCACAAGATCACATTTATTTAAAAACTAAAATTTCCAAAATTTAATATTTTTGAATATTTTTACATAAACAAAACTCAAAAATTGTAAATGCTAAACAATGTCATTTTGTATATTATCTAAAAGCTCTCGTTGAACTAAGCAACTTTGCAATTTACACTAATGCCGTATTTCTTTTTGTTTTGTAGTAATAGCGTAAAAATGTCATTTTCTCATATGATTTGCATGTTAATTAATCAGGACATGATAGTATGGCAGTTCTTCCATTGTTTCCCTACCATTAAATTAACATGCAAGTTATATGAGGAAATAACATTTTACCCTTATTACTACAAAACCAAAAGAGATACGGCATTAGTATAAAATACAAAGTTGCTCAGTTCAACGAGAGCTTTAAGATGATATACTAAATTATATGGGTTAGCTTTTAAAATTTTTGAGTTTTGTTTATGTAAACATTTTCAAAAATATTAAATTTTGGAAATTTTAGTTTTTAAATAAATGTGATCTTGTGGCATATCATTGTATAGCTTAGCTTATTTCAAATAATTATTTTGAATCAGAATTAATTTATGACAAATAATAAAAGAATTACAGGGTATTCCGTAAATTTTGATTTTGGCTACAAAAATAGACGGCATTTTGAAACGAATAACTAAATTTTGTTTCCACCAATTTTTTTATTAAATAGACCTTTATAATGATGTATAATATGACATATGTTTGTATTTGAAATTTCCAAGATTCGAAACTGTGACCCCCAGTTTTTTGTACACCCTGTATTTATACAACGTTAAAAATATATTAAAATTATTCCTTGGGGTCAATTTAGGGGGAAATAATTTTTTTTTGAAGGTTGTAGGGCAAAGCGTTTGTCTGTAATCCATTTAGGACACCTTACGAGATTCACCCTGTATAACAAATAAATGCAATCAAAGCTTTGTTCACTTTAAAACACGTGTAAAATTTTTTGAACAAAATTCTTGAGGATAAATCGTTTTAAGTAATAGACCCTCAGTTTTCTCCCAATCTTATTTGAGTTCTCTAAATAACAATAACGTTTTACAATGTTTAAATTGTGTAAGGAATAAAACAAAAAGTAAAAGGAAGTGGAAATACTGTGTTTACCATCTCCGACTAAAAGGTTCTTGTAGTAATGCCAATCTCCCAGTCATATATGTCATGTATTTGAAGTATAAGATATCTTAATGTTTAATTGTAACCATTATTTGTGGATAAAACATCACACGATTTATGTTTTGATAATAATTTACTGGTTTATCCTGTATGTGATCATAAAAAACACATATTTAACAGAAATTTTAGTCAAAGGTACACTACAGTCAACTACACTACAGCAATGTACATGTAAATTATACATTGTGGATAAAACATGTACTTATCTACCATAGCATACTATAAGTGCTTAATCATCGCTATTTAAATTATAATTATAAGTAGATATCTCTTTTGCCTTGCATTCTTAATTTTTACATATTTATTAACTTAAATTATTTATGTAAAATATTGGGTTTTAAAACCTTTCAAAATTTATCATATAAGATGATTCTATTAAAAATTTTCATTACTAAAATAAAGAAAAGGGTGAAAGGCAAAGTGTTGAGTAAAAAAGTTTGTATCAATCTATTTAAGTTCCTGCTATTTTAGGTTCTTTCAAACTTTACCATAAAAGTTTTAAAGGTTTCTTCATTGAACATATTTTTGCTTTATTGTCTGCATTTGTAGGCTTTGAAAATTATTTAAGTAAATGATTACTCTCATACTGTTTCAGAATTGTGTTAGCTCATGTTAAGTGACCTTAAAATATTATATAACATTTTTATTGAACTAATAATGATCGCTCTAATTTGTCTCTTGAAGTAGAGGTTTTCTAAGAATCAAAATGTCGATTTATTTTGTGTATTTCTTTTGTGATTTATAAAACGAATAGAGTTAACCAATTTATTATGTAAATAAATGTGCTAATTGTTTAGCTAATATTGATTTCTATATAAAATGTAAAAATAAAACTATATTATACTTATAGTTTAAAGTACAACACATATTTTTTTAAAGCTAGAACTCTTCCTCATTGGCCTATATTTTATTGTAGAAAAAATCAGTGAATGATGTAACTTTCCAAAGTCCTGATTTCTTATATTATTAAAAATTACACAAGAAATTTTTTGTAAGTTCTAACAAAATGCCTTCAGAGGCCAAAAGCTATTCATTACAGCTCAGAATTACGATTAAGACTTTCATTTTTCATACTGAGCGAACATGCTAATTTTTTAACTTGCTTATGTTTATGTGCGTTTATGTGTGTTTGTGTGAATTGAAATTCTATGGTAAAAACAACAACAAATAATAATTAACATTTTTAATAATGTAAAGATTGTATTGCATTAGTAATACAAACCATTTTTATCCATATTTTGAAAAATATTTCACTCAAAAACATTCTTTTCAAAATATATTGTGATTTTGAAATAATAGTGAGCTAATAATTTAAACTTATCCAATTGATAGTATATTTATTTATTATTATTATTATTATTATTATTTTTTTTTTGTTTGTTAAATAGGACGGAGAAAATATAAAGATTTCTTTATAATGTCCTTTTAAATTGTAAGTTTTCTTATGTTTATGTAACTTATTTAAAATACTTGTTAAAAAAATGAATACCAAAAATTTTTTTAGAAATATACATATCAAACAATTGTTTTTACGAATGCTTAGCAAAAACAATAAGAAGAAGTACTCAGCGGCTCTGAGAAGTACTAAAGTTATTTATAAGGCACAGCATTGGAGAAAAATAACTCGAGGGTATGCAGGAAAAGGAACATATTTCAGAGCTATTAAAAATATCTATGGTGCAGTTTGCTGTATTTTATTTTCCGCCGTAGGCCAATGAAATATATCTTCCACGTTATTAACCCTTCGCATAGCCTGCGAAAAGCCAAATGGTTCATTGGAATTTATTTATTCGCTCTTTTATAAACAAGTTTAAAAATTCCCCATCATTTATTTTGTTTTCATATCAGAAAATTATTTACTAACACTTAAAAATAGTAATAAATACTCAATTACTCAAGTAAATGTATTACTTCCTGTTTATTAATATTATATTAAAAAATGCCAATGTGCTGTCAAAAGTGTAAACGTCACTTTTCCTACTTTTATATTGGGTAAATTTCTGTAGATGGACAAAGAAAGAAAAATATCACTCGAATTAAACGATACCAACGAAAGAGGTAAAATTACAGCAGACCACAAAATAACTGTACGGAGCCACTGGTGAGTCGACCAGCCGGAAAATTGTGCAAACACTGAGTGACCTTTGCCGTACGGTCACGGCGCCGGTCAAACAGAAAAAAACCAACTGGTCCTTCAGATGCCCTTTAGCTTACCCGATTACTCGGGAGGCCGGTAGACATTTTAAATTTTGTGGTTTGTATGTTTTATAAAGAAAAAACATTTGCCAAAATAATATTTAAAAAAATTAATTTATTTTATTTTTATTTATTTGTTTTATTTATTTATTTTATTTATTAAAAAAATTATTTATTTTAAAATATACACCGTTATTGGTTAAAATGTTATTTAGAGGCAAGAAACTTGTACCATTGATGAAAGTAAAAAAAAAACATAAATTAAGTATATGTTTATTATAATTTTTTATACGGTTTGTAGTGCGAGAAATGATTTCTAATATAATTTTATATACTATCGTGATGCCTATAAAGTATGTACATGGCAATGGTATATAAAAATACATTTATTCATGTATGTTATTGTTTAGTAAATGGTTGCGGACATTTTCCATCACTGATTAGTAAACAAAATTCATGACGTTTCGGGATCTGGAATCTGATCCCGTTTTCAGGTGGAAGAAGTACCTAGAACATAACAAAGATAGTAAAAACACTCCAGGCAAACCTGGTGAACCATATGGCCAAACCTGAAAACAGAACAGGCAGTCACAAAAATTAAATAAACACTAACCTCTATAAACATAAACACTAATACCTCTATTTTTCTGCCTTTATGCATGTATAGATGTAAAGCAAAACATTTTGGTCAATAATCATTTTATGAATTGTGTATAATTTATAATTGATTGTGAATACAAATTTATTAAATACAGGGTGAAATAATGTTTAAGTAAAACTTTATCGCAGATAAAAAAGCAGATAATTCCTTGATAATCTGTGTAAGACGATGCTCAAGTGTATAAGGAAGAATAATGATGTCAGTTTGTATCCCCCGATCCATTACTTTTGTTGCCAGTGGTTGGAGAACAGAAATCAACAGTAAGACCATTTATAAACCCACATTTATACTGATCATTTCCTGGAGGAGTACGGTCTCTAAAACAAACAAAATAATAATTCTGTGTCGATTATTAAAACAAAACTTAATACAGCTATTAATGTGGTTAAATATAATCAATTAAAACGTTTTAATAGAAACTCACTATAACAAAAGATAATACTGATATACTTTTTATAATACAAGAACTTCATGAAATTTACATGCTGTATTAGATCTTAAGAAACATTTTAATAAACAATCTTTTTAACAATAAGGGTAATTTAACTAAAAATCCTCTTCACAAGAAAAGCTTTTAGGTTCCTAACAAAAATCTACATAATATATTTTTTTATATAAGGTAACTGAATGATTTTTAAATTGTAATATTCTTGAAAAGTCTTGTTACAATAGACACTTTTATTATATAATTTGACACATATTAATTTTTCCCAAGATTCTCAAATGAAAGTGTTCTTTCCAGTAACTATGGTATGGTTTTTAAAAGAATGAGGCAAGTTTTATAGATTTCATTCGAAACAATATTAATATGAAATAAGCCTATGTGATTTTGTCAGTTAGGTAGTCAGAAATACCCACTCAGAAAGTGAGGTTAGGTAGTCCAGTTAGGCAACAAGCTTAGAACCATGGTTCTCAGTGTTGATATGTGTTTAATTCGTAATGTTTTGAATGTGAAATATGTTAAATGTGAAGTGTTTTAATGCGAAGAGTTTAAATGTAACTGGATGGAAAATTTTATCTAGTTTAGTCAACCTGGTCCTCAACTGATGATGGGTTTTGGAACCCGAAATCAATTTTGAGAGATAATGAGATATTTCACTAGGATTGTAAAGTAAGATCACCTAACAACATATATCAACAAACAATCCAGAGGCAAATTCAATTGTTAATCTCTAATTTTACAATAAAATAACCAAAAAGTAGAAAATATTATTCATACATGCAGACATGTAAAACGTTCAAGCCAATACTCTAGATTCTGTTTTCATTGTATTTATTTTAAGTGTGCATGTTTAAGTGCGTCTTTGTTTAAACTTTTAAAGAATTTCATGTTCATTAATCATTTGAGAAATAATACATTGGTTATCTGTAACTTTGTTAATTAGTTCATCCTGATTTAAAATGATTATTATTATGTTAAATACAGAATATTCAGTATAATTTAGTATCTTAAGACCCTTTTTAAATAAAAAGTAAAAAATATTTTTTTTTGTAATTTTTATGAATTAAAATATTGTGGGCATCTAAAAATATAATAAATCAAATTTATTACTAATTTTTAACAATATACATTAGGCCTTGAACATTAAGGTTTTTAAAAGGGCACCTTTTTCCTGATTATAAAATGTTCTATATAATTTAATCAAAATGTCAGGTATTCTTGTAAGACTTACCTGGTTGCACATGCACAATTAGGTAAGCATTATTTCTTCAATTTTAAATTATCAGTGTATATCTGTTGTTATCAAAACATTGTTAATTCAATATATAAAAAAGTTATTCAAATAAAGATAAGCAACCAACAAATAGTAATAAATTAGAATAAATAAAAGCAAAATATATCACAAGGACCCCAGCGACCATTTGAACCGTGTTTGGAGATATTGTCACCCATGGCAATGAGTAATGCTGTCTTCCCGAGGGCAGATATTTCATATCCCCACCCCAAAAAAATTCAGAATTGCTTTTATTTCATGCCAGTTTAGTTCAACTGTAGGATTAGTTAGAAATCACGTTTTACCGTTGTTTACAATTCAATACTTACAATGCCTATTCATTATGTAGTTTTTAATATAAAAGTGTGTAAAAGAATAAAAATTTAGTTATAAATCTCATGAATGAATTACAAAATGTTAAATTTAAGTAATAGTTAGTACACTTGTAAGTTATTGTGTAAATTCAGTAATATATTTTATTGATGAGTTGTAGTTAGCATTTTTATATCAACATTCTATAAAGCAAATAATTTTCAACCTATAGCCGATGAAAGCTGTTAGCGAGATCGAGTCAATGGGTTCACATTGAATTCTTTATATAAAGTAGGCTAGAACCCAGTAGGTTCAGAATAACATAGCAACATTTTACTTCCTGATCCTGCAAATGAATTCATGTTTAGATAAAAATTCTTGAAGGTAATTTTTATTACAAAAATGTTCTTACTATTTTTATATTAATGAAAAAATATTCATGTTATTTATTTATTGCTATTTATGTGTATTAAAACATTATGTGAATGCATCTGCTGAGTAATGGTATTCTTGAATACGTTGACTGTTTGTCATTAAAACTTTGTTATAAAACAAAATGATCATTTTTTAAATACATGTAAGGCTAAAAACGTGTAAAAATCAGTTTAAAAATTCGTATTTTTCAGTATGTTTTATTTTAATAAGGAAATAAATTGTAATGAACAATAATATTATAACGCTTATACCACTTATAGTGTTACTATAACACTTATTACCACTTGATGCCTATTGAAAAACAACATGTATTAATTGCTTTACACACAAGACTAATTTAGCTTTGCTTTGTAGCTCGGTTAGTATTGGAAAGTTATAACACAGTACCTGCTGACAACAGTGCTGGGCGACACCCAAGTCGGCTTGTTGTTCGGTAATGTACAAGGGGGTAATAACCCCCCCCCCCCACCCGTAGAAGTCTCAGATGGCATACTTATGATGTAATCACATTAAGTTGATTTTCAATGTAGATTATAAATATTGAATTCCAAATTAACTAGACAACCATAATTTGCAAACTATAGTTAGTCATACTAAAATATGTGCTTTGTTCTGTATTAAAATTTGATAAATGATTTGTTTTTTTTTAGGAATCCATTGGTTTTATCAGATTAAAAACCCCTAATTAATTATCAACATTAAGGGTGTTAATAGTTGTTTGTGCAACAAGTGCATAATTACACCGCAATCGCCTGCGGATTGTGCGTAAATATTTCTCTACAGGCACTTTACGCACGAGTTGATTATTAAATTTTTCCTACTACTGACAAAAGATTGTTATACAGGTATAAATTTGTAATATTTATAATAGGCTATATGATGAATTTTCTACAATTAAAAATTAACTCTTTTTACCGGCACCTACACATTTTTGTTCACCTACTGATTTTGTGCACATACACACACCTTAAGATGGTTTGTAGGTTATGTTTTTGTCGATTCAATAAAAAACTACGGCAAGGACAATAGGTCAAATGTTAAAATCTAGTGTTGTCAACTTAAATCCTGACATAACAACTTTTCATTGCTGGCTTATGCATACTGTTTTGTGTTCTGTTGTTTAAACACTGGAATGCACAAAGTAAATCTAGCGTGCACAAACTAAAATGAATATGGCAAACACCTATTCAGCGACTCGTATCGAGTAAACAACTGCTTTCTTGGATAGCCATAGGAAAAGTAAATTGTTAGTTCGCAAAGTAGAAAATAAGGAAATCACTTGTTTTGCTACGGGTATAGAGTGCGAAAGAAACTGCTTTCTGCTGGACATTCTTGGGACAATTGATTTATTTCAGCATTTTGTTGAACTTTAACTGTGTTACTTTGTATCGCACAGAATTACTCACACGTACACCTCTCCAATGGAAAAACGTATTCCATTAATTGTTTAAAACGTATTACATTTAATAGTGAGTGTAAAACACGTGTCAAACAAAGAAAAAATATTTGACTGAAACACGGCCTCATGTTTAAAGCAGAAAAAGAAAATATTTTTAAAGGCTACTATTTGGTAAATAGTTGTTACTGCAACTATTTACCAAATAGTTTTACTATTTACATAAGTTTAGCACATTATGTTTTTTTGCAATGTGTTTCGGTGCCACGTATATGAATAATCATATTAAAATGCAACATAAGGTTCTGTAACAATGGATAAAATGTTTATCGAATTCAATTCAAAGCTGTCAAGATTAAAGCAACCAAGGTATTGCAGAAAAAAATATCTTGAAAATTCCCAAAATAATATTAAAACAAAATATAATAGTACAACTTAAATGGTATAAATAGGTTAAGGAATGATAAATATTTTATATTATGTATATAAGTAGCCTATAATCCACAACAAAGAATATTCCGACCTTAAAAGGGACCTTCGAAGGAACCTGATGGAAAGGAATATGGCCAGCTTTCATGAGTTTGCTAACCAGCATGAATGGGAATTTATAATACCATAAATGAGTTTTTGAAATTTTTGGCAATAATATTTTTACTTGAAAAAATACAACTTTATCTATAATTATTTAGATTTACTGTATTCATTATTTAGTGAATTCATTTAAAAGAGCTTATGAAACAATTTAGTATTTTAATTTTTACCTAAGCTTAACCGGATACTAAGAAATTTTAGAAATAGTTTCTTATGTTATTGTTAAGGGTAATCAACAAAACACTGTATCTCGATTATTAATCGACATATTTAGACAAAGTTTTGTATGTATATTTAAAAGTTAGGGCTTAACCTATAGGTTTACAGGAACCACATGGCAGCAAACCTACATACTTAATCGCTTGGGGTTTAAACGAAAAATACAAAATACCGAAATTCGTAGAGCTGTACCAGCACTGGCCAGGGATCGTCATGTATTTGATAACAACAACCTCATGGTAGACATTCTCAATCCCATGGTGTTTATGGAGAAAAAAAATAAACTGAATTACGTGGGTAGTTCGTTTTTCGTACGCAGGTCTGCTGCGACGAAAATTTGTATTCATTAAATAAATTTATTTTGATACGTGAATCTTTTTTCTGATAATATAAAACTGGCATCATAAATGATATCATTTTAGTTCACAAAGAATATTTTTCACACTTTATAAAGCTACAATGTATTCAGACTAACTCACAAAGGCAGCTCGACCCTATTAGGCCTCGAGAAAGAAGTTATTCTCGGAATACTGAGTAGGTTACTTTATATTATTCTGACTCAGCAAGTGAAAGTCCTGCATCTTTGGTAGAAAAATTTTGGTGCGCAATAAACTTATAAGACAGTTATATTATTATTTAATTTACCTTTGATTGTATGTGACACTAAGTTTGATTAAGAAAGAGGTTATTGAAGTATTGTAAATCTGAACCTCATCAAACATTTGAGCAAAAACATAACTGATAAACGAAAGAGAACCAATGTTTAAAGATTTTTAACTGTACATATCCTACGACATGAACATGTAATTACATTGTCTTTAATTTTGCGTGCATACATATTAAGATAGCATAACTTGTATGAAGAAAAGATATTACAAGGAAGGAATGAAACACTTAAAGTACCACTCATTGTATACGAAAATATTACATAATATAATTAATAGAAACTGTATAATATCAATTTATTTTCTTCAAAAAATATATCGGTTTTGTAGACAAAATTGTGGAAAATAGTAGGCCTATTTTGGAAAGATATTGTTTACCTGCAAAACTGTAAACTAAGAGTGCGTGGATGAAAAATGAGGACAGCCAAGGGATGAAGTTTACCGCCCTAACACCTTCGCTGGCGATAAAGTTTAGGTTCTCCAAAATATAACGGAAGAAGACTGAGATACCTTTGCCATACCCTAGCTTAATATAATAACTGATTGTTCAGTTGGATTTAACATAAAAAATATATTACAACATTCCATTTGACTTTGTTATTCTAAAGGATTATATTATGAAAAGAGAGAAATTCCGCACTCATCAATAATGTTAGTTGATTGTCATTACACTCCAAGATTGCTTATGAAATAATCCTGCTTATTTGGAAGTAATTCTCTATTACAATGTATTTACATTTGAAAACATATTGAGTAGTATATATGACGTTAAGTAAAGAATGTAAAACGTTGTTGGATGCAGTGTTTCAAAGCTGGTTCGTATCTCGCCTCATACCGTTGACGTTACTGTCGTCGGGAAATGTTATTTCATATCTGATGTTGTGACATGCACCGCTCCTTCTCGACGTTTATATCCAACTCAAGACATTCTGATTAAAAACGAAACACACCCTGCCAATATTTTCATTAGCCACGAATAAAGCAGTTTTTTAATGTTTTTGGTTTGTTCAAATTAAGAAAAATAACTTTAAACTACTATTTTACTACGAATTTGCGATACATTTAGATATCAGATATTAATTAACTCATTAACTTCAATTCGGTAATGTCATATTTGCCTTTCGATGCGCTTAGATTTTTGTAAAATAGTACCTGAAAAGAAAAACATTCATCAGTAACATTAACAAGAACTATTCATAGAGTAATGAAACAGTGAATATCAATCTTTTTCGGAAATATAGCAGCTTGAATCAATGAAAACTGCTATAGAGAAAATGTCCAATATGTTATGAGCACTCTATCTGCGTAATACTCATCTCAAAGCTCTCTAATATCAGGAGATGAGCGGAAGCCTCTTTACAAACGCAGGGACTCATTAACTTTGTGATGCGATACAGTCACATACACGTTTCGATCCAATAGACAAGTTTTGTCGTACAAGTTATTGGTAAATGTACGCCCATATTTTTATAAACATTTAATTGATTGCCACCATGAAATTATGTAATTAAAATGCACATTTAACAAAAAAATAGGCTTTATTTTATTCGCAACAACTGGAAAATTGTATTTAATAAATACATATTTTTATCATACTGCACGCAGAGCAGGAGTTTTCTATAATAAGTTTGCATAGTTAACGTTTTCTGTAGCCTATATACATACTTTTACAAAGTACATCGAAAAAATTGCCGTGCACTAACCTCAAAGGTTGTACTGTTCATATACTAAGTTGAACCTAGCAGACTAAATTTTAAATTAAAGCATTTTTACATTTTCATTCACTTGGATTGTGTATCATCTGCTTTTAAAATAAAATTTGAATTTAGATGAAAGTAAACTATTGAACATGAACTGGTACCGAAATTTTAGTTATTTACTTTTTAATTAGTTACCGTATTATTATTATTATTATTATTTGGAGTAATATGAAAAACGTTTCACCATTCGGACTAAAAGGTTTTTCCTGTGCTTAGTCGCTTATCCAAGCTTGGTTTCGCCTCGCTTGTAAAAAGTAATTATGCACAGAAAAAAACTACTTTCAGTTCTAGTAATGTGATTCTACTATTACAATTTCGTAAAAGCTTGAATTCTGTAATAGCCATTTTTTCGTCTAAACAATTTGATGAATTGATTAAATAATTGTAATATAAATAAAAAAACATAGACAAAAGACAATTTACAATCGTATTTCACGTTAAAATAAAAAAAATTTAAATAAAAAAAAAATTCAGAATTAAAAAAAATCTGTCATGTTATAATAAATAAAATAAACAATTTATTCTACTAACTGTACTCTTAATATAATCTTAACCAACGGATGTCACTTAATACCATGAATAAAACAGTACATTACATCACGATTATATTAATCCTGTCCTAAAATTTATCCAAGTTGTTCTTCATTACTGAGAAAAACTTAATACATTTTATACCTTGTCACAATACTGGCTGAGGAAGAACACACATTAATACCAAATCCTGTGGGACCTTGTTAGCAGCCCCGACGCCATATTTTACGACTCTTTGGAATGAACATTCGGTCGTCATCAATAACGGTCCTTGTTATAAAAGTAACAATAAGCTTTCTTGGTGTCTTTCGTTATATTGCACTTTAATGTTGTGTGCTCACTAAACCTCTATCATTTATTACTTTTAGTGAAATTTCTCATTATGAAGATAAAATAACGATGATCGATGTTTCGTCGTTACTTCAAAGTTATAAAAAACAATGAACAATTTTAATACGTTTTGGTAAAACTTCATGACTAGTATTGTACGGTAATATTATATGCCATGTGCTCAAGACTTCGATTTCCAGAATTTCAATAAACATTGTTTTTTATGTCTGGTGTAATACATCTTTTAAACATGTAAATGAGCAATGAGCAATGAGGTATAAGACCTATCGGTTAACACAAAGGATAGTGTTACAGACAATTATTCATTCTGGCTGATTGCTACAATGAATGCATTGTTCAGGGATGGATGCATTTATTGAAAATTGCATAAAGGTGTTTTACATATTTATATTTGCGTATATAATAGATACACTATTGTTACGTAATTAGTTTATTATTATGAAACAAAAGCAACAACACATTAATTTTTACATTGGATGAACATCAATAAACACATTCCTTAAATATAATACAAACTTATTAAGTTTTAACGACATTCTATTTGAAATTAACCCCCCTAAAATGGTAGTTTTTTGTCATAAATCACTCTAATTAAAAGCTCACAATGTTACTTAAAGAATAATAAGTATTTTGTTGGGTAAAAATACATTATCCTGAATTACTCTATTACTGAAAATTGTCAGAAATATTCATTTTATTTACATTTCACATGGATTGAATTCGATGTTAAGGTAATAATAAAGGTCAATTATTGATAAGCATTGATCAGTAATAACCCAGTTTTAATTCGTGGATATAATGGAGTAAAAAAAGTCAAAAGATGACATTTTTTACTTAAAACTGTGATGAACTAGAGTACTTTCAAAAAAATTGAGTGATTACTGATCATAGTCATAAAAAGACTCCAGAAAGTCTACATTATACAAAATATTTTAATTGTATCATTTACGTCAATCAATCTTGTTGACTTAAGTAATACAATTAAAATATTGCAAGCTCAACCCGTTGCTACAACACATTAATTATATATCAAATATATTTAACGTTATAGTGAATCAAATTATGATTGAACTTTTTACCTTTAAACTCTTGTTTATTATGTTGAATAGTAAAACTCAAGGAATACAAAAATATTTTTTAAATGGGATTTAAAAGCTTACAAGCTTACACAGCCTTACGCTGTGTGTAATCTATTTACATAAAAATTTATTAGTCATTTAAGTGTAGCTATACTTAAAACCAATTTTATTTTGATCGTTCAACCTGTATAAAACACAGCTCCATCCCATTGTCAGCAGTGTACCACAGACCTCTTTGTACCATAAAAGTTGAATAATACCTATACAAAAATGGGCGTTATAAAAGGAGTTGGCTTATTTCCATGACAACGCCCCCGGCCACACACTCATAAACGGGATGTGTCACGGTATTGAGATAAGGTTTGAATGCGATGGCAGCGCTCCAAGCGGCGAGATTGTGCAATGGCCGTTTTTATGGTCCATCTGATACTAAATATCTCAATCATAGTGGAGTACAAAAGGTATTCAAGAAGGATTAAATTTATCATCCGCAGTTCCATAGGCGATGTATACAAAAATGGTAAAGTAAGGATTAAGTAGGAATTAATTTTGTAATGATAATATAAATAACATTACAATCCAAACTTTTATTATAAATGTGAATGTCCGTTTGTTTGTTACGCTTTCACGCGAAAACTACTCAACCGATCGTCATGAAACATTCTACTCATATTCTTGGAAGTATCAGAGGTAACATAGAATACTTTGTATTTAAAAAAATGATTACATAAAAGATAAAAACGTTTGGTCAAAAAATCTGAAATTAAACTGTGTTATTGATTTATTTGTTGCGAAGTAACAAATTCGATTCAAAATTTCAATGTTTGGTATTCCATAATTTTTTTTATTTCTTGATCAATTTCATGAAGGGTAAGCGTGACATTGAGTGAGCGTAGGGAACGAGCTAAACCTGACGGCGGGTAACGCAAGCAGAGCCGCGGGGAAACCTATATTTAGATATTAATGAATTTAAAAATAAGTTATATATAAGTTAAATTTAAGTGTCCTTCACTTTAACAAAATATAAAGCAAAACTTTCGTTCTTTTTACTGAATGCAATCAATGCCTTTAAATATTTTGTGGGGTTATAGCCTGTGGATCATTATTTAACATTGGCATAAAATTATCATCAGTCCTCTATGTTTTTCTAGGCCTAGGATACATTTTTGCCCGTCTCTCTTGAGCAGACTTTGTATTTTTTTATACATGTTAAAAAGTTCACATTTAACACTTTAAACAACACATATAAAACACACATGGCACTAATTATGAATAACGTAACGCTAGCTAATTTAAACCTAACCTTAAACTTGTCGGGTGAAAGTTAAATCTTACTAATAACTGATTCAGATGAATAAAATTATTATTATTATTATTATTATTCATTTAAGAAATATCACTTGGGGGAATTGAAGATAATATGTATCAGATTTACGGAGGGTAAGGGTTGCCGTTTGAACAGATCTGAAGATATTGCCACCCGGGGCTGTGATATCGTTCCTCCGCAGGGGCGGCTTTTTCATATCTCACTTTTCTAAGCGGCACAACGTACTTCTTAAATTTCTAGTAAAATCATGTTACTTTGTTAAAACTAATACATTAAAAACATAATTTAGTTTATTATAAGAAAATTAATTGAAATTTTAATTGAGTATGAGCAATATAAAATGTTTCGGGAAAATTATAATTATTTTAAAGATTTAATTATACATTAGACTAAAAATTGAAGTTTTAATTTAGGCTATGTATTTGAACTAATTAAAAAATAAAAAATAAAACCAACTTAAGACAGTTTTGGTAGGGTTTAGTCTGTGGCTTAACATATCAAGTTTTTAGCATTAGTAAGAAGGGTCCACGAAACATGTTAGCATATTTTAGTCCCTATCCAATGCTCCAATAAGCATGTCATGGTATAATTATTTTACTGAATGGTTACCTTTCATATTTGTTAAAATGGATAAAATCAGTATAAGAAAAACAATTACTTTAAAATGTGTCTTAGTTGCCACATGTATATTTTAAATGACATATTTTGGTTATAAATATTTTTCGTAAGCTGCTCATTGAGTGATTATAACGCCTGTTTATTAATATTTTTTGTAATTTATAATTTACAGATATGTAATTTTATTTGACAAATTGAAAACGGACCACTGACCATTTACTTAAAAAACGTCTACCTCTAGTTTTTATTTGCAATCAATACTTTGTTTTCAAAGGAAAGGTTTTTTGTCATAAACCTTTTATTTATAAATATAGCCTTACTATAGACCTATCTAATAGTGTCCTAGTCCCTTTGTTGAGTTCTTAATTGTCAATTATTATCTTTTGGAGCTTAGCCCCCAGAGTTTTTGTAATTCCATTTCTTTTTAATAATAGTTCAATATCATTTGAGTTTTAAAAGCCAAAAATATTTACTTTCACTCATTACAATAAAATTTATAATAGTGTAATAATAACCGACTACAATGAAATTTTACGTAATATATCTTTTTCCAGTATTTTTTTATTTTATATCCAAAAAAGTTGACGGGTACACGTGTGCCAAAGAAATATTCAAATTTGCGTATGAGAACGTAACGTACAACGAGCTAAGGGCAAAGAAGTTCTTGTGAAATATGACCCCAGTTTATACTAGCAAAACAAAACATATTTCAAGGCTATTACAGGGATCTTCTGCATCGTTTGTCACATTATATTTTGTGCTGAGTCTTCATAAAAGGAATAAATCGATCCTATTCCCTAATTTTGTAAAATAATTATTTAAAGTTAAAAAATTGAAAAATTACAAAAAGTTACATTAATTGCAATTAAAACGTGTTATTTATTTTGTCTTAAGACATTTCAAGGTAAAACTCTTAACCTTTCGTTTATAATCATCTTGGGATTCATTCTTAATAATTTTTTGATCATAAAAACTAACACACTAATCAACCGTTGAAAAAAGTGAAAAGAAAAATATATTATCCTAAAATAAAGTTATATTCGACTAAAATTTATCTTTATTATAAGACGTATTTAATTATTACCTCCTTGATGACTTTTCAGCAAATACAATTACAAAATTGTTAAAACTTAGGAGTGAAATATCACTGTTTGCATATGTAAAATTGACTTCAGTCCCTAATAAAGCTAAGAGAAATTATTTTAAAATATATATATATATATTTTTTAAAAATAATATATTTTTAATGAATTGGACAACTTATATATTAAAATGCGAAAAGATTTTACTTTAAAGACGTTTATTAAAAAAAATTTTTCTACAATATGATATAAACAGTGTGTAATGAGAACATTCAGGCAACTCGACCGTTTGGGATTTGTTCGCTTATAAAGTTGAATCGGATATAGAGGCTTTGACAGATCCGTAGGGGATGTCAGAGCAATGTGATAATTAGCTGCAAGGCAGGAACGCTGCCTTTACAGTTCATTCTACGTTTAATAGTAATTTGAATCACTAGGACGGGGAGTTGCTTTTTCTGTGGTAAATCGCGTTTTGTAAACTAGTAGAAGCCAATCTCGGAAATAGCGATTAAGCACAGATAAAACACTTTTCGTCCGAGTGATGTGCAATTTTTTTTTACTGTAGTGAAAATTTTAAAAATTATAACCTATATTATTGTTATTGATTATAATTGTAATATCTAATTTAAAATGGCATTGTCTGTTTACGTTCAATAGTGCACTTTCATGTTATTCTTGCAATATTATTGTTGATATTGCAAACTAATTTGTTTATGTGTAGTTGTCATATATAGTAAACTATTATATGTGATGGTTTATTATTGTATATTAGCATTGTAAAAAGTTTATTGTCATATTGTACTAATGTTATAAATATATTAATTTCTTTAAGGGGGTTTCCATCAAAATAAATGAATAAATGGATAATTAGCTGATTTTCCGTTAGAGTACTTTCTATTAAAACATTACTTTCTTAAAATTTCGATCTCTCGTTTATCTGAAACATGTATTTTTTCAACCCGTACGGTTGAGTCCTCATTATTTACCGGGCTTTACTTGGTTTTAATAATTTTTCCTCTTTGTAATGTTAATTGTAATGTTGTTGGTGGATATTGCAAAGGTAATATTTATTACATACTTGATAAGATTTTACTGTGGAGCGTTTATTTTTACCGATTCAATATCACTTTTGAGAAATACTATAAACAAGTTTTATCAGACTGTTTATAAATAAGCGACCCAGAGATATTGCCACCCGGGGCCTTGACATCGGCTCTCAGCGGTCTTCCATTCCATATCTTCATCTTCTAGACTTCAGTTATTTTCTGTACCGATTTAAAACATCCTGATATTGAACATTAGAAAATTATATTTATATTTAATAATTAAATTATATTATTTTTGTTCAGTTTATCATTAATAAATCCTTTTGGATTTGGTTATAAAATTACATCCAGTACAATAATTAAATGTAAAACATTTTTATTGATTTACGAATTACATTCGATATCAATTGTTAAAATGCAATGCCTCTTAATCAAAATTTATAGAATAAAAAGTTAAAATAACAGGCGATCAAACTTTAGGTAAAATGTTTTTAACAAATAAATATTTTTCTACTAACGGTAGGTAATTGTGCTCTAGTACTTTAGTTATGTTAAGTACATATTTACATTTTATATCCCTTTTCATTTGGGGATTATTGGCGAAACTTCATTGTCAGACTCCAACGTTATTATCGATGTGGAAATTTTGATATTGCTATTCTATCGATGATACAATTACATGATATGATTAAGATATTATCACCTTATTTAGTTTTGTTCTAATGTAATTAAACATAGGCCTACCATTTGACCATAAAACAGTTATATTGCAAACTAGTAACTTAAAATAACAAAAACATTTATACAAAGTTTGGCTAATGTAACCTCTAACACTATCAATGAACAACAAAAATAAACTAATCAAGTTTAATGTGTAGGTGTGTTTTAACTGTGAGAAGGAGCAGACTTCGTTAGACCTAAGATGACGTCACACAAATGCTGCCAAGTACTAATCAGAAAGGTATTTTTTTTGCTGTTGACTCGAGGGAATATGTGTTTTGAATATTTCCAAAAACCATTTATTTTGATATTATAAACATCGCTGTCAATAAAAGTGACGGAGGTTCACCTTTAGAATGTTAGGTTAGATTATTATTATGAGCATAGTATAATCAAATTACCATATGATTGAATTACGCATATCTTAACTCAAACAATTATTACTAGGAATCGCAATATCGAAATTTCCACAACGATTATAACGGTGGAGTCGGATAACGAAGTTCCGCCGGATTATTAAATGGTCCTTGAGAGAGTCCCTAAAAGGATGAAAAACGTTTATACAACAATAAAATCAGCGTTTATCGTAGATGTTTACGTACAAAGTTTCTTTACTTACTTTATAAATAAAATAACTAATGGACTATTTTGTACTTTTTTATCACGCTGTTTATAATTTACCATACATGTTTGACAAAATTAAAAGTTAATGTTGTCCAACAAGATTGGAAGTAAAACAAAATTGATCGACTCACCATACCCTTTAATGAATTCTTAACACAAATCAGTAGATAAAATTAATAATGATCACTATTAGTGTTAAGAATAAATTTTAATAATGAATATATTCAATAAGTAAAGTAATAATCCTTACAGCATCAAAGTTATGTAGATTTAACTTTAATTAAAAAACTAGTGAGTATAATAAGTTTGGTGAAAAAATTTTATTAAAATATATATTGGAAGAACACTTTTGTTTTAGAGGAAAAAGTAAAAGCCGATGAAAGGCAGCTTTTAGCGGGGCTGAGTCTGTGGCGGGATATTAAATTCCTCCGCGCCAGTAAGACCCGGCGGGATCCTTGTATCACTGTAATATATCACTCGCCAAATATCATCGTGAAATCACGTCCGGGATTACGTAATACTTTAAATATTGATAATTGGGTATTTGAAGATTTATGTTTTCTAGTAAGAATTTGTTGATTATAGGCACTATAAATTTTGGAAAAAAGTTTACAATGTTTAGGTTAAGTCAGGTTAGTATAGATATATCAGTCAAACTTCCATCATCTTCGTTATTGTTTGTTTGACAATATTGAATCTGTACTAATAGGAGTATGGTATTCATAATAAGTTTGTTTACGATGTAGATTAAATTTTTATGAAGCAATTCAAATTAGTGAACAAACTGTATTGGAATTATTTAAAGTGAACGGAACTTATATTTACTTTAAACATTCCAACCAAACCTAACCCCAACCGCACCAAACTGGAAACACACTCTACATTGTCGCTTTTTGTTACTCTGCTATAAGAAACTATACATGATTATAATAATATACGTGCATAAAATTTGTGCATATATCAGTTTAAAATAGGCCTGCTTAGCATATGTAGCGATGTTACATGTATTTTATGGATGTGACTCCATCTATGGGCATTTCAGGTTTATGGCGATGTCTTGCAGCGGCGAGTTCTTGATACTTGTCATATATTTAAAACAACACAAAACATAAGTACACATAACACAAATAGAGAAGATAAACAACAAACACTTAATCTTGGGGATTAAATTTGACTTGTTTTGTTACTTGTATTTCGTTATATTTAAGTTTAGTTGTTTTTGTGTATGTGTAATACATTTTATGTGCATACACTTAAAAGTGGGTAGTGCCTAAAATAAAGATTTTAAATATTCGTTACCACGCCTAAAAACGTATTTACAGGAAAGCATTTGTAACATTGTTATTACTCAAGTTTGAGGGAAAAGCATAACATAAACATAAATATACACTGTGTATATTTAGTACTAACTAAAACACAAACTCAGCTGATATGTAATTTTATAATTAATTGTGATATTCCGGGTGCCTATATAGTCTTGCCCTGATAAAGAAACCAATAGTGCAACAATCGATGGTAAATGTTTTATTTTTAGTTTTAATAAGTGACTTTCCAAGTTTTTATATAGCCATTCACAAAACCAATAGGCTACACTTCCATGTGTGTGCATTGGATGCCATATAAATCTTCTAGGTGACTTTATAGTTCTCTTTTTTTATTAACAACAGTTTTATTTTTAATTTGTTTTATATTTCCTGAGTACTTCACAGTAGTGTAGTGATCAATCTCTCTTTTAGAGTTTCTAAATTAAGAAATCGGGAAGTTAAAAACCATACTTGACACTCCTAGATACAAAAAACCCATAGAGGTCAAATGTTTTGAACGGGGGTGGTTGGGAGGGGTGACTTTGGTTGGGCCACCATGATTAGTTTTTGTAGTATATTATAGGTAAAGTGCAAAGTGCATTGTTAACAATCAGATGAGTCTCATGGTAACAAATTAAAGATAAAAAAACTAGATTAAATTTTAAAGTAAGAAAAGTAAGCTGTGTTTGGCTATATTGGTGAAATCAGGGCAAGACTTTGTGGAAGTCTGGTATTTTTATGTTAATTTGGAATTGAGTCTTAGGCGCGATTTAGTTTCACCCAGTGGAAAGTTATGACACAGTACCTGCTGACAACAGTGCTGGGCGACAGCCAAGTCGGCTTGTTGCCCGGTAATGTACAAGGGCGTAATAAACTCCAGGAGGAAGTGTTTCAAATAGCCCATTTACCTTTCAATGCTTAAAACACGAAATTAATATTTCAAATTAATAAAATCCCTTTTTATTTACTTTCACTAATTATGTATCAAGTGAATAAAATTATGTGATATAGCAATTTACATAATACGAATTTGTCTTTGACGAATTTTTTTATTACTGTTATTTCTCCTACAAATATAATATTGTTCACTTTTACTTCTTTTTTACTACAATGTACAATGTTTTGAAAAAAAAAATTACATATATGATAGAATGTTAAAATTATATTGTCGAATTGTTAACTTTTTTTTTGTTTATTAAAGATAAAATGTTTGTTGGCATGAGATTATTTAAATTTTATCGACGTTAGGTCGTTACTGCTCCTTACTCTAACTAAACTAAAAAATTAAGTACTTAGCACATTGCGCATATGTGAAATTAAAAATAAATTTTCTTGCACTTGCACATTTTGGTGGCCTGCTCTTTTGTTGTTTAAAACTTTTAACTTAGCCAACAGCATGGTAACATCAGTATCATTGTTTTGGTCACACTTTCATGAATTACATTAACATCATATTTAAATGTTTTGAAGAGAATATCAAAAAGTATTTTAATTTTGGTGTAAGGGAAACCCAAACCTAGAAAAGGGCAAAGAAGTATGGGTTGATATATGTCCTCAGTTTATATGAGCAAAACGAAACATATTTCAAGGCTATTACAGAAATCTTATGGATCGTTTGTCACATTATGTTTTATACTGGGGGTCGTTTCGATATATGTACGAAAAACAAGTATGCTTTAAACATATGTTGATTTACAAAATTTTACTATTCTCCGATGGATTGTTATAGTTTACGATGTAAAATTAACTTTAATATGTATAATTAATTTTGTGTTAACAATAAATATTCAATATATCTATGTTGTAATGTAAGAATGGGTATTCTTCAATATTTAATAATGTTTTTTAACGAATAACATTACAACTGTGAAACACAAAAATTACTAAATTTATTACTGTGTAAGTAGTTACACAGCATTAATCTTTAATACTTAACTATCCACATAATATCTGTCTTGTAATTTTAGTTTTGTCTCCGTATTAATTTTTTACTTCACGATTTTTGAAATACATGAAAATCCGTCATTGTAACTATCTTTTCGTCTACCAATCTATTTAACTTTTTGTTCCCTTTTGTCTTCGAAACAGGCATTAAAAATGGGATACAACTTCGACCGTAAAAGGGATCTAGTACTTTAATTAGTGATTTAAACTTGTATACATAGCATGTTATTTTTGGCCTCTTTTAAATGAGTACATTCTTATAGAACATGACAATTTAGAATCAATATATGCAATAGTGACGTCTGTCTACAACACCAAATAATTGCAAATGTTAGTTAAATTAATTTTTTTCAAAATTAAAAGGTTTTAACCGAAAGTTGTTTATATCGATGTTGTAACAATTGAAATATCGATTTTTAAAGTGCATGTCATATATATTTTATCTCTACTGTTCTTTAAAACCTTAGTTATACTATACTTATTCTACATGTACTTTTGGAAGTATAATATCTTGTAAAATAGGTATGGAAAATGGCTAATACTTGTGAATATTACAACAACAAAAAAAACTGTATTTCACCTTTGATACGAAAAAGTTCAATAAATATTGACCTTTTTTATTTAAATAAATAAATAAGTCATATTTACTTGAAATTTTATACCTAGAAGAAACACAGGCAAGTTAAATAATCTCTTCAAATAAGATAAGGCGAATGTGCCAGGCCGTTAGCTCGTTACCTCGTTAGAAGAACTTGAGGTGTAGAAACAAGAAACAAGAAACTTCCTCCGTTAAACGGTATCACCAACTTGAGGTTAAAAACGTCCTTGACACTAATTGTTGGTTGCGAATTTGCTTTGATCAAATTTAACTTAAGTTACATTTAGTGATAGCTATGTTCCATACTCTATTTTTTATTAATATGGTAACGGTAATAATTATATAGTTAATTATATTTAGTTAAAAAAAATAAAAACTATAATTGAACTAAGAATCGACGTCATAAATTGATTAAGACGTAAAAATATATTTATTTGCTGTTAAATGATATATTTTAGAAAATTTTCATTTTCATAAAAAAATATATATTCTAGTAATTTTAGTTGTTTTGAAAAATCAATTACAAAATAATTAAAGCTGGTTCCCTTTTACTTACAGGATCTTAGTTTTGGTTACCTTGGGATTAATTAGTACTGAATGTTTAAAAACTACTTTTGCGAACAACATATTCTCACAATAATACTTTTTCATACTTCCTTTACAGAAAAGTAACTTCAAATGTGTAAGCTGGATCCTATTTTACTTCATGAAAGACGTTGTCTCTAACATACAGATTACGTGTTTATCGGTTGGAAATATAACAACCGAATAAAAAAAAACCTGAAAGTATAATGTGTAAGAATATATCCTATATTTTAATACGAACACTGTCTGAAGCGACGTATTTTCACGATATAGAAATCTAGTGGGTAGATTTTGCTTAAACTTAACAAGTTTAAAATAAGTTTAAAAACAGAATAAACCCCAACAAAAATTTAATTTTGTAAAAAAATTAGTTTAAAAATCGTAATTTAATCTTATGGATTGCCATTAAGGCAAAGAAATAGCAACGCAAAATAAACAAATATAAAAAGCCAATTTTTTTTAAACAGATGTAAGAAGTGTCTTTGCAGCTAAATATAGGCTGTGAGGTACAGTCGACATTGGATATTTTAAAGCCCTGTTTGATTTATTACTGTATCAAAAGAAAAATGCAGTTTAGACATTAAAACTGTAATTAAAAGAATTTTCAAATGCAAGAAAGTCCAAAAGATTTTATTATTTTTAACATATTTAATTTTTGTGACATTTTTAATTGAATAAAAATATAATTATGTTTATTGTGAGAAATCGGAACCACTGAGCCTATGGTATAGGAATGTATATTTGAAATTGAAATTAACGTAATTACAGGTAACATGTGTGTTCGAAGAAAATAAAAATACAATTTTTAACACATGAAATGATTGTTAACACATTACAATTCATAATCCTGAAAATACATGCAAACATTTTTAACATTAAATTAATATAAGGAATTTAAAGAATGCTAAGAATCCTGCTCTGTAATACGAGAGTGTTGAGAGTGTTTTGATCCAAAAATAAGTTTAGAAACGGCCTCAATCTCAGGAAAAAATCCTTTTTTGCCTAAAACTAAGTTTTAAAATGGTGATTTTTTAACATTGGACCTATATGGGTTACCATGAAGGCAACGGAAAAACAACGAAAGGTATAAATAAAAATAAAAGAATGCTACTCTCAAGCGGTATAGTTGACGTCAACTTGAAAGTCTGATTACCACGATACTGTAACAAAAATAAATTATTAAAACCAACGAGCAAGGCACGGTTAACCCGGTACTTATACATAAGTATTAAATTTTTATGTAATTGTAGTAAAAACTAAAATGTTCTGTAGGGAAAAAGTGGTATTTTGATTAGTTTACTGAATCATTTTATAATTTATACTTCATCGAACAGCTATTTTACTAAACGGTTGAAAAATACAACATAAAAATATAAATATGAACGATAATTTATTGCTTTTTTAAAGTTTGAAAAACATTTACATATATTTTTATAGACCTAACAATAATAGGTTTGAAATTTTAGTAAGCAAAATTTACGAAACAAGAATGTATGAAAACCTAATGTACCCTAATTTAGGTTTGATGACCTTCATGTAATATTTTAATTATGATAGATTATTTTTACTTAAAAAAACTTGTTATTAAGTTTTATTTAACTTCATTATTTATTTTACTTTTATTTTCACCTAATTTCTTCGTTTTGAATGAAATTAATTTAACATCAATTTAATACCAAATACGAAAAAATAAATGTAATGATATTTGAAATTTTGTAATTTTATTTAATAAATACACATCTATAATAATAATATTTATAATATTAAGTGCTATAATTTACTTAAAGGTTTATAAGCAAATTTAATATAGATTAAAGGTATTTTTATGTAATTATTTAAATGCTATTTTTTTGTATTTGTTCATGGAAGTTATAAAAAGCGTCGGGTGAAATATTGTAGACGAGCAAAAACTGTAAACTAAAGTGCGAGTAAGAAAAATGAGGACAGGTTGGGAATGGGGTTTGCCGCCCCAACACCTTCGACAACGATAAAGCTCAGGTTCACCAAAATATAACGGCAACAGGCCGACACGCCTTGGCCACACCGGCCATTTACGATATTATGTATTAACCTTAGTTAACATTTATTATAATTAACATTAATACTCTGCAAAGAACATGTATTGACATGTATGAAACTTACTAGTTTTAAATGCAACACTTTTTAAATTAACTTGTTAAAATTTATATATTTGGTACTATGGCACATACATTGTAGATAGTGAACGCTTTAATACTTTGTGGAATATCTGGGCATTTATAATGGGATTTTTCTATATGGATTAAGTTTGATACCTGTTGCAAATCTCAAAGTAATAGATACATTAATGATTTCAACTAATTGCATGCTCGGTCCTGACAGTAGGATTTATTACAGATTGAATTTTATATATTATTAATCTTTTGACTCAGTAAATTGAACAAATGAATAAAGTGAACAAATAAAATTCACATACACGTTCCGATGTTAATAAAAAGGTTTGATAATGATACCAATCTAGGTATTTTCTTTATTTGTGTAGGTTTAATATATTGAAAATATTCCAAAGCTCCTTGTTATTACGACCTCAATTTATAATTTCACTGTGGTCGGAAATATTGTATGTATTTGAAATTTAAGTGTAAATTGCTTTTTGTAGACATTTATACTTGCTACAAAAAAGCTTTAGTAAGAAATACTCCAAATTATTGTTATTTTGTCCTTTTAGCATTTAGAAACAGTTTAATGACCTTTCACAAACAAACGATCGGTAATTACTCACCGAAAGTAAATATGTTTGTATTATTGATATAATGCACTTAAGTACAAACTTGGTGGACTTACTAACACAGGTTTATCAATAAATTTCCTTCAATTTTAAAACAAAAAAAAATGATAACTTAATAAAAATCTAGAAAGTAGATTTTAATCATGAAAATACTTTTTGTTTGATAAATTACTATTTAACAATTTATTATGAAATCAAACCTAAGAAGTGGTTATAATATTTAACTAAAATATAGAATAAAATAAATGTACAATGAGGTCAATCATGTCATAAAAGAGAGTCACTGGATTATAGAATGCCTGCAGAGACAAATTAAAAGAAAGAGAATAATGTAATTGTATTTTATTTGTACACAGTCTACTATTTATAGTTTGTTTGGAAACTTTTTTTTATTTCATTAAGAACTTAAACATCAATAAATGTACAAGTAAATTTAGAAAAAGATGTAAACAAGTTATTGTCTCTTAAATAAACATTTAAAAGTTCAACTTGTTTTACCAATTAAATTGTGGTCAATAATACTGTATAGTTGTAATTGATTAGATGTATTAAGAAAATTTTTCAACAGGTCAAATGTATACTTTGAATGAAAGTTCATACCACATATATAATTTATATAAGAAAAAGTTTCCTTTTTACAAAAAATATAATAAATTAAATAGAAACTGAAAGTATATGTATGCTTGAAGCATGGAATGTCCCTGAGATATCTTGACGTCAAAGGCATTCAATATACGACAAAGTGGAGCGTTTCTAACTCAATATTAAAGAATTCTTTTAACAATTACTTTTTTATTTGCTGTTTTTAGTATTTATAACTTGAAAATAAATCAAAACGTATTTAATAAGATAGTATAAATATGAATCAGTACTTTAATTTCACTATAATGTTCTTTTTTACCCAAGCAGTTTGTATTACTGGGAAATATTATTTTAAATCCATTTCTGATGAAAGTTATTACAATTCTGTTTGTTGAGGAATGAGAGCGGAACTCTTCTTCTGCATAATAACGAGATTCCGCCTTCCTTGACCTTCTGTTTGTTTTGAACTCTATCTGAATTATTCTCCTAATCTCCAGGAGTTATGCTTTCCTACGATTTCGTCAGCATCTAACAGTATTTAAAAATTCACAACAACCAACATATTTTACACTTTAAAATGGGCGATTACAACATTATGTTGTGTCACAAAATGTATTTACCAATTAATATAACAAGAAGCTACAAAAAATATAGTTTCATATTCCATTAAAACGGTAAATAAATTATATTTAAACCATTTCACATTAATGTGTTTAACATTACATAAGAAATAAGTCCATTAAAAAATTACAATTATAAACTTAGTTTGATAAAAACATTATTTCAGGACCCACAACGTTTTTATTTTCCAAATGTAAATTTTTTAATTAATAAATTTAAATCAAATAAATGTATAGGCACTCGCTAGAACACATACTAGGAATACCTAATATAAGATCAGTATATCCGTTTATAAATGTATACTGGATAATACAATTAAATCGTGGCAAATATCAGGATTCCATGATTTTGCTTCAACTTATGATCATGATACTTGATACTTGATACTTTCTTTAAAACACCGACAGTAGAAGGGAATAGCCGGTCCTGGCGCAGGTCAAGGTCAGCGGTTGTAAGTGGCAGGTGTGTGTTGTTGATTTGGGGGTTTTTTGGGGGGTTTGGGGAGGGGTTGGTAAGTGTGTCAAGGTCATTCGGAGGGGGTTTTAAAAAAAATGGGGAGTCTGGGGACGAGTGGGGCGGGCGGGAGTGTGGCGGGAGGGGATGGGGGGTGCGGGGCTGTGGGAATTAATAATTTATTTTAGGAAAGCCAAGTAGAAGTTTTATTTGAAGTGGTGTCGAAGCGATGTTTGGCGGTGACGGTCTGGTAAATGCCGATGGTGATGGCGATGAGCAGATAGAGGCATACCAACCACAGTACGCATTTGAAGAGCTTTAACAGCCGGATCATTTCTTCCTGATTCTGTGCTTCCAATTGTATTCTGTTAATTTCGAGTTTTAATTTATCGTCTTCCAATTGTGATGTGATTGAAAAGCCGTCCATCATGTTTGTGTACAGGTTAGAGAGGAGCGGTGTAGATGGTGTAAAAGTAGGCGATGGAATGAGGAGAGCAAATAAGGGGAGGATATATATATTTAATGTAAAGTGGTGGGGGATTGAAAAAGAATATTTGTGTAGGACTAGCTTTCATCATCTGGTGTTGAATCGTGGGTGGATGAAGGACTGTTGTTTGGCATTTCTAATTCTTCAACATTATCGCTTTCCATCCTTTCACACTCTGGACAATTGTAGGTAATTTCAACAGTAATAGTAACCGTGTTGTTTGGTGTGTTTACAACATCGGTTAAAGTTTGAAAAATATCCTGTAAATCTTGTTGCGATGTTACTGCAAAAGTAGTAGTATTTTTTGCTAATGGAGGCTGGCTCATCGTTCGGCGGTAGGCAAACAAATGGTGAGCGACGGTAAGGCGGTCGCTTATATGGAAACGGGGAACAGTGGTGGGGGGAAGAAAAGAAGTGGGGGTAATCCAAAACGAGAAGCGAGAGAACTTCGGTTACCGCAGTTTGCCGCGAAACGCCGTTCGGGTAGGTTGTGGGAAGTGTATAGAAATAAAATAATAATAGCATTAATATAGAATAGAAATACCAATCACTTTTGTAAACTAAATACTAAGTTTATTTATAATTTGAATTTGATTGTCTTGTTCCTCGCTGTTTAATTCAATAATTGTAATACCATAAGTTGGTTCTTCTTCTTCCCCTGCACTGTTGGAAGATGATGATGATGATGATGATGAAAATATTTTGGTAGGATCCACATATTTTACTTTGATGTTGATCCATTTCAAAGGATACCTATCCATAAGTGTGAGTAAGTTGTGAAATAGAGTTTCCATCTCATCTCTTTCGGTAATTAAATGTTCAAAAGAAATGAATCTGTCACCCATGTTGGTGTTAGTCCAAGCAATGTAGTGTAAATGAGAAGCGTGTTAAAGGGTATGTAGAATATATATTGTAAATCTCAAGGTCAACCAAATGAAATTTTAAAAAAGAGCTGCAGTCAGTGACTACAGCTATACATCTGAAGCTTGAATAGGATCAGAAGACCAATCTGATCTATATTTGCACAAATGTTTGATGCATGTACAAAAGTCGTCTTTATAATATACATCACACTTTCGGCAATTAAAAAGTCTTTCTGGGTGAAATTTGAAACATCTCTGGGGACAGCAAGTGTGGAAGTATCTTGATTTATAAATTTTGAAGGTTTGCAATTCTGGTGGTGGTAGTTGTTTTGTTTTGCATTTGCAGTAACAGGATCCGAAGAATTCACATTTTCTACAAGCTAATCCGTCTACCATCCATCTTCCTATATCGGTACATTTTTGTTCACAACAGTAGCGTGGTTTGTAGTCTTCTTTTTCCTTTTCCATGTTGACGGTTCTAAGTGGATTTGGGAAATGAAGGTGTATAGTATAGAATAGAGAGTTTTATTAAAAGAAAAAAGTGGTGGGGGTAATTTCAAGGTCAACCAAATGGAGTTTTAAAAAAGAATGGGGTACAAATATTAAATAGTTGCACACTTAAGATATAGGTTTGTCTCTTTTTTCTTCTTTCTCCTTTTTAATATTTACTTCATGTTCTTGTTTTTTCGCTCTAGCCATTGCGACGAGATCTTCAGTGGATAGTGGATGTACTTCTGGAAATTTTAGAATTAACTTTGGTTGGAAGCCTTCTTTAGTTAATACATCAAGATCGGAGCTCATCTCTTCTACCGTTTGATAGTCCTTTCCAAATATTTTACCATTAAATTCAATCATCATTCGGTACAGCATAGTAGTTTTAGTTGTTATCGCTGCGGTTGTTAAAAAGCAAATGATGATTTAGTCTGGGTTGAATAGCCTTTTTATAGCGAAGCCTCAAGTTGATGGAGTATTGTTATTGTAATTTAGCATTAGTAGTATTTGTGGAATTTAACATTATTTTGAGTAGAAGGGCTGGATGTTGTTGCCGTTTGTGTGGAAAAGAACACTTCATCATTGCAGTAGTTTTGTTTTGAAAACATCTTATTATTTGTAACATAAACATCGGCATTTAAGTGATAACCGCCTGCGAGAAGTACTCGCAATTCATTAGCGAAATTGTCGAGTTGTTCAAAAGTTGTGATGGTGGAGGTATCGTATGATGCGCATTTGATTTTGAGAGACATGTTGTTGTTTATAATAATTGGACAACCAAGGGAGATGGGTACAGCACGGAAGTCAATTGTAGACTGAGGAAATCCCCTTGAAAATTACTCCATTTATATAGTTTTTGTAACTAGGTCAAGGTCATCCAAAATTATTTTTTTAAAAAGCAATATATCACCATGTGCAAAAACACATAGTGATATATTGCTTTTTATTTTTTTATTTTTTTTATTTTTATTTATTTTTAAAATAATTTACAAAGGTGTACAAAAGTATTACAAATAATGAATTAGTTGTTGGCAGTAGGCATGACGTGAAGTGTAAGCTCTGTAGAATTGCTTCCGCTTGGACCGTGGGATGCCAAGTACAGAGAGCCGGGATGGATGAGGCGTAGATCTTCGTTTTGCAGGAGGTGCACGAAGCGCTTGGGAAGAAACGTTTGAAATTTTGGTTCATCACCGGGTGTGTAGGGTGCTTCACTCAGTGTAACGTTGATGGCGTCCCCAACACTAGTTTCCATCTTCTTAATGGTGTGGATAACATAATGTTTTTCTTCTTTTAATTCTGAACATCTTTTAGTTGGTAAGACGGTAGATTTTGAATGTTTGTTAAATTGATCGACAAGAGATTGTAAAAATGTTTGTGACGTCATCTTTACTTTTTCTTCTTCTTATTTATTGTTGATATTATTCTTAGTCTTGCGAATCTGTGTGGGAGGTGTTGACTGCTCGGAGGCTAGAGTAATACTCATGCTGGGTCATGGTTGTGTTGTCGCTTTTATATCCTTCCCACCCCCCACCATTCTGTTGTAGATATGCATTCAAACGATAAGCGTTCTTTAAGGCGCATTGGGACTGCCGATGTTTAAAGTTTTTGGTAGAAATACAAATGTTGGCAAAGTGACACTGAAAATCTCTATCCACTTGCACATTTATCACTTCATGGTTTGTAAATGCTTGTATCCAAGCGGTTTTTTCCAATCCCTTCGTGTAGATAATTTTAAATTCCTTACAGTAATGATTCATTATGTGTGGCACCATACTGTAGTGGATAAAACCTTCATCCCATCTCAAGTTGTGAAAATGTTTCATCAACCATTTGTTTGTCACTCTTGCTTTAGTAGTTAATCTGTTGAACGGTATAGGGGGTTGGAATAAATAGTGATAAACTACAGATGTGTTCATGTCTAGAATAACTAACTCTTTAATGATAAAATGTCCGTCGTTACCGCGAAACGCTTTAAATTCAATTATACCTCGTTTCACCTCCATTATTTGGTATTGGTTTGAAAATGAAACTTGTTTATTCATTTTTTTTTTTTTTTTTTTTTTTTTTTTTTTTTTTTTTGAGGGAGAGGCGGAAAAATGCATTACGCACACAGGTGGCCAGCCTGTAGTGTGGGGCTCCCCAAAAAACGGGTTTACCCACTAAAAAACCTCCTCTACTCTTTAGGAATCTAACCTGGAATTGTTTGTCACATTACGTCAGGCTAGGCCTAAATTTGGCTTACGCCCGTGGGGCTCGCTCCTTATCCAGCCGCTCGATCAAGGGATCTGGGCCACTTCGCGGTCCAGATCGGTTTTCTTTTCCAGGAGGATGCCCCGGACGAACTGTGACAAACAATCCCAGTTGCCCTCATCCTCCAAAATCTTTTGGCAGACCGAGTCCACCGAAAATACACCAAAGATTTGTGTGGCCTCCAGGCGGGGCCCTTCCCAACGGGGACAGCGGAAGAATGTGTGTTCCGCATCGTCGGGAACACCCGGGCAATAAATGCAGTCCGGTGAACCGGTCTTTCCCATCCGGTTCAGGTACGACCGAAAATAGCCGTGACCTGTGAAAAATTGGGTCAGGTAGTAGTCCACCTCCCCATGCCGCCGTTCCACCCATGGTTGGACCTGCTTGATAAGTCGCGCAGTCCATCGTCCTCGGGTGTCGTGCTCCCAGCTGTGTTGCCACTGCTGGAAGGTTCGGCAGCGCTCTTCTGTTCTTGCCGTGTCCTTGCCGATCTCGCCTTGTCTCTGATAAATCGCTTTCCTCTCCCCTGCCAAGAGCTTGACAGGGATGACTCCGGCGACCACCAGGACGGCAGGCTCGGACACTGTCCGGTAGGCGGAACACACCCGGAGCGCAGCTTGACGCTGAACCCGGGCGAGTCGCAACCTGTAGCACTCCTTATCTAGAGCGCCTGCCCACACCTCTGCCCCGTAAAGAAGCACGGACTGGACCGCGGACATCAACAGACGTCTTCTGCTGGATCGGGGACCCCCGACATTGGCCATCAGCCTACTAAGGTAAGTCACTACCTTAGCGGCCTTGTCCGCCGTACGGAAGATCTGATCCCTCCAGCTTAACTTGGTGTCCACCATAACCCCGAGGTATTTGGCGGCACGAGTTGATGTGACCACCTCCCTTCCCACTCGAAACGGGACGACGGTGTCGATCCTCTTCTTCGTGAGAATCACGATCTCCGTCTTACTGAGAGCAAGTGAGAGACCGTGATCGGACATCCAGTTGTTGACCACCCGCATAACTCGGTTCAACTTCAGTTGGGCCAGCTCAACATTGCGTGCAGCAATGAGAGCTGCGACGTCATCGGCGTACCCAACCAAAGTGGTTTCCTCAGGCATCTCGGACCTCAGGAGGCTGTCATAGGCAACGTTCCAGAGATCCGGGCCGAGTATTGAACCTTGTGCGGCACCAGAAGTGACTTCCATCGTCCGCGTTCCGTCCCTCGTGTCATAAATCAGGCTTCGAGAGCGTAGATAATCCTCGATGAGCCGCAACAGATATGCAGGAATACGAAAGGTGTTGCGAAGCGCATCCAGCATATCGACCCACCTCGCAGAGTTGAAGGCATTCTTGACATCAAGCGTAACAAGAAGCACTACTCGGCGGGAGAAATGGTTGTGGCTCTCGGCTCTCTCCACAGCTCTCTGAACTTCGGTGACAGCGTCGATCGTTGACCGTCCCTTTCTGAAGCCGTACTGACGGGGGCATAAGTCCCCGGCAGCTTCCACGGCAGAAGTCAGGCGGGAACGGATCAGCTTCTCGAACAGCTTTCCAGCCGTGTCCAACATGCAGAGAGGCCTGTGGGACGACGGCAGCTCGGGATCACCTTTGCCCTTGCTGATCAGTACAAGCCTGGCTGTTTTCCAGGGAGCCGGAAACACCCCTTCTACCAAACAGGCATTGTACATTCTCAACAACAAGTCAGCGTTGATTAAAAATGCTTTCTTTAAAGCCTCACTGGGAATCCCGTCCGGGCCAGGAGCCTTGTTGCTCTTCAGGGAGAGAACGGAGGTTTCTAGCTCCTCGAAAGTGAAGAGTGGAACGTCCTCTACCCTTCCGAAGTCAACCGGCGGTCGCTGTGGATGTTCAGGAAACAACGCAGCGACGATCCTCCCCATGGTGGCGCCCTCCATGATGGAAGGTGGAGAGCGGGCGCCGAGTTTCTGTGTTACAAGTTTGTAACCCAGGCCCCAGGGGTCGGAATCAACGTCGTCACGAAGTCTCCTCCAGCTATTCGCCTTGCTCCTGTTGATCGCCTGGCGGAGAGATTTTCTCGCAGCTTTATAGGCCTCCGACTTACGAACTCTGTCTGCGGGGATTCTCGCTCTTGTGGCGGCTCGTCTAGTTCTTAAACATGTTCTTCTGAGTTCCGCAATCTCTTCAGTCCACCAGTAAACGGGTTGTTTGTTGCGTCGGGGTTTCCTTCGCGGCATAGACTGGTCGCAGGCCGAGACGATCAGTTCCATCGTGGATGTTACTAGTGCCTCGGCCCCAGCCTCACCAGGATTCCCCTGCGCTCCCCGAGAGATGACTTCGGTGAACTTGACCACGTCCAGTTTGTTGGTGTTCCACCGGCGTGGCCCTTCCCGAGATGCGGAAACTCGACGATTTGCCTGATCATGCAGGTCAAACACGACGTATTGGTGGTCGCTACCCGTGTAGTCCTCCACAACCCTCCAGCCAGAGATCCTCGGAAGGAGCGACTCAGACGCGAAGGTGACATCGGGGATCGTGCCTCTCTGCCCGGGGCGCCGAAAAGTAGGTGTGTCGCCCTGGTTGAGGACGACAAGACCGGCCCTGGCGATGAAATCCAGGATGTATTTCCCCCGGGAGTTGGTAGAGGGCATTCCCCAATCGACGGCCCTGGCATTGAAATCGCCACCAACGACGACATGCCCGGTGGTGCCGAGAACGCACTCCTCTAGGTTATCTATCTTGTCGCGGAAGTCCTGGACGGCCTCGTTGGGTGTGAGGTAGCAACTGAAGATAGTCACGTCCCCACACCGAACCCAGACGAATCCTCGGCCGCGCCCGTGACTCCGCACCAAGACATCTCGTGTATTACGTGCCCAAAATGCAGCAGTACCGAGGCTGTCCGAGATCCAAATGTTTGGGTCTCTGTCCCGATACTGTTCGCTGATAAGGAGCGCGTCAGCACCAAGTTCTCGGGCGAGCTGATCTAGAAGGTTATCAGCTCCCCAGGATCTATGAAGGTTGGCCTGGAGGATGCGAATTACCGGCCGCTGCCTTTTGCCTGTTCAAGTGCGGCTCTGAAGGCACCGCACTGACCAGACCCGGGTAAGTGACCGAGGGCACTGGAGCCTGAATCCTTGCAGAGGAAGCAGGAGGGGCTCGAGGAACATTCCTTGCGTTTGTGGCCCTGGCTTCCACACTGGAAGCAGTTGGCACTCCTGTCGGGCCCTTTACAGTTTCGGGAGGAGTGGCCGAAACCGAGACAGCGAAAGCATCTCGAAACTACCACCCTCCGTTTGAGCCTGCAACTGACCCAACCGACTCTGAGGTGCTGAAGGCTAAGCAGCTTATTGGCGTGCTTTTCGCCCATTTCAGCAACAGCCATCCGGAGTTGACTTCGGTTGGGCTTTGTTAGCCATACCCTCACTCCATCAGCTGGTATCTCCGGGAGTGCCACCTGGATCGCACGGGTCACCTCCTCTTCGGTGGAGAGGGCATCAAGGTCCCGAATCTCGACCGAACACTTCGGTTCTAGGGCCTTGATTGAGCCTTTGTCCCCAAGTGCAGTCTTGAGGGAAGCGGCAAAACCGATCTTGTCACCCGACTTCCCCAGTTCGAGGAGGACATCCCCGTTCTGGGTTCGCCGAATAGACTTGATAACGGTGTCGGTCTCCTCCGGTTTGGCCTGCGATCTAATCTGACCCAGAACATCGGCAAAAGATCGCCCCCCTAAAGGCTTGATCAAGATTGCCTCTGTCCTGGGCTTCTTAGGCCTGGGTTGTTTAGGCTTTCTGACAGACTTGCCAGAGGCCTCCCCAACCGGTTTCGAGACTTGCGTCCGCTCCACCCTCGACGCACTTTTCGAAGCCGCCTCCGCTTGCTTCTGCCTCCTCCTTTCTTTCTTAGACAGGCGCGTCTTCCAGCCCCCCAAAGGTGTTGAGGCAGAGTTTGCTGCCAAGGCAGGATTAGCCGCCGGAGCAGGAAACTCTGCAGGAGTAGCCGCTGGAATCACGGCAGCGCCCGGGGCGGATTCAGTAGCCTGGACAGGAGATGTCTGCGATGCCGCAGTGACAAAAACCGGTCTCGGCACCGAGTCCACCTCGACAAGCTCAGGGCTTCCAGGCGAAGAACCGCTCTGCCTCTTCTTTCGCTTTCTGGCTTGAGTCTGGGACTCAGCCAGGTGAGCTTGAGGCGAAGCAGAGATGACTCGGTTCGTGACATCGCGCTCCTGCTTCACTGCCTTTAGCCTGATTTTCCGGCATTCCTCGATTTCTTCTAGAGCATCTTCGAGTTTCGGGATCCCCTCTTTTATCGCCTTGTTCACGTTCTTTTGAATTAAGAGGGCCTTTTTCATGAATAAACTTGTTTATTCATGACAAAGGTTGGTAATGGACTGTTTGTAAAATTATGGAGGACGTCTTTTTATACTGCAAGTTGGTTGCTGCAAGATGCTTCTTCATTCATTTCTTGTGCTTCTTCATCTATACCGAAGTTAGTCTGATAGTTGTGCAACTGTCTCCACATATCAACTTCGTGAGGTATTCTATTGAAAATGGAAGTATCTACGGGACCGTATAGGATTGGTACATACGGTTGTCTATCCAATGTATCGGTTAAATATTCCTTTATGATTGCGCTTGAAAAAATTAGTTGTTTTAAATATCTAGTGATAGGACCTGTAGCACAGCTGAGGGTGTAGAATTCATCTTTTGTAAGGTGTATTTTTATGTCATGTTTAGTTAAATCTCTAAAACGAACAATTTGTCCTCCTCGATGTTTTACTATATCGATTTCAATATTTGATTCTAGCAAACTTAATTTTGTTCTTCTTCCATATGTATTGTTACTCAAATAACATTCTAAAAGATGTATATGCTTCATAAACGATTCCCAGGAAATTTCAGAGAAAAACACCATTTTAGATCCATGATTCAAAATAATAGTTGGTGAATACTCCAATGATTTTATTACTCCGGCAGATACGCTTTTTGTCATGCATGATGAGATGGGATAGTAGATTCTAAGAAATACCTCTGCTAAAATATTGGTGGAAATAATGTCATCGACTTTTCTTTTTTTAATTCCTTTTTCAACTTCCTCTTCTTTTTTCTTATGTTTAAACTTGAGGAACTCATCCATTTCTTGTTCAATTTGTTTTTCTATATCGGAACTGTTGTCGGCTATAAGCGGTGTAGTTTCTTCTTCGTTAGTATTTGCATTAAGTGAACTCATTTTGCTAACGATGTTTCCCATAGGATGGTCAAACAAATAATGAAATTTTTACTTCGTTTTCCTCCTTTTATAACAATCGCCCCCACCTAAAAACGTGGAGTGTACGTTACTATTTTGTCATGTAAAATGAGACAATATGCCGAAGTACCTTCTGGTATTTTATCTTTAAATTCCATTTCAATTTTTATATCCACACTTGACGATTTTACTGATTCATTTTGCTTTGAGCAATCGATAACGATTATTGGGGCTTTTGAATAATACTGTTCAGGTGATAACAGTGGTGTATTAGTTTTTCCATAATATGACGATTGAAATCTTGCATACATATCATATAAGATGGAATAACGCTTTTTGCTAAACATGACATTTAAATTGTCATAAGGAAAGAATTGAGAGTTTAGAAACACTTTGCAATTCTTTATATTGCAATGGTCAAATTGACCTGCGTGTGCGGTTATAACATCTTTTCGATTGGTTTGAAAACCTAGTATTATGTACCTTGCTCGTTCCAAATAAGTAGATGTTTTAACAGTCCATGTTTGTCGTTCTGTTTGAGGTAATATGGGGTATTCATGGAATTCCCAACTTCTAAAAGGCATTACAATATCACGGTCAGATTTTAACTTTCTTAACAATACGATTCTATGTTCATCGGCTAATCTTACATGAGGTACTCTCCACACGATTTTATTTAATTGTAGCTGCCATTCTAGTTTACTTTCTTCAGTGCCACTTGCTGCTAATATCAAGTCCTTGTTAGTTGAAGATCTGAGTAATACCAATTCTTGTTTGACATTTATTATTATTCTCTTGTAATCTTCAGCGAATCCCAAAAGCAATCGTAAAGGTATGTGAAAATCAAAATGACCATTGGAATTTGGTGTTATGCTGTCTTTATCGGGGGTAACCCATCCGGCGGTGACTATTGAATTCTTTTCATGGGGTGTTAATGATGTTAATCCTTTTAGTGTTGTTGTTATACCAACCTTTTTTGTTGAATCAACTGTCACTCCTGATATTTCATATCTTATTTCGTCAAAAAGATATGCCATTGGGTTATTTATAAAAGGAACAGATGAACCGGTTTTTCCATCCAATTTTAATACTTGTCCCTCAATATATAAATAACTCTCACAGGGTAATGTGTAAATATCTTGTTGTTGAATGGGAATCCTTATTTCATCATTATTGTTTAATTTTGATGAAGTGTAAGGGTTGTGTGTGTGATATTCCTTCTCCCATAGGGTTTCGTCGAACGTCGGTCCTTGAGATATATCCAGAATGTCCATCGTAATTTAGTTTTAACCCAATTTTTTGTAGGAAATGTATGTTGTCCGGTGTTAACTCGTCCAATGTTGAAGAGCTACTGAGCTCCCGGCTTTTCCGTTGTGGTTTAAATGTTAATCCCATGTTATACTTAAGTTACCGCTTTTATGTGTAACCGTATTGTAATTGTTTCTTTTCTAAAGTCAACACTATTACCGTCCTGATCTGATATGTTCAGTACGATGTCTGAAATAAAACTGGTGTTTAATGGTAGGTATATAAGGTTTTGTGGCTTCTCAACTATTTTAAAACCAGGAGCAACTGTTGGATAAAATGTATGTAAAATATGTTGGTTTACCCCATCTCTATACGATCCGTGTATAATATTGCATGTTATATCAATACTATTAACCTTTAATATTGTTACTGTGGTATCACCGGTATGAGTAGTTCCGGGATCTAAGATTTTTCTTTTCTTATCTGAAAATCCGAGTAAACTACCGATTGAATTTTCTAAACTTAAATCTATATAATATTTTGAGGTAATTTCCGCTTTTAAAGTATTGTTGTTTCCTTTTATACAGATATTTTCTTCTCCTAGCTGCTTCTGTAATAGCTGGTTTATATCATCTATTTCATATGCTCCCGTAGACAAGGTTATTATTTTTATTTCTGAATAATTTCCTTTTTCATCTTTACTTTCATAATAATGTAGTAAATTGTTTTTACCCTCTGTAATGTTGGGAATCGAATTGTACGTAGTGAAATCTAATAATGCCGCTTCCCATAATCTATCTTTAGATAGACGCAATGCTGGGAAAAGAGTACTTTTTAATGTAGATGAATTTCCGCTCAGTGACACTGTGTACGATGACATCTTAAAGCTGACTGACACTTTTTGCTAAAAACTCCAAACATAAATGTCCGCATATTTCTGTATTGTTAGGTTGTCCTCTTTTATAATTGTAAAATATATTCTTAGAGTTTCTAAAATAGTGTTGAAGTTCTTTAGGTGGTGGTAGATTGCCAAAACTGTCAAAATAATAAACGCTTTGTCCGAGTTTTTTATAGCATACCCAATGAGTTCCTGGACCATAGGAGGAATCTAAATTTACTATTCCAGTTTCATTTTTCCATATGTTTTTTGGTAATGCGTCTTTCATAAAAACTCCCCTAAAAAATGGTATCTTCAAACATTTTACATAATTTGATAATTGATGATTTGTTAAGGCTTTATTTGGAATTATCAATTGATTTTTCTTATTTAGTACACACGGTACGGTCTTAGGTATAGACCTGCTCCGTTTTTTACCATTGACCAAACGGAAGTCTTCTTTGTCTTTGTTTTACGAGTTCTACGACGTCTCTTTTTAATGTTTCCACCTCTTTTAGGAGCTCTTTTCTTTGCAGGTCTTCCTCTTCGACGTTTTCCGCCACCAAATTTTGTTTTCGCCTTCATAGCTGTAGTTACTGCCCAAGCGGCTGCTTTTTCTGCAATACTTGCGTCACTTGATTTAACTCTTTGCCAAGCTTTTTCCGCTAGCACTTTATCTGCTATTGATCTATTTGTTGAATCGGCAAACTTGGAATACGCTATATCGTGTTCTTTGCAAGCTTGATCCAATTTATTAATTCCTGGATCCCCTCTTGCTAAACGTTTTGCCAATTTAGTTCCGGGTCCGCAATATTGATAACCTCCTGGCAGATGAAATTCGTATGGTAGAGCGTCTATTGCCCGATTTACAACAGCACCAACAGGAATTCGTTTGAGAAGGGATAACGCAGCCGATGTTATACCACGTCCTTTCTTGCCGCTGACTTGACGACGACTGAGCGGTGCGATCTTCATTATGTTGTTTTATATATAACCGGTGTGTTTACTCAACGAGATGCTTTATATAAATGAATAACTTATGCACAATTTTTATATTTAAATAATTAATTATTCAAATTAATTATATACTGATTTATGATTCTATTTTTAATCCAAGCTTCTCGTTCATCGGGTTGAATTATCACATGACTCGTTGTACTAGCTATATGATTGTGGGTATCAATAAGTAAATTACCCACTATTCTTATTAAACAATCTAAAGTTACAGCATCTTTCGGATGTTGAGGATCGTGTAACTGCATAATACGTTTATCATTACACGTGTAAGCGGTTGAATCATTTTTTGATGTTGTTATAACTTGTCCAATAGTAGCAGCATCATTAAAATCTTCACCTGGTGAAATATTAATTATTTTCTTCATTTTAGCATCAAATTTGGTTCCATTGCGTTTATCCCAAGTTATTGTTTGTTTCACTGTAACACAATCATTTTCTTCATAACCAGGTATTATATTTTTTATTCTTCTATTATGACCTTCATATGTGCCTAATAAAGGACCGCCCGCAATTAATGTTTGTGCCATTAAAGGTACATCCGAACTTTTTTGACCAAATCTTCCATTTGTTATTCTTTTACCTCCCGCATCCCATTTATCATTACTTCCTTGCATTAAATCAAATTTTTCATTTCCATGTATAAATGTATTTCCTCGCCTTAGCACAGCATCTTCATGTTTTACAAAATTTGATGTTTCCCTTTTTAATTCTTTAGATAATTGTTCCATAGTAACAGCGTCTTTTGGTTGAGAACCAAATTTTACATTTGACAATGCTTTTCCATGACAATCTATTTCATCAGCATCTTGTAAAATACAGTTGTCCTTGATGTATTTCAGGTTTACAGCATCACCGTCTTCCTTTGGGTATCCAATGTCATTTATAATAAACTTATAAAAAGAAAATCCTCGATGAGTCTTTTCCGGTATTATAGAATGTAAATATTCTTTATTAACTGAATCTTTATCATTTTTTGGATTTGCCACATTGGTTATCCTATGATTTCTAGCATCATATGTTTGTCCATCTTTTAAATTGTTACCCCACTGCAATTTTAAAGTGTTGGAAAGTTCAGATGATAAATACTCTTTAGTAATTGCATCAGAACTGTCAGTTGGTTTACCAACATTAATTATTCTATGTGATTTAACATCGTAAGTATCCTTAAGTAATTTTAATGATGTTGAAGTAGCTTCTTTTACTGTCTTTAAATTTGCTCCATCAGTATCTTCTTCTGGATCTTTAACTAGTTTTAAACGTTTATTACTTATGTTATAGTCACCTTCAGGTGTTTGCGGCAATCCACTTCTTTTTCTCTCTTCTCCAACTTGCACTCCTAACGCGGAGTACCGTCCAAACTTGTCGACGCTCATGTTAAAAATGATACATTATATGCTTGCCGTTCTTTTATATCTGCGGACAATTATACGACAACACCTCGACTTCTGAGTTCATCAACTAGAGCCACCCATTCATTATTTAAACCTGTATGACCGGCTTCCATAGCTTCATGTAATAATCTCATTCTGTCAACTAATTTATTAATGTCTTTATAATAAATTACATTGGTATTGTACAGATTTTTCATCAGTCCTTTGCCAGATGTTGAAGTATCTCCTTTACTCTTTTTACCATGTTGTTCAAGAAGTGATAAATCCATAAGTGATAAAGATTTTCTTTTTAGCGGTTGTTTCACTGCTGGTGCGGTACGTAATGTTGGTAGTTTTCGTGGGGGAAACAACTTTTTTATAACAATGTTATATTTTGTTGCGCGTGAACGATTAATTATTGCATCTTTTGAGTAATTCCTTTTATGTGCATTAGTATTTTGTAAAATTTCCTTAAAAGTATTTAAATCTTTGGTGGAATATCTCAATGGTATGTTTTTAAAAATTAATTCATATAATCCTTTTGTTCCCTTATATTTATGCTCACCAATAATGATATAATCGTCTTCAGTTATTTTAAGTTTTGAATCACCTATTTTTAATTCATTTCCATCAATTCTTGCTCCGTATATGTGTGATTTACTTAAATTAGGGTTTGATTTTATATCATGTAGCATTTTCAATATATATTTTCTTCCCAGAGGTCCGTGTTGTAATATATCGCTACTCAATTGAGTTAAATTTGGAATAGATTGTTCTGCTTCAGGTATTGGCTGTTCTTCTTCCTTTTCAACAATAGGTTCTTCTTCTTTTGTTTCTTCTTGGTCACTAGCGCTTGTATATGAATCATCATTGTCTTCTTTTTTTAATGCTTGTACTTCTTGTTTAGAAACTGGTAGTAAAACATCCCCTTCATAACGAGGTTTACTAATGGTTTCTGATATCTGTTTTAAAGGTTCTGTAATAGGTTTAAATGTAGTCTCTAAAAATTCTTCTCTTTCGCTTATACCCATCCTTAATGCACGGTTTTTTATCCTAATAGAATCACTGAGTGATTTTATTTCTTTCAATAGTTTTTCTTGATTTACCATGTTTACACTATGAAGTCTCATTCATTACTAGACATACTGCTATTCATTTAATGGATTAATACAAATTTATCTAACCCTATTCGATACCTTCCATCTTTTATAGCTTCATCTTTCATAATAACAAGAAATCCATACTTTTCAGCCCATGCTTTACCACACATCTCTTTAAATTTATCAAATGTCATGTCGGCATTCACATGATCGTTATATATATGTTTCAAATTTGTTTCATCTTGCTTGAATATTATCAACAAATTTGCATTATCTCTTATAAGTTGTTTTGGAATTTTACTATAGGTTTGACCAATATAAATACTGTCAATATTATGATGTCTCCCCATTGCAAAATAACTTCTTATTGTATCATGATTCTCACATGACACATCGTCAAATATAAATATAGAAAATGGTTTAGCTTCATTTGGTTGCATAATAGTTTCACTAGCATTAAACTTGTAGAAATTTACTTCGGGCACACTTGCTAATACCTTATCTAACAACTGGTATTTAGGTTGTTGCAAAGATTTTGAGAAAATGTATATGTTATTAAAACGTAGCCCTTTTGGATTAGTTATAAGGTTAAATACAACATTTGTTTTTCCACAATTAGAAGGGCCAGTTATTAAACATCTTATAGAGTTTGGTAGTAATTCACCATGTTTACCATGGTTTAAATTGTTATTATCCACTGTCAATTCATCTATATTATTAATATTAAATCGTTCTTTTTGCTGTACAATATCCATCTTGTTTAAAGGTTAAATACATAATGAGTTATTAAAGTATTACACCAAGTCTTTTGTAGGAATCCAAGAATCTTCACTCCTATCAAATCCCAACCAACGGACTTTAACTTTATCCTTTTTTCTTTGTAAAACTTTTTCAACAAGATATACATCACCTACTGTCGATTTTAATAATTCATGACCATAGAATCCGCCTTGAAGTAGTTCACCTTTGTTATCCTTTAAAATGTAGGTTTCTGGTATTGTCGGCTGCACTTTGTAGATTGTAAATATTTCGTTAGTCCAATTTGGTAAATATCTTTTACTAAAAACTCCTTTATATTTACTTATACGTACTTTGTCGTTAATTTTAAACTTTTTAGGTTTTAATTTTTCAATTTTAGGAGTAGTATTTTTCTTAATACGCTCCAAAACAAGCTTAGCATTATTGCTATTTACTTCAATAGGTTTCATACCAATAGTGCGATGAAACTTGTTATTGTATTCTTTTATAAGCTTTGGTAATATATCGTACCACACGTACGATCCTCGTTTAGAAAATGTTTTATACATTGCTCCTTTTAATGTTCTGTTGAATCGTTCAATTATGGAAGCTTTAACTTCCGAATTTGTAGAATAATGATTTATGTTATATTTTTTCATTAATGCTGTAAATTCTTTGTTAAAATATTCTTTTCCATCATCAGTTTGTAAATGTTTTATGACAAATTTATTTTTCTTTATAGCTGCTTCCATAGCTTTTGTTACACTTTTCCCAGTCTTATCCTTGAGTGGTATAGCGTCAGCAAGCTTACTAAAACAATCTATAATTGCCAATATATATTTAAATCCCTTATTCAATTTACTATGCGGTATCATCTCAATGAGATCGGCTTGGTAAAGATCGTTCCTTCCTTTAATAATTGTATTTCTTCTTGGAAACTTTCTTCTTGCCGGCTTATGAAGTTCGTTTACAATTTTATCCTTTAATCCTTCCATCTTCAGATGTTGTTTGTACACCGCTTGAGAAAATACTAATCCTCAAAATGGCTTATCACCTTTTATATTATTAACAAATATGGGTCAAGGCCATATTATATTTGTGTAAAAAAGAGGGAACATGGCATTGAACTTGCCATGCTCCCTCTTTTTTACGGAAAGGAAAAGGAAACAGGTGAAAGGACGAAGAATAGGTTTTATTGGTCGATAGGAGTTAAAGAATAATGTCCAAAAGGTAGAGTGTGTATATTGTCTTCCCGGATATGTCTCTTGTCATCCTTGTAGCTGAGTCCCCACTTAGTTTGCTTGACACTGTAGACTTGATGATTAAAGCTTCTTATTGTATTAAAAGTTGCAGTTGTTTCCATGCTTTCAAATAAACATCTTTTAAAATGTTCAAACTGTACATTCTTCTTTAAATATGATGTTTTTATACCTTTTGCCTTCTTTACAACTTGATGTTCTTCTTTTTCACTAATGTACAATTGAAAAGAGTACAGTTTGGACATTAATGCCACAATTTCTTCCATAGGTGCACCATTTGTTTCATCTTTGAATTTTCCTAAAACCTTCTTGTTTATTCCATTGTCGTAATTGGGGTGATGTTGTGGGTAGTCAGAAAAATCAAAGTCATTTTTATAAACAAATGTGCGTAAATCTTTATACATATCATTGGTTATAATCCAATAGATGAATGCATCGGTATCCATGTATGCTATTCCAATATTATCTCTACCATAAAATTTCACCATTTTATTATAATGAAAATCATACATGTGAGTTTTTGATATGTCTAAAATGGACATTCCAACATATATGGGTCGATCCATCTTAATTGAAATTTTATTCATAGAAACGGCTACAAGGTTTTCATTAATAATTATAGAAGATGCAAAGTTTGGTTTTTGCACCAATTTCTGTAATTTTGTTGGATCAACAACCAATCTTAAGTCTTTGTGATTTCTTTTGTTTTCTAATGTTTTACCGAATATCGCATTGTTCATTAATTTAAAGAAATCTTTTTGAAAATTGGATGTTGCTGCAGTTCTTCTTCTTGTGTTGTTATCTATATAAGATTTTAACCAACAGGATTGTGAAAATTGCAGTACTTTATTAATTTTCGTAATTTTTAATCCCATCTCTAGCGCTTGCTGTACTGTCCAATAATGAGCTACATACCTAGTCTTATTGTTAAGTGTCATCATCAATTTTGGCCATCTACCAGTGGGAGATATTTCTGTTTTTGCTAATAGTGGTAGATCATAATGATGGTCGTGGAGATGTTCTGGGTATTCAAAATCAAAGTCAAAAATGTAGCCAATATCCCCATATTTAGGGATATCAGCGATGTTATTGATTGAATTTGGATCAACCCATTTAAAATTGTCATATGGAAGAGGGTTTGACATGGCCCATCCGTACAGATTATTTGCATCAAAATAACCTATAAATGTGCTAGGTTGTGATGCGTCGTAATTTGGAAGATATTTATTGTTTGCTTTTACATATCTAGTTACACTTTGGGTTAATCCTCCTCGAATACCGGTTTCAATCATCAACACCATGTCTATGTCAGTTAATAGTTGAAGTTTGCATTTTGTTTCTTTTAACATAGCCTGCCATGCCAATCCGGGAGCTGTGTACGAATGAAGTGGGTCTAATCCATATGCTGTAAAACAGGTGTTTCTAAATTCTTCCATTATGTCGCAGAGTAAAGTCACATCTAATTTAACATAAAAATCTGAATATTCACCTAAGGTTCTTATTTCTAATTCATTCCATACTCTACAAGCGTGTTGATAATCCTCTTCACTGATGTCCTCTTCATGTAATTTATTCTTAAAAGCTTCTTTAGGTGGAAGTGACGTTTCTTCAAATTTTTCCAAATTGTCAATGTAATCATAAGGAAAAACGCCTTTACGAAGAACTAAATCTAATTTATCATTGTTTACAATTTTCTTTGTTTCTATTAAATCTTCTTTTCTAAGATTTTCAGAAAGTTTTGATAAGCTGCACGGCATAAACCGGTACGAATCTACAAATTGCAACTTCATATTTCCAATTTTTTTACTAAAGGTTATAAACTTTTCAGTTGTTTCTGCAAGAACATCAATTGCACCATCATCTCTCCCCAATTCTGGTATTATAAAATGACCATCATAACCGCTAAGGTTATGCAATATTACAGGAATTTTTCTGGTAATCTTATAGTTTATGTTGCATGCATTGCATGCTGCACCCCTATAATATCCTGTAAGATGATCGTGATCTTTAACTTTATAGTTATTTAAAGTAAATTCATTTTTACATAGAAAACAGTGGGTAGCATTTTCATGTTGAATTTCCTCTTCTTCCTCCATTGGTATCATTGGTACTATATTATTATACAAATTTTCAACATGGCCAGCTATTTCATATAGATGATTTAAAAATGTTCTGGCAACATCTTCACCACGATACACCACGGGTTTTGATGACAATCCATATGCATTCAAATGTTCTTCAACCAATGTGGATTTAACCAATAAACAAAAACTGTTAGGCTTGTGCATTTGATATTTTATACTCTTCCTTGCTTCAATGTTTTCATCTTCAATTGGAACAAGTGTTGATTCAAAATCGGCATATATTACTATAGGAATGCGATACTGATGGAAAACTTTTTCAAACTGTAAATATGATTTATTTAATGGTGGTAGAATAATCTTAGCTTCAAAATTTTCATTACACAGTTGTTTGTGCTCCAGTAACCAATTTTGTTCTCCATTTCTAGGTTCTTTAAAACAAAAACATCTTTTACAAATTATTTTTTTATGTTCACTTCTTGATAATTGTTTATTGACAAGTTTTTCAAATGATTTTATCCATACATAGTGTGATACTTCATCCTTTGTAATTAATAACAAATCCGTATGGTCTGCAAGTTCGTTTTTTACCACTTTCAAAGGATACACCTTGTTAGAGCTGTCCAAACCAAATACATTTACAGATATTCCAGGGTTTTGTTTTTCAAATTTAGAAATATCCTTCAAGGCTACCGGATAAGACACACCTTGAAAGTTATATCTGTATCTATAGTTCTCATATTCTTCGCTGGGTCTTTGTGCATCGCGTGATATGAATTTTGATGTCATTGCATACCGGAAACATTCCGTATCATGATTTTGAACATTCACACATGATTTTGTATCTTGAATCCTTTTTGGAAGAGCTATATAACTGCTCCCCATTACCCCATACCCATGCTTGTGAACTCTAATATCCATACTTACTACACTAACTAAACTCCAACCTGATCCTCGTCCTTCATGTTCTTGGATTTTATTGATGATCTCATCAAAACATTCTTCTACTATTGAATTAATATCTGAACTACTCATGATGGTTCTGTTTTTAGTTATAAATCCTCTTGGTGACAATTCTTCTTCAACGTTTATAAACATAGCATCCAATAACAAGCCGAATTTAATAAAATTTAATCGTTTTAATTCTTCTTTTAAAAGTTTAACTACAATGGTTTTTGCTTCGGCAAGAAATTTGTCTAATTCTAAATTTTCATTTTGGATTTTGTGATGTGTTACTACTCTTCCAGGCAATGCATGAATACTTAAATTAGGTAGTGCATTAGATGGTCCCGCTGTTTCTTCTTCTTCTGCAGATGCATTTTTATTTTCATTTTGTGTTAAATTTTCATTTATATTATGATATAACTCCTTATGAATGTCTAGCAATATTTCATCTTCATAAGTTTCTAAACATATATCACAACGATGCATTTTAGTGATGTTTATCCTATGAAATTCGGCATATAAATGAAATGCATCTTTTTCATACCTCCTTTTTATGCTGTATTACCCCCACCACTATTTTTAATCTTCTTCTTCTTCATCTTCTTCTTCTTCATATGGAAATAATTGTCTTGCACAAAAAATTAATCTTCCACGTATTGATTCCAAATCTGGATCGTGACTGGATGTTGGAGTTTCATTATGAATATTTTCAAATTCCAATGATGGTGTGTATTCATTCTCTGTTAACTCCATTTCTACATCTTCACTCCCTTCATTTATTAATTCTTCTTCCATACTGTTAACACTATCTGTTTCTGAACTGTCATTATCCACATCTTCCACATCAAACTCCTCTTGTAGAATTTTACACAATATTTCTGCAATAGGTTTACTTGGATAGTCGGTGGTATCCACAGGAGCCATGTCGATTAAATGAAAGAGCTTCTTTCTCGTAGCTGCTTTTATATAAATTATTTTATTAGGTCAAGGTCAACAACACTTAAAGCGAGAATGGGGAATAGAGCACTAAGTGGTATGTTAGTCCATTACCACAAAGTGATCTATTCCCCACTCTCTAATGCAAGTCCAATTAATAACCAATTTATATTCAATATTTTTAGTAATTTTGCAGTTTCCTTTGTTTAACTTTTCTTTATTGATTGTCTTTAATCACACAGTTCATAGGTTCTTCTTTTTCTTGGTGAAACAATTGTTTACGTTCATATTCCAATTGACGTATTCTTTCATTTTTTATAGTCAACTCTATAAGAAGTTGGTTGATGTAGTCAGCAGCCATGTCGATTGTTCTGGTTCTTACTTCTCCCAATTTCACTCCTGGTATTAGCCTCTGTAGTTTATAATATTTTAGTTTTATTCTTGTTTCTCTTGCCTTTGCCATTTCTTTCATCTTCATTTTTCGAGAGTCCGCATATTGTTTTTTATTCTTTTCACTTAATGAAAGATCCAAAATGATGTTTTCACTATTCATGTTGTCTTTTCTTATGTTATGTTAGTAAACGCCTGTTTAGGATAAGAATGACTCCAACCGAGCGTTGGACTTCTTTTATCTAGTTTCCCCCACTCAATTACCTTCCCCCACCATGTTTATTTAGGTCAAGGTCAAACATAATTAATGCGAGAACGGGGAATAGAGCACTAAGTGACATGTTATTCCATTGCCACAGAGTGATCTATTCCCCGCTCTCTATTCTACAACTAATTTTTTTTCCTTTTATATTTTATTATTTTTTTGTATTTTTTTTTACCCATCATTTTTTACACAGCAGGAGGTTGGTACTTCACAGGAGAGTCTCTATCAATATCATTAAATGCGTTCCATGCATAAGTAGCAGGAAGATCGTTTGGCTCCATCTGCAAAACAGGGAGTTCATTTGCCGGATTCCATACATTTAGATTTTGCAACTCCTTTAGTTTATTTTCCAATACTTCAATTTTACCCAACAGTTCTATTATGTACTTGTTTGCAGTCCTCAATGTATGTGCTCTTGTACAGCCTACGTCCAATGAAGGTACTAAAAGCTGCATTTGATACAATTCAGTTTTCTCTTTTATATGACGTTCCTTAGCTAAAATGCTCAATTCCGGATGTGTTATAGGTTTACCTTTTCTTGACAAATTTACAATCTTCTTTGACAAATTTAACGGTTTTCTTTCACTTGTTGAAGGAGTTGAATAGTCCCGAGATTCAGCCATTTTTTTTTTCTATGATGTTCTTCTTTTAAATGGTAGTAAGCGAATAACTCCTGCTGCGTATAAACCTTGTTTTATATACAATTTCCCCACCATTTTTATTCTCCCTCTACCAAGTTCTTTAAACATAAAACCAAACTTCTAATTCCGCGTTAACATTGTTGTCTTTTAAAAATTTAACAAAGTCCGAGCTGGAAGTTGACATATCTCTATTTCTTAAATAGTCTCTTACTATGTCTTCATCCCCTTCCTCTAAAATGTAACAAAATACCTTCATTAGAGTTCCATTATCTTGTTTTGAATGAATAAAATTTGAAACTGTTGTCCACTCCTCTTCAACTATTTTAAAGCTTGTCACTTCTAGTTCAAAATTCATTTTTTTTTTACTAAATTACAAGTTACTTTTTCAAACAATATTACAAGACTAAAGAAATTGGTGAACATCGAGCAACATATATAACCAATACCCCCCACTTCTATTTTCCCCCACCATTCAATAAATTTCCCCACCATAGTGTTACATTAAACAGTTTTTTTTTTAATATGATCTACATCTAATAAATCTAAATAACAGTTGTGCACAGATTGTACATTTTTCATTCATGATTTCAAACCTTATTAGTGGTGCCTTAACACGATGGTCTACATATCCTCCTTCAAGATCAAATTCATCCCAATCATCTATAGCTGCTCGTGCACAATCTTGACAAAGAGTCGTCCCATCTGCAAATTTATAAGCAACAATAATGCCAAACCCATAATTTTGTCTTCGGTATTCATGAATAGCTTCTCTAATGCTGTTTGGAATAACACATTCTCCTGATCTTATTATATGGTTAAATAAAAAACCATCACAAATAATTTTCCTCAAGCAAAGTTCAAATAGAGTATCCACCATGTTTTATAAAAGAGATTAATATTTCAACTGAAGTGTTTACACATGTTACATCCGTCTTAAATACTTTATCCCCACCATATTTTATATATGTCAAGGTCAAATTATATTAATGCGAGAACGGGGAATAGAGCACTAAGTGACATGTTATTCCATTGCCACAAAGTGATCTATTCCCCGCTCTCTATTCTAAATCTAATTTTTTTAATATTTTTTTTTATTTTATTAATTTTTTTATTATTTTTCTTTTTTATAAGTTTATACAGATATTTAAACTTCTTTCTTCAAATTCCCAATATTTCATTTCCTTCTTCTGCACCCTCTTCAACTACAACTTCATTATTTCCATTTTTCAAGAGCAATAGTTCATTTTTCAATTTCTTCATTTCATCTTCTAATTTTGTAATTTTAGCCTCTCTATCTTCCAATAATAATTTCAAATACTTAATATAACTACCAGCCGCATGTACGGTCTTTACTCTGTTTTCTCCAAGATGCATGCCTGGGATTTGGATTTGTAGCCTATAATACTCCATATTAATATTAGACTGAATTTGTCTTGCTTGTTTGCTTTTCTTCCTTCTAGCTTCGGCTTCTTCATGAGAGGCAGTCAAATCAGACAAAATTGGACGATACATTGTTGGTGAATGATTTTAGAAGAGTGAGAGACTATCCAGTTCAACAACACATTTATCTACTTTCCCCCACCACTATCCCGAGTAGGCCAAAAATGTTGAATACATATTTCAATAGTTACACTGGCACCATTTTCAACTAAAAATTTATAAAGAAAATATGGATACTCACTGGGTTTAATATTCATATTGTCCATCATAAAGTTAAACGCCAATCTTTCCGAATATTCATTGTGATATTTTTCAGTGACACCAATTAACATTCCTTGTTTTTGAAATTTAAAACCAATGTCTGGAATTTTTTTACAATCCTCCATGTCTAAAAGTGGGAAATAATATGTAAAGGAATTTACTGGTGGAACCCAGGGTTCTTCCTTACAAAAAGCTTTAAACATTGCTTCTCGGTCCTCCATTATGAAATGATTTTTAAACTGTTTTCTTTCCTGCTTAAATAACCTAACCCCCCACCATTTTATTCAGATTCTTCTTCTTCAGATTCGGTTAACTCTTCCGGTTGATGCATCATTGATATATTTCCAGTTTCATTAGTTGTTTCTTGGTTTAAATTTATAAATTCTTCTACTATTTCTTCTATTAACTCTCCAAATGTAACATTCATCTCTTGTTCTAGTTCTTCTTGTTCTTGTATCTGACGATGTGTAATAATTTCAGTAATGTATATAAAGGTAGTAGCTCTTGGAGACATAGTTTAATAAAGTGTATGGCTTTACTAACAACACAGCATATAATGAATAAAAAACCTGATCAACTCTTGCTTTTATAGCAAATATGGGGAAGGGGAAAGAAAGGGGGAGGGGAGGGGAAGGAAGGGGAGAAGGGGGGGGGGTTCAGTAAGAAAAACACCAACATATCATTAGTCCGATTCAGAGTCTGAAGATTGTATAGGGGATATCAATGCATCAGTTGACGAATCTAAAATGAATGTTTCAATTGCTTCTTTAACAATTTCTTCATCACTATCATTTATTAGCTCTTCAAATATTTCTTGTTCAAAGGACGAAATTTCTTCTTCCAATATAGAATCATCCAGACTATTATTCAATTCTTCTTCCGAACCTTCATTTGTCTCTTCTATCCAAGTTATATTTTCATTTATATTAAACTGATTTTTTACTTCAAAATAATTTAAAAAAGGTGTATCCTTAAAAACCATTATTAACCTTTTCTCTTCACACCAAAGTAATATCTTATGACAAAGTGATACTGAGTATGAAGTTGCTGTCTTATATATTCTATTTCCCCCCACTATATTTCATATAGTTAAAGATTTGTAACATAGTATGATTACTCTTCTTTATCAAGCTTGTAATACATTGCGGCTACTTGCAACTCATACTCCATTTCTTCTACAAAATTACGTAATTGCACCATCCAAGGAAATAAATTATTTAAATTTTCAATTCTAACTGTACATGAACACAATAATTTGTAATCACCTCGACGATATACAAGCACTTTTACCCCTACACCCATATCTTTCAAAATTGTTTCTTCAATCTTTCTATGTAGTCCATATAATAGTGGCCAAAGTTCTGTATGTTTAGCAAAGAATGAATCCAATCTTTTGGACATGTTCACTATATAGCAACTGGTTAAATTCTAAGCAAATATGTGAGCTGCAGGCTTTTATAATGCAACTAATGGAAAACAGGAGGAAGGGGGGGGGGCTTATTGCAATTTGGGGGGGGGGGGGGTTCAAGTTCAAGGTCAAGGTCAACAAACTTTAACTTATGTAGTAACCAGTAACTATTAACTCTCACACATGAGTTAAAAAACTCATATGCTTAATTGGTGTATTAGGTGGCTCTGAAAAGAGCCTTTTTGGGTTTAAAAAACCCTGCTTATCTTAAACAAATATTAAACCAATTATTGTACTCCTCATTTCCCCTAAAATCCTCAAACAACTCCGCCCATTGCCAAATGTATTCGGCGTTGTCTGCAGTCACATACAAAATTGGGCTACCAAGAAACAACACTGGTGATATAATTACTATTGTTCTGCCCAACTGCAACCAGTCCAATGCTTCCCACATGTATGGGTCAAGACTTTCTTCCAGGTCCAAAGTTACACAACGCAAATATTCAAATATCAATTGTTCATCTTCCTCAACTTCTTCCATTTCCTCTTGCTCAGATTCATCTTCCTCAACTTCTTCCATTTCCTCTAGCTCAGATTCATCTTCCTCCACTTCTTCCATTTTCTTTAGCTCAAATCGCCTGTTGTAAAAGTTTGAACCATCCAGCGGAGCCATGTTCACTGTACACCAGGTTAGCGGCCAATATCCCATACCCAGTTGCATAGCGGCTACTTATATAAGGCAAGAGAAAGTTGAGGAAGGGGAAAGGGAAGGGTGAGGGGGGGGGTTAATTTTTATCTTTGGGGGGGGGGTTAATTTTTATCTTTGGGGGGGGGTTAATTTTTATCTTTGGGGGGGGGGGGTAAAGTTCAAGGTCATGTGAAAGTAGGTCATGGGACTTAGAGTGACCAAAAAATAATGGGAGAGAAACGCAGCGCACTGTTATATAGCGCTGGTTTCTCTCCCATTATTTTTCTAACAAAATTTGGAAAAAGCTAATTCTTATCACTCTTTACTACGACCCCAGCGAGTCCAACCATCCGCACCTTTGTAGAGATAGTCTTTCGCATCAAGTGTTTTGATCGCTTTTTGGTTTCTCATAGGTACAGAGAGCTTAATTACCCATTTGTAGCCGTTACACCCTATTATAATTCTATTGCTCTTTTCTGTTCTACTTACAAAAAAGTACCTTAAACCTTCTCGCAATCTCTTCAACTTAGTAGCGGGGTAGGACTTGCTGGAAATCACAGTCGGTTGTGGCACAGAAATATGTTTTACAAGATGTACACGGCAATACTTTTCATTAAAAACACATTTCCTACCACAGACCGATCCTTTTTTAGAACCCCTAAGCAGCTTCTCAGTGCATTTACGAGGATTTTTAAATGCCCTGCGACGCTCTGCTTTTAATAATTGAAAACGCTCTGAAGGAGCAATTTTAAAAAAAGACTTTTTAACTTTAGAACTAGTAATGATAGGATTAATAGACTTTGGTTCAGGAATTGGTGTTATTAGTGGTGGTAATGAGGTGAAATTATGAATAGATTCTAGAATTGAAGGAGTATCAGAACGAACAGGAAGCTCCATCTGTGGTGACGTTGTAGGTGTAGGTTGGGGTTGTAGTGGTGGAGTTGCCGTAGGGTGTGTTGGTGATGGAGGTGGAGAAAAAATACTTCCAAGAACCGCCATGGCTTGGAGAAGAATATTTCCCGGAGCAGTTGTAGCAGATGTAGATGGTGGTGTATCCATCTGCCGCAGCATCGACTCCGGGACGTTCTTCAACTTCAGTCTCTTTGCCGGTTTCTTGTTAGCAGCTGGTGTGTTCATAGTAGGAGCAGGCACAGAAGTGGCAGCAGGAGCAGCAGGCGTAGTAATAGTAGTAGCAGAAGTTGTTGATAGAGACATGGTTCTGAAGTGGCAGCGTTAGCGGCTGGAATCAGAATAAACAGACATGTTAGCTAGCCCCGCTTATATAGGGATGCTGAGTGAAAGTGACCTCGGGGGGGGGGGGGGGCTAATTGTAATTTTAAGGGGGGGGGTTAATTACTTTAATTTAGGTCAAGGTCACCAAAAAATAATAATGATCCAAAGTGATGGAGGCGGCCACGGCCGTCTCCACCACTCTGTATTCCTCAAACACTCCCAATCCCAACCCTATAGTTACGTCTTGCAAGGGATCCCAATTTTTTGCCCGCACGCACGTGGCGATCCAGTTTGGTGGGCTGTGATACGGGCGGTCGGCCTCGGGCCTGGGCACTGGACCTGACCATTCCAATTGTACAATAGGGAGTCTGGAACAGTTAATGCAAAACGCAACTCTAACCTCCCACCCTTAATCTAAACCCACCCAAATAAAATTATTTCCTAACAAAAAATTAAAAATTTAAAAAAATAAAAATATGCGCTGCCTATGGCACAACACGCATGTCCCACCCATATTTAATGAAGTTCAACAGAACTTCTATAATTTAAATTTAAATTTAATCTACCCTCCTAACAGCTAGCTGTGAAAGGTTATTAGTACACACACACACACACGCACACACAAATACACAATAATTACATCAACACTCAACATTAAATGCATAAACACATTTTTGAAACATTAGCAATAATATAACACACCTTAATACTAACATCGCAATGCGCAAATTAAAACTTAAAAATAACACAACTTAAAACTAAAAAATAAATAACATTTTATACACACACAGTCACACACAACAAATATTAATATTAGAACCCTAACAGCAAGAATAACTCAAATATATATCGGCCGCCTATATATTTAAGTTACCCTTTGAGTTCGTCCCGAAGCTTCGCGTCCGGAGTTTCGGTACGAACTGATTCTAAAATTCTCGACAGAATATTCGTAAACTTTCAAGATGGTGGGGGGAACTCGTAGGGGTTTGAGGGGCTTACAACGTTCGAAGTACAACTTCAATAGGAAATTTCCAAGCAACACTGTTTTATACACGTAGCGGCGATTATTACGAGTAGGTCATCAATAATTTAAGTGTTGTGTTGCGGCTTTCAATAATGTTGGCCAACATTTAATTATAATCTCCACCTAATCGAACCACAATTTTCCTTATAGTATTACACCATAGTTGTTCACTGCTATTAATTTAATAACAGTAGGAAATTATGTGTTCCCTTTCGCCGCTCAACTATGATTATTATCTATTGCCAACAGCAGACCTAAATTACCGTTACTCTATCAGTTTAATTTATCTTAAGTATATGTTGTATTATCTTAACCACAATAGTTACCGTTTGGTAACACCAAATTAGTATTACACAAGCTTAACTACTATTACCATTTCAACATAAAGTAAAAGTGAAAGGGGGGGGGGGGTTAATTACCTATTTTGGGGGGGGGGGTCACTTTCATAATAATTACCACCTGCTGTTATAAATACCGTTACACGAGCAGCTGCGCCTCTTTTCACTCGCGGGACCCACAGCTGACACAACACCTTGGTAAGTCGCTACCGTCTAATAATATTATATATGCTTTCTTTTAACTTACTCCAATTAGGTCTACTTGTTTTTAACACCCCATGCATAACTTAGTTTTCAACTATTTCTTTTTTATTTACTATAAACACATATTACTCTCCCATTACCAATTTTTTTATTACTGCATAAATTAACGTCACATCAATATTATTTTTTGTTATTATTTAATATTTATATTCACCTGCTGCTAATTATTCATATTCACATCTGCTTTTTTTATTAAACTCTTAATTATATTTAATCCTTTTAAACATTTATAGTATTACATTACTGTTAGTCTTATCCATGGTGTTAACTTACCATTTTTCACATTAATAACACATATAATTATTGCTGAACTATAATGTTTGTACAAATACTAGCTCTTACCTCATCAACTTATTAACAGATTGTTGTTTGCACTTGTGCAGCTCATAGCCAATTCATACAGAGTAACAAATTCCTTTTTTTTCAACTAGATGTTATCTTAATATTTTTAACAAAATAGTTTTAAAGTGTTTCCCTCTCCCATTAATACAAACTATCGCAACTCTACCGAACAAATAACCGGGGTGACCGCAATCCCACCCTTTTTATCCCATCGGCTGAGGGGGGAGGGTAGAGGAGGGGTTGTTCGTGACTCACAAATTGCTTAAATACGGGGTCGGTACCGCGAGCGTCTCATTTATTCGCCGGGTTCCATAGGGTGAACTTCGGTCTTTACTTTTCTAACAATTTTCTAACTTACATTTCTTACTCTAAAACATGTGTTCGCGGTTAATATGCTAATCACTCTCTATATATTCAAACACATTTACAGACACTAACCATTTATCAGTTGGTTTTTTTTTTACGCAGTGCACATTTAGTCACCACTATTACAATGGCTTCCCACACTTTACAGCTGAAACTTTTACGCACCAAACATATTTTACAAAAACAGTCCAACTACACAGTTTCAAGACCTCGTAATACATTCGCTAAACTTAAGAAACAGTTCAGCTTTCACCCCTTGTATTTTACAAGATCCAACCTTCGCAACAGTTATTCTACTGACACTATTTTGCAAACAGTCTTAACTGATATGCTGAAATATCAACATTACAATCTTGTCACACCTATTGATGATGTTATCCAATTATTCTTATTCACTATATTACCGGGTTTATATAACCGTTCTTCATCACACACATCTCTCATTCTACTCTATCAACTCACAATATAACCATCTAGCAGCTCTTATTTCTTCAAGTTATGGACACACGGCAGGGTGCACCCATACAATCTCCAATAGTGACATCCACTACTAACGATAACAATGGTGGTGTTCCCACACAAAATTCGCCTACATACACTACCACCACCGACTCCCGACCCGTGCAGAGCAATGAAATCAACAGTACGGCTGCAAACGATGTAGAAGCCATCCTACGATCACTGGTAGGCTTTGATGAATGAATAAATTTATTTCCCGGAGCCCCACTCATCCCCAGACTCCCCACCCTTTTTAAAACCCCCTCCGAATGACCTTGACATACTTACCAACCCCTCCCCAAACCCCCCAAAAAAACCCCAAATCAACAACACACACCTGCCACTTACAACCGCTGACCTTGACCTGCGCCAGGACCGGCTATTCCCTTCTACTACCGACGCACTACAAGGTGCGTATTAAAGATGAGTATGACTGAAGGGGTGAGTGTGATGAGTGTAATGGTTCAGATGAGATGTAGCTTTGTTACTGACAAATAGCAGCTAGTTCATCATTTAGTTGGTCAGGATCATTAATTAATAGCCCAATGACCAAATGCAGCTGGGTCCAGCATCGAACCATCATAAAGCACCAATTTTTCTAATAATCGAACCTGCAACCTTCAGATTTAAAGATGAACTCAATAACTTATCTACCCAGCCTGATGTTATGTATTTAATGTTTTGCCAGTTTACCATAATATACATGATAATAGTCATTGATTTACTGCAAATTGGAGATATTAAATTAAAACTCTTCAAATAACAAAACATTTTTCATAGCAACAAACTACATATCAATATTACAAGTATATTTTTTAATTTATAGTATATGAGAAATAATTTATAATCGTTATATTATTGTTTTATTTAATTGTTATAAACCTTTGGAAATAGCGCTAGATTAAAATTGTGATTTCATAAAAATCTCATGTTAGTAAATATACAATTTTATTTTCGTATTAAGTAGTTTAACCAATATCATAAAAATGTGTGGGAGTTGATACCAATTCTATATCGAATCAAAAGGTAGCTTGGTATCAGAATCGAACACAACAGGGATACATTGTCTCTCTTTTAAAAATAAATCAGAAATGAAGTGTGATTATACACAGAAATTTTAATTTTTAAAGTTTCATAAAAAACAAGAATTATGTAAAAGGCATAAAACCACATAACGTATTGCATATTGATTCCGGCTTAACTTATAGCACCAAAGCAACTATGTACTTTGAATTAAAAGTTTATTTAGGATCATGACACAACGTTCATGACATGATGCGTTGTGGCATCTCACCTGCGTGGAAAGTCACAAAGTAAAGAATTGAAAGGTATTTGAGTAATGTCTTGCTTGGATTGAAAATATTCTTTAACGAAAAAAATTAAAACTATTTTATAATTCAGTAAATTGTCTCTAAACTCATGGTTTTTTATTTTACTTCTATAACTTAACCTATTTGATTTCAATCTTACTCTTTCAAATATTTTACTTTGAGGACATTCTAGATTTTTTATTTTATTTTATGCCTGTATTTATATGTAAAAGGATTTTTTTTATTTATTTCAGGTTGCAAATTTGAAGTATATTAAATAATAAATAATATGTTGATAGTTTTACTTGGTTTAAGTTTTGCAATTTACATTCAGATTCATGATTTGAGTATGGTAAAATAACAAGACACATTTTTCATGGTATTAATAAGATCCTCATTACATCCATTTCATAAAATATAAATAATGTATAATAAGTTTAAGATTCAAAACAAAAAATGATTGTACAAAGAAAATGTATTTCAATTTGTGTTAGTTAATCTAGTAGTTAACCAGTACTAAAAGCAACTAATATCTTTTTTTAAATAATGTTAACAATAATTGCTATTATGGAAATTTTATTATTATTTATAAGGGCACATTTACTATTACTTCATTTGAAAATTATATATAAATGACGATAATACGCATTATAACAAAGTATTTGAGAATTTTTTTCAATTAATTTACACAAATTGTTTGTTGATCAAGGATCGAGTTTCCTTATTAATAATATGGTTATCTCGCGATGTTTATTTGAATTTTTTTTCAAACTGACAGTTTAATTGTAGGCCTATTCCGTTCAAATGTCCCGAGATCCGTGTTTGTGTTTGTGTCAACCCAGACACATGACATAAGTTACTGTGATAGTTTCTTTGTATCCCCATTAGTGTCTCGACTGTCAACGAGCCCCCACATCCCCTAACTGTTAGATGGAAAGGCTAACCGCTCTGGTCAAACAGTGAAGAAGATGTAATGGAACTATTTCACGCATAAATCCACTAATATAACAACATAGTTTGTGATGTTGATGTTGCAATAAAAATTTTAATATTCATACGATATGAAATGGAAGTTATATTTTATCCAATTTTTTAACCCAATATAGTAAATTATTCACGTAATAAGAGGGGAGAGAAATTTGTAAAATTATTTATACCAAAACAAAAAGAGAAATAATGTTAGAAATGTATAATAATTTAAGGGAAGTTGTATTAAACAAAATTTATGATTATCAATTTATAACTTCACATTTTAAATATAATATATGTTATATATAAAATAGTGTTAAAACTATAAGTGCAATGAAAATGAGACATAAACTAACGATTTCTTAATAAAAAAATAATATTTTTAATGGTTACTGACGTGTTTTGGTGATTTATTTAATTTCTAAGACAAGTATATGTCGTAATATATCACAAGGCTACCTACATTCCGATGAGATTTAGTTTAAACTAAAGGTGAAACTGAAATAAGAAGTATAAAGCCGGAATTATATTGCCGATGCCCCTAAATCACTCCACAATTGAATCGATGCCCGCTTGAGGCAGCATGAAACACTTCAGTCTGGAAAAGTTAATAATTGTTTATTGTTTTCTTCTGAACTTTAAATTCTTAGTTTACAGAATTAGTTTACCATGGAAAAATATAACTACTTTGATATGTTAGCAACAGAAATTTTTAAACCCATAAACAGTATGAAATTCTCGAAGAGAAATGCAATTTTCTCTATGTTCTAAACAGTATTGAATATTGTAACTAGCTTCAACAGTTTATACTTTTGTTTACGTACATCTATGAATGAAAACATTATTTACAATAAATATTACATAAACAACGATTATCGTGTAATTTTTGGCTGAAGGGAAAGAAAAAATTAACGCAATAAATAATTTTTTGCATTATTAAAGGTGGTATTAAAGGAAAATTTGATATGAAATTAGTTGCATTCTTCCCAAAAGTCCTCTAAACTTTTACATGTTAATTGTCAGATCTAATTGGACATAAAGAGTTCAGTTATAACATCCTAGAGTCGGTTCTGCTTTATGTTGGTGATAACATAAAGTAAAAGTGTCTCTGCTCACAGTTTTTTTGCGAAGAAGGAGTACTTAATTATTGTGCACTTTAACCCTTGCAATGACAGTTGGAGTATATCTGATTTGCCTGGCAAAGGTAGAATTTGCGAAGTCTTCCTTTGATCGAAAATGAGGAAAAATGTCTTGGGGCCATAGAAGACAAGAGTAAACATCAAAGAGCTTAAAACGAAACACCTGTACCACCTAAACCAAGAAGAGTACTTTTTCGATAGCCTCCAAAATCGAAGGAATTAAAAAAAATTACATATAGTATGATTGTATTAGTAAAAAGAAATATTTTATTTTACACTGAACTACAAAAGATTGCTGTATGACAAACGCACAACTCTTGAAATGCATTATTTTGCTACCGCAATAGTCATTTGGCTCATAAAAAAACACACCAGTACTTCCGACAAACCTGCATTTTTCTCCATGTCAATCATATAAAGAATAGGCAAACTAGTTTATTTTTGGACAGATTTTGATAAAATTAAGTATATGGCTTCATATGGTCGAAATAAATTTGTTTATGCACAAAACCTACTTTTAGTGTTCCCTATGGCAGAATACCTGCATACTCTTCCCCTATATTTATCATAAGGAGAATAAACATTAATTTACTCACTTACAAATAAGAGATGAAATTTTGTTCACAGGTTCATCTGGTCAAAATTAATATTACTAATTTGGAAATTCGCTGAGTACGCAGGTCGCTGACAATTAAATCCTCAAATCTCAAATAAATATCGCAATATATCTTTTTCTATAATTTCAGCTTTTTAATAACAACATGTAAGAAGTATTTCATTTGGAAATTAATATATTCCCTATCCAGCCATTTTTTTAAACGCTTTAGTGATTCATAAATAGTTTAGAGCTGTACATTAATAAAATATTATTAATGGTCCAATAAAACCAGAAAAGTAACTACATTGAATTCTTTAATTTTTTCAAGTTTTTCACTCCAAAATGTAGTTTTTTTTTCGAGAAAACTTACGTGTTACAATGAAAGGATAACCACAAGACTATCAATTTTTGATGGCCTATAAAAAGGCTATGTTGGAAATCTGGCCGCTTGGAGCACTGCCATTGCGATCTGTTCCTTATCTCGACCGCGCTACAAATCTAGTTTACTACTGTGCCCCCGCAGACGACGTTTATGAAACCAAATACCAATGTAACTGCTGTAATGTTGCTATGCATCTAATTTATAGCGACTTTATAGTTGCATCACGACAAAATTAACTTGGTTTTACATTTTAGTTTCAATTTGATTTAAAACTGCATAATACTATTTGTATACTTGTAATTAAGAGTAAAATGTAAACAAAACTAATCACTAAGTTTTTCTATAACCCTGGTAATAGGTCATTAATGTGTATCATATAGTTGTGTTATAAATAAAATAATGGTATAGGTAATGGTAAGGGTAATAAAAAAATTATAGAAATAATAGAATTTATAATTTAAATTTTAAAATTACTAAACAAGTTTGACTTATTCAATTCTATTAAAGTTCATGCAAATAACGACACTGAACCCCATAACTGTCATTTAATTCATAATCAATTGAAAAAGTTAATGCCGCCAAAGGTTCTATCTTCAAAACTGTTTAAGGTATGAAATAAAACATCGTCTCGTTACAAACATTTCTTATGTCAGTAAAAAATGTGTGTACAATGTGTCATTATTAACTTTTTTTTAACTTAACATATGAATAATTTTTATATACATTTAAACACTAGATATAAACATCTAAACATTTAAACCAAAGATAAATGTGGCAACGTTTACATAACTATGACAACATTTTAATGACTTAACCTTTAAAAGAGGGTTGAGAAAACCTAAAAACTGTTAATTTAAAGTTAATTATAATGTAAATTTATTGCATACTTTAAAGTTTTTTTTTTAATTTTAAAATCCCCCCCCCTTTTTAAATGTAAAAATTAAAATTTACAAAATGCATATGCTTTCAGGAACTATGAAAATAGTTAGCCAATCTTTTATTTTATACATAAATATTTTTAAAATTATAATGTACTAGTAAAAATTTATCTCAAATATATACATAAAAACCAAGCGACATAAGAGTGATATACTATGTAGTTTGATTTCGACATGTAGAGTCATTCTTAAAATATACAAAATATTTTATTTTATATTTTTATACATCTTGGTATGAACAAATATATATAAAAAAAAAAAAAAAAAAAAAAAAAAAAAAAAAAATTAACACCACAAGCACCAATTGGATAGCTCGATAGCTGAGATGTTTTCGTACTGATTTTCGAATGACTCAAGTTTGATCTTTTCTATGACAAATTATAGATTGAGTTAACTTTTTTCATTAGGCTCTCTAAAGACAAATTAAATTACTATTAAAACGTCAAACACTATTAAAATCAACGTTTGGATCAATCTCTATAAAATAATTCAATTTTACTTTGCAGATAAACATGACAATCCGCTAGTAATATTTTTACCATGGTAATAATCGTTTAGCTTTAATTGCAACACTATGGTAAAGAAAATAATTATAATTTTAAAACCAATTAATTATTCGACTTATCAATAAAATATAATTTGCAATCATACTCAAAACACTGTGCTAATCCTATTTCACCAGTATATTACAACTCATAGTCACAATAATACAGTATACCAATCAGTCTGCCTAGTGTGCCGCCGAACCTCTCAAGAGCTAGAGGCACTTTGTCCTGGTATCTCGTGTGCCCTCAAGGGATTGTCAGTAACGGAGTTATCCAAGGAATGTGCTACTTCACCCATATATTGCTGCGAGCCCAGAGAACCCTAGAGATTTGTAATAAAACAAAACATCTACAGTTTGTAGCTCTTTGGCTTTAAACTTACGGTTTCGCTTTTTCTTTACTCAAATAAGTATTATTATACTTTTTAATTTAATTTAACTTATTCTTTTCAAAATGTGTAGTCTTACAGAATACGAGTCTCTTGACCTAGACAAATATCTTGAATAAAAGATATGATTCGACTCTCAAGTTGGTAACGTTAAATTTATTCAATATGTTTACCAAATTGAAACAAAAGTTAGTCATAAATGTTAATTTAGTCTTTAACGTAAGTTTGGACCTTAACCATGGTATTATAAAAATTTACCAGTTATGTATTTATTCATTTTCTGACTTTTTAATTGTATTCATGATAAATTTATTAAGCTCAGTCCCCCTGGTACTATGGTTTTAAATAAAAATTAAAAAATCCAACCTGTAATTGAAATTGTAATTTCAAACTAAAAATGGTAGTTATAGATTCAAACGATGGGTCAAATGAAATCTACAAGAGTCAACAATCGTAAAAAAGTGTAAATTTAGTTAATTCTTCATTTAAGCCCTATTTTTCTGCAATGTTTATTCAGGTTTATTTATAAAGAAGTATGGACATTAAACCAAGTAAAATAAACATATCTTTTTAGTGTGTTTAAATCTTTTTAAAGACTTTCAATGACATCTCGAACTAATACAGATGATGTATTGTTGTATCACGAATTGAAATTATTTATTAAAGAACTTATCATACAAAACTATTGGGTTCTGATTGTGCTGTACATATTGCGGGGAAAGGGAAATGATAAGAGGTTGAAGAGAGTTCTGTTGAATGTGCCAGGTAAAAGGGGCTGACATTTTCCAGGAGGGTCCATTGAGGGTGCCGGATCTCTACATCCCCTTACTTGAGAGCTCGTGTTGCTCCTCACCCCTGCCTCTTCATTAAGAAAAAGAAAAATACTCCAAGAAATTTTTTACGTGACTCTTTGGTGATGAATTTCATTGCAAGTTTTATAAATATGGATTTATAGTTCAGAAGAACAACATCAGGAGGCAAATATTCGCCAATGGCATTTGGAAATATTTATATCTCTCATCGAAGACCTCATGTGTATACTGTAATGTAAGTTAAACTTAATATAATGCTATATTTCCTGAGACACAAGGAAACGATTGTGCAGTTTAATTACAGTTCAGAGTAGTTGTGTTCTTTTGAGGACGATTAACGAAGAACTTAAGGGACTTAATTAGTAGCTTGCAATTGAGAATCGTGTAACATTAGATCTCTTTGAATTAAAAGTTCACTCAGTGCCTCAGGGGAAAAAGCTACTTCAAAGTACAACTTATGTCTTATACAAACAATAACTGCTCCTTGTCCTGGGGTTGTGGATAAATCATTTTCATTTAATACAAAACATTTTATAGAGTGTTATGACTCTTCTTATCTAATTATTGAAGAAATGATAAATGGATGCAGAACTGATATATGAAAAACACAATTTGGAGTTTTCGAATTAGCATAAAATATTTTGGAACCATAATTTTTTCTTATGGGCTTTTATATATTATGTTACGTACTATTTAAATGCCGATTTTTTATTACAATATAGTTTATGTACCGGTACCTAAGATTGGAAAACTGGTAACTGTATGAAGCCACTTTTTATGTTGCTAGTCAGAAATCTGTGTAGAGCATTTTCCACACAGTGGTGTTTTATATTTGTAAAATTTATTCAAGTACTCATGTTATGGACTCGTTATAAATTACCAAAAAGTTTTACTAGTTAACTTTTAATTTGATAAAGCTATATAAAATTAGTTTTAAAAATACCACGAAAATTATTTTTCACACTACCGCAATGCCAAAGTAAATGTATGTATTTTTTTTTGGCTCCCTTGAAGTTTTGATATAACTTACAATTCGATTGCTGTTTTCGACTTAGACATAATATCTCAATTTGTTTTTATTGGCTACTCATCACTAGAATAATAAAGCAATTTTTGTTAAATATGTATATTTCGACTTCTTATCAGAAGTCATCCTCAGCATTATCAACGTAACCAAATTAGGAAATTAAAACTATTTTAAATCAGATGGTAAACAAAATATTTCATTTTTTTAAATTTATTCATTCATTTAAATTAAATTAAATTCATTTAAATTAAATTCATTCATATTTAAAAAATAGACATAATATTTCAAAAAACGTTTTACGGCATTATATTCTAGTATTTTAATTGCATAATTATTAACTTCTTACTGTATAAAAGGACTTTTAGCTTCTCTACAACCTTCCCATTTTAACCTTTTTGTAAAATAATCATGGGATATCATAGTACAAATGCCGTAATAAATCGCCAGCCAAAATTTGTTATTTTTCTCCTTTTCCTTCGGTTATTAAACTAAAATAACTGGGGTTAAAAATTAAAATACGACTGATTACAATATAAATTATACGATTAATTAAAAATATTATTCTAAGGCGTAGAATCAACAACATGACCTAAAAGACTACTTAACCTACAGGTTAATCAATGTAATGGTATCTTCAATGTCTCGGGTCATGCCGGGCAGTAATCAATTTAATGCTATGGACGTCTTACACTCAAATATTAAAAAAAAACCAGGATTATATTTGATCAAACACAGAAATTAGTGATTCATATACAAATTAAATAATTGTAGCTTTTCGGGCTATGTTTTTGTATTATTTTTACTATATAAATTTAAAATGATTTTAAGTAATATTGTCTATGTTGTTTTATAATAATCACTATATAAAATCTGTTAAAACATTAAATTAAGTTATTACAATTTGTTTTGGAACTAAAATATCAGTCTTATCTGTTCATTTATATTATTAATTTAATACATTATTTCAATAAGATATCAGAGAGCGGTGTTCAAAAGTAGACCGTGTGCTCTATATAAAGCCAGCTATCTCTAAGACCTGGGGGCTGGGAAAAGCAACTATTGCATGTAGCTCCCATAGGAAGATGCATCAAAGCTGCTCCTTTGTTGCGCACATTTGCATATTTAAGATAAACCATCTCAATAATTCAAAGTGGCAAATTTCATTTTTGAAATTCATAGCTATGTTTGAAAAATTTATTCTTTCTTAAGACAATGTCTTGAAAATTAAAAGTAAATGTATTTTTATCAAAGAAAGTAAATAATTTGATGCACGATTGTTCATTCATATCCGTCAGAAGATATAAAGAATATTTTTTATTGATCGCTGTAGAAATGTGTGAATCAAAACCCAAAATATCATAAAAATCTATGAGGCTGTTGGTTATTTTACCTAGTTAAATATAAAAATTGAACTTAAATAATCAACAAATATCAATCATTAATCAATATTATTTGAGATTTTCAAATTTCATCGAAATAGTTTTAACATATCATTCAGCAAATTAATATTATTTTGTGTTTGTAAAAGGTTTTGACTGGATATGAATTGTTATTTGTCCTTTAAAAATTAACAAAACTTAAGTAGACAATCCGGTTTATTTTAATCAGCAACAAAAAACAAACATAACTCAAATAAAACAAAGCGTTTTACCTGTCATCGTAGACGAAGTCGGCGTCCAGCGTGTTGTAGTAGAGCAGGAAGGCCAGGAGACAGCATCCCAAACCGGTGGGATCAGACCTTACCAGACGGAGGGGGGCGGTCCACATGGTGGATATAGGACACTAGCACTGACACTGCACAGGAACTGCACCGCACGTCACTCGGAAATGGTCGCCAGTCCTGGAAAACAACAATGATGTTAGTATAATGTAAAGTTATCATGGATTAATTTTTTTAATAATCTTGGTAATACTGTCCGTTTTAGTTTATGATCTCTATATAGCCTATTCCAGATTCAACAGTTAAACCAATTACAAACGAAGTGGTATTTTTTAAATCGTATTACAAAATTCAAATATTTTATTAAAATATTTGTGTAAAGGCGATATCAAATGCACAGCAAAATAAAAAGGTAAAATTAAAATCCAGGCACTAAAGGGGTTTAGCATGCGCTGAAATTCTAGCAAAATTTGAGTATTGAACATTTTTGGGATATCTAGTAAATGAAAAAAAAAATGCTGTTGCTACTTTTCCAGTGGGAACAAAATGAAATGCCACTAATAAAATTATATAGTCTGTTTCTGTCGTATATCATTTTATAGGTATAAGAATGTAGAAAAACGCCACAAACCCAATCTTAAAAGGTTGAAGAATCGTGTCGACGACCAATTTGCGAAATTAACAATCTTCGGTAATATACGTATAAAGCTATTTTGACTGCCTGTCATACTGTTGTTTCTGGTGGATAAGGATACCCTGGCCGAACCGCTAAGCACGTCTGCCTCTAATGGACATTTCACGAAAGTCCCCGGAAAGACGGGGCATTGAAGAAAGGATGTGAAATGGGACAGCAGACGACCGATTGACAACTTGTAGGGCCAACTCCCTCGTTTCTATGACAACTGATTTTTAGGCTCTAACAGGTGGTCTGCTCTGCTCTCTAAATGGCCAACCGACCAACTGCCCATTAGTGTTCCTAAGCGAAGGGTTTCCATGCCCCCCGGATTTACATAAACAACTGCCATTTCTTGCACTAACATTAATTTGAGATCAGGTTTGTTAAATTATTGTCTCTCAGGGCCTTGAAAATTGCGTTAAAGGGCTGTCTTGTACACACTTCATGAGCTGTTCCAGTTGATGCTAAAATTCACTATACATCGCATGTTTTTGACAACAATATTGGACGGCAAAGTAAGAGACACAAGAAAATGTTAAAATTAAATTTAAATATTTTATTATTTTAAAAACAAAAGAATAATGAGTATAGAGAACAATGCTACAAATCCGACTTTAAATGGATTTCCTTGCCAGAAATAAGTGTCAGTTGATCTTTGCATTAAATGCATATTACAGAAATTTCTAAACAGAAAACTCGCAACATATTTGACTTGGCGTTATTGTCTTAATAAAAAGACCTTTAAAATGACAAATCTTATGAAATTGGCCAATACAATTTGCTCTTTGGTTCTCTCTAGGTGTCGTCCCCTATGTTGTACCCAAGATGGAAAAGTGATACATTGATTTTTTTATCTACTAGATGTCCTTAACAATGTTCAAATTCAGCAATCAAGTCTACTAAAAAGTTGTTAAAATAAAATTTAATAAAATAGTATAATTTATTTAGTAGTTTTTATACATTTTTTAAATATATTGGTGTGATACAAACTACTCAAATATGAACAATATAACCAAATTACAGCCACTTTATTTATAATTTTTACTATTTACAATATTCTTCCATATGTCATCTTAATTACTAGGCTCTATACGTCTAGTAAAAATAAAAAACAAAAGAAAAAAGTTTTCGTCCTATAGTAAAAATAACCTCAAGAGAGTAGCCACAGTTGCTACAAACAGGAAAACATTTTATAAATCACTTCCAAATGATATAATTTCCGGTTTGACTGCGCTGTGTATTTTAACAAGTAAAGATTAGACATCGCACAGTGTAACATAACAAACATTAAAAGAGCCCTTTCATGTTTTCATTTGTAATACAAAAGCGAGTACTTCCAAACGGGTGAATTTGAATAACCGGAGTTTATGAAGTTACTAAATTATTTATCTGAACTGAATAGAAACGAGATTGCAGAGATGATAAGTTGCTGTTGGTTTAAATTTAAAATATAACCTTCACATTTAGTTGAGCTCCCTTATGGATTTGATCTTATAAAATTTCTTACTGTATATTTTATAAAGCATCCATACACATACAATATCTCTTTTTCTTTGTAAACGTTTTTACCCATACAGAAGTTCAGCCCCCAAACATGAGAGTTTATTTATAATTACATATTTTACTGATACAGGCACAATAGTGTGACATACTTTTCATCTCTAGTATAGTCAGCCACTATTATTAATTAATTGATATTATTCTTGTATAGATCAATTCATATAACACATAATATGAAAAAGTATATCTATGTGTCAAATATTTAAATGAATAATACTATTCTTACCTTAGTTACCTCTTATAATGGATTATTATTATTCACAACATAAAAATGTAAACATTTATTTGACTATTAGAATATTGGAACTATAACTAAAAGAAAAATTTTCTATAATAATCTCACACAATCGTAACAATTAATAAAAACTCACTACACTTCGTCCAAAAGTCAGGAGATGTAATCCTACTCTCTAATGTTGTGGGGTTTCTTGTAAAACGATAACCTTCAAGCTCATGAAATTGGATTACCGTTCACACCACTTGATTTATAAAAGGTGCGAAACCATAGAGATTCTTAACCGAGCTGTCTTCCCAGCATATAAACGATTCAATTTTAATACAGTTTAATGTTCATTCTTTAAAAATGCATATAAGTAGTAATATTGTTATAACCAAAAGTAATTCTACTGATTACGTACCCCCCAGAAAATTGGCATAATAAATTAATTTTATTATTATATTTTGTTCGGTATTTGATTTTTATTTTAGTATCAGTGTTTGTATTGTTTAAACAGACAATTTTCATGAAGCGCCACTCTCACCGCCCGTTTACCACTTGGTTTAACATGTGAAATCAATTAGAGGACTTAAGTGGCTTTTATTCCGGTACAGAGATAACATTCTGGTAAAAGTGTTTTTGTTTGTTCCTCTGGGGTTTATATAATAAAAAGCTTCCACCGAATATCTGAAACCTTTTTAAACACATGGAAAATTGTGTGTGCCAAAAATGAATTTTAAGGTTTTATGCGGTTTTGTGTCTAACATTATTTACTCTTATATAATAACATTATTTACTTTTTATATAACAACTAGATCTTAATTCAAGAATTTTTTTTATAGTTTTTACAATTAAAATTTTAAAGTTAGTTTCATAGGTTAACACTTTTATTAGCATGATACGTGTTGTTTACAATCCAACACAAAATATCAAATATATATGAGGGTGGTTATAGGTTAAGTAATAATTTATGAATGTCTAGTTGTTGAAACGATAGGAATTAATATAATAATACATACATGTGTTGCTCGACATCGAGCAATTAATTTTGATTCAATACAAAAGTTACATTCAGTTCTAAATCGATGAAATCCGACCAATCCAATATTGTGAATATGAGTGATCACCAAAAACTACGTTAACAGATGTTTAAAATGCTCAAAGCAATCTCAATGTTATTCTAATGGGGAAATTTCAAATTTAATTTGTGGATAGCGCTTTTGTTTTAAGTCCTATTCTCATCTATGTTTGGCAGAAACAATTATAGACCAAACCCTATCCAACGTCACTAATAACTTGAAAATCTGTTGAGAATTGTAGGAGGAGTTATCCACACAAAAAAAACCCTTAGTGTATTAAATAAGTACTAGAGATCGCCCACTGGTCAAAATTCGAGCAAAAATTCACTTGATCTTGAGCCAATTAATTTTTAAATGTTTTATAAATAAAACATCTGTTATTCATTATTTGCTGGAATTTGTTATTACAACAGCTATCTTATGACTCAATCAATTATCCTTCTCCCATAAGTTAACATTGAAACTTTAAAAACTTGTAGGGCGTAGCTCGGTGGACCGATGTGAATTAAAACGTGATTCTGCTCATCTACAGAACAATACCAGTAGATATAAAAGGGGCATTCAGGCGCACTCGTAGTTTTTTTGATGACTTTTTGCTTCATATGACCACTTTTTTTGCTTCATATGACCACTTTTTTTTCTTCGTATGACCGCTTTTGCTTCAAATGACCACTTTTTGCTTCAAATGACCACTTTTGCTTCAAATGACCACTTTTGCTTCAAATGACCACTTTTTGCTTCAAATGACCACTTTTTTGCTTCAAATGACCACTTTTTGAATATAATCCAGGGAACACTCGTAGTTTTTTTTGAGCGCCTTCAGCTTCAAATTGACCGGTTTTTTACCGGATTCTGGTTGGTTTTGGCCAAATATCAGCCCATTTCAGGGCATTTTTCAGGACTTCAGACAGTGATTTCAAAGAGCATTTTGAATATAATCCACGGAATACTCATGTTTTGTGAGCGCCTTCAGCTTCAAATTGCAATTTTACCTTCAAAGACACATTTTTAGGCCAAAATTCTCCAATTTTTAACCCAGTTTAACCTCTTAAGATCTAATTCCTAAGGCCCAAGGCAGTAGACAAGCCCTAAAACCTAGCAGCTAAGGCTTTAACCTATCAATAAGCCCTATTAACCATTAGCTTAATCCTAATGTGTTGGACCTAAGATCTAAACCTAAGGCCTTGCACCTGAGTCCAAAGCCCTAAAACATAGCAGCTAAGGCTTAAACCTGTGAACAGGGCCGATTAGCCACAAGCTTAGACCTAATGTGTTGGACCTAAGATCTAAACCTAAGGCCTTGCACCTGAGTCCAAAGCCCTAAAACATAGCAGCTAAGGCTTAAACCTGTGAATAGGGCCGATTAGCCACCAGCTTAGACCTAATGTGTTGGACCTAAGATCTAAACCTAAGGCCTAACAGCTGAGTCCAAAGCCCTAAAACCTAGCAGCTAAGGCTTTGACCTGTGAATAGTTATTAGCCAACAGCCTAAACCTAATGTGTTGGCACTAAGATGTAAACCTAAGGCCTTGCACCTGAGTCCAAAGCCCTAAAAGCTAGCAGCTAAGGATTTGACCTGTGAATAGGGCCTATTATCCATCAGCGTAGGAAAAAATGTGCTGGACCTAAGATCTAAAGCTTAGCCCTTGCACCTGAGTCCAAAACCCTAAAACATAGCAGCTAACGATTTGACCTGTGAATAGTTATTAGCTAACAGCCTAAACCTAATGTGTTGGCACTAAGATGTAAACCTAAGGCCTTGCACCTGAGTCCAAAGCCCTAAAAGCTAGCAGCTAAGGCTTTGACCTGTGGATAGGGCCTATTATCTATCACCTTAGGCCTAATGTGTTGGACATAAGATCTACGCCTAAGGCCTTACACGTGGTTCCTAAGATGAAATGCCTTGGACTTAGGTCCTAAAACCTAGCAGCTAAGGCTTTGACCTGTGAATAGGACCTATTTGCGTTTAGCTTAGACCTAATGTGTTGGACCTAAAATCTTAACCTCAGGCCTTGCACCTGAGTCCAAAACCCTAAAACTTAGCAGCTAAGGATTTGACCTGTGAATAGTACCTATTAGCAAACAGCTTAAACCTAATGTGTTGGAACTAAGATGTAAACCTAAGCCCTTGCACCTGAGTCCAAAACCCTAAAACCTAGCAGCTAAGGATTTGACCTGTGAATAGGGCCTATTAGCCTAAACCTAATGTGTTGGCACTAAGATGTAAACCTAAGGCCTTGCACCTGAGTCCAAAGCCCTTAAAGCTAGCAGCTAAGGATTTGACCTGTGAATAGGGCCTATTATCCATCAGCGAAGGCCTAATGTGCTGGATCTAAGATCTAAACCTAAGCCCTTGCACCTGAATCCAAAACCCTAAAACCTAGCAGCTAAGGATTTGACCTGTGAATAGTTATTAGCCAACAGCCTAAACCTAATGTGTTGGTACTAAGATGTAAACGTAAGGCATTGCACCTGAGTCCAAAGCCCTAAAAGCTAGCAGCTAAAACTTTGACCTGTGAATAGGGCCTATTATCTATCAGCTTAGGCCTAATGTGTTGGACATAAGATCTAAGCCTAAGGCCTTACACATGGTTCCTAAGATGAAATGCATTGGACTTAGGTCCTAAAACCTAGCAGCTAAGGCTTTGACCTGTGAATAGGACCTATTTGCGTTTAGCTTAGACCTAATGTGTTGGACCAAAAATCTAAACCTCAGGCCTTGCACTTGAGTCCAAAACCCTAAAACTTAGCAGCTAAGGATTTGACCTGTGAATAGTACCTATTAGCAAACAGCCTAAACCTAATGTGTTGGCACTAAGATGTAAACCTAAGGCCTTGCACCTGAGTCCAAAGCCCTAAAAGCTAGCAGCTAAGGATTTGACCTGTGAATAGGGCCTATTATATATCAGCGAAGGCCTAATGTGCTGGATCTAAGATCTAAACCTAAGCCCTTGCACCTGAGTCCAAAACCCTAAAACCTAGCAGCTAAGGATTTGACCTGTGAATAGGGCCTATTAGCCAACAGCCTAAACCTTATGTGTTGGCACTAAGATGTAAACCTAAGGCCTTGCACCTGAGTCCAAAGCCCTAAAACCTAGCAGCTAAGGCTTTGACCTGTGAATAGTTCCTATTAGCAAACAGCCTAAACCTAATGTGTTGGCACTAAGATGTAAACCTAAGGCCTTGCACCTGAGTCCAAAGCATTAAAAGCTAGCAGCTAAGGATTTGACCTGTGAATAGGGCCTATTATCCATCAGCTTAGGCCTAATGTGTTGGACATAAGATCTAAGCCTAAGGCCTTACACATGGTTCCTAAGATGAAATGCCTTGGACTTAGGTCCTAAAACCTAGCAGCTAAGGCTTTGACCTGTGAATAGGACCTATTTGCGTTTAGCTTAGACCTAATGTGTTGGACCAAAAATCTAAACCTAAGGCCTTGCACCTGAGTCCAAAGCCCTAAAACCTAGCAGCTAAGGCTTTAACCTGTGAATAGGACCTATTACCCAACAGCTTAGACCTAATGTGTTGAACCTAAAGTTTAAACCTAAGGCCTTGCAACTGAGTCCAAAGCTCAAAAACCTAGTGGCTAAAGCTATGACCTGTGTATAAGACCTATCAGCCCCCAGCCAGGACCTAATGTGTCGGGACTAAGATATAAACATAAGGCCTGACACCTTAGTACAAAGCCATAAAACCTTAAGATCTGAAAACTTACAAGGGGGCCGCGATTCACAGCCCCCCATGAATTGAGCAAACATTAGGCAACGAGGTCTTTTTTCTTTGAATATGAAATTATGATCAGAAATGGTTATCAGATTCAGATTGGAGTATTTGAAGACCAACCTCCATCCGTCTTACCCAACTCCTAACTACCGCATGGACTTGACAAAAGACCTAAGGCTATACACCGTAGGCTTTAAGGATCTTAGCCCCAAGACCTAGGCCATAGAGTTAAGACCTGAATATTTACAAGGGGGCCGCGATTCACAGCCCCTCCTGAAAAGACACTGTGGTCTAAACCTAATACCTAATACACCGTGGTCTAGGCTTTTAGGTTTTTAGACCAAAGACCTACTACACCATGGTCTAGACCCAAGATCTAAGGTCTGTGGTCTAGGCTTCAGGTTCTAAGCCCCAAGATTTAAGGCCTGCATAGGCATTTAGGTTCTTAGCCTCCAGATCTAAGGTACGTAATCTAGGCCTTTAGGTTCTTGAATCCAACACCTAGGACCCTACATCATGGTCTAGACCCTAAACCTAAGGCCTGTTATCTAGGTCTCTAAGTTCTCCTCAAGACATAAGGCCCTACACCATGGTCTAAAACCAAGACCTAAGGTCCGTTGTGTAGGCTTTTAGGTTCTTATACCCAAGACATAAGGCCCTACACCAGGGTCTAGAACCAAGATCTAAGGTCCGTGGTCTAGGCTTTTAGGTTTTTATACCCAAGTCCTAAGGCCCTACACCAGGGTCTAAAACCAAGATCTAAGGTCCGTGGTCTAGGCTTTTAGGTTCTTATACCCAAGTCCTAAGGCCCTACACCAGGGTCTAGAACCAAGATCTAAGGTCCGTGGTCTAGGCTTTTACGTTCTTATACCCAAGTCCTAAGGCCCTACAAAAGGGTCTAGAACCAAGACCTAAGGTCCGTGGTCTAGGCTTTTAGGTTCCCAAGTCCTAAGGCCCTACACCAGTTTCTAAAACCAAGATCTAAGGTCCGTGGTCTAGGCTTTTAGGTTCTTATACCCAAGTCCTACTACACCAGGGTCTAGAACAAAGATCTAAGGTCCGTGGTCAAGGCTTTTAGGTTCTTATACTCAAGTCCTAAGGCCCTAAACCAGGGTCTAGAACCAAGATCTAAGGACCGTGGTCTAGGCTTTTAGGTGCTTATACCCAAGACTTAAGGCCCTACACCATAGGCTAGAACCAAGACCTAAGGTCCTTTGATTAGGCCTTTAGTTTCTTAGACCCAAGTCCTAAGACCCGTGGACTAGGCCTTTAGGTTCATAGACCCAAGACCTAAGCTCTTAGACTCAAGACTTAAAGCCATATACCGCGGGTTAGGGTTTTAAGCTCTGAGACCCAAGACCTAAGGCCTTGCACCGTTTTCTAGGCTTTTAAGTACTTAGACCCAAGGCCTAAGGCCCTACACCGTGGTCTAGTTTTTTAAGCTCTTAGACCCAAGACTTAGGGCCATACACCACGGTCTAGGCTTTTAAGCTCTTAGACCCAAGACCTAAGGCCATACACCCTGGTTTAGGCTTTTAAGTATTTAGACCCAAGGCCTAAGGCCCTACACCGTGGTCTAGGCTTTTAAGAACTTCGACTCAAGACCTAAGGCCATAAAGTAAAGACCTGAAAACTTACAAGGGAGTCGTGATTCACGACCCCTGAACAGACACTGTGGACCCAGGACCTAAGGCCTTACACCGTGGTCTAGACTTTTAAGTACTTAGACACCAAGACCTAAGTCCATACACCGTGATCTAGGCTTTTAAGCTCTTATACCCAAGACCTAAGGCCCTACACCGTGGTCTATGCTTTTAAGCTCTTAGACTCAAGCCCTAAGGCGGTCCGCATGGGTTAGACTTAAGACCCAAGGGCATACACACTGGTCTAGGCTTTTAAGTACTTAGGCCAAGACCTAAAGTCATAAACCGTGGGCTAGGCTTTTAAGCACTTAAACTCAATGCCTAAGGCGGTCCGCATGGGCTAGACTTAAGACCTAAGGCCATACACCCTGGTCTAGGCTTTTAAGTACTTAGACCCAAGACCTAAGGCCATACACCGTGGTCTAGGCTTTTAAGTACTTAGACCCAAGACCTAAGGCCATACACCGTGGTCTACGCTTTTAAGTACTTATACCTAAGACCTAAGGCCATACACCATGGTCTAGGCTTTTAAGTACTTAGACCCAAGACCTAAGGCCATACACCGTGGGATAGGCTTTAAAGCTCTTAGACCCAAGACCTAAAACCATAGGGTTAAGACTTGAAAACTTACAAGTTAATGGCAATTCACGATCCCCGAACAGACACCGTGGTCTAGACCCAATACTTAAGGCCCTACACCTAGACCCAAGAGCTAAGGTCCTTCACCATGATCTAGACCCCAAGATCAAAGGCCTTACACTATGGTCTAATACTCGGCATAAACCGTTTGCAGTTGTGGTTGTTTCATCTTTTTCTAGAGGTAAGTCGGCCTCTAAGTTCCTAGACCCTAAGACCAAAGGCCTTATACCACGGTCTAGTACTCGGAATAAGCCATGTGCAGTTGTGGTTGTTTCATCTATAGCCAGAGGAAAGTCGGCCTCTAAGTTCTTAGACCCTAAGACCAAAGGCCTTACACCATATGGTCTAGTATTTCTCTTAAGCCGTATGCAGTGGTTAATTTGTCTATACTTAGAAGAAAGTCGGCCTTTAAGTTCTTAGACCCAAGACCTAAGACCCTACACCCATGGACTAGAACCTGGACCTAAGGCCACATCCCGAGGTTTTGTACTCGTTTTAAGCCGTGTGCAGTTGTGGTTGTTTCATCTATAGCTGGGCGAAGATTGGCCTTTAATAACTGTGTGCAGTTATTACTGTTTCGTCTCGAAAAAGAGAATGTTTATGCTTTTACACCATAACTTAGAACGAAAACCCATGGTCTTATTCCTAAAACCTAGGACCTTAGACCGATACCCTAGGACATAAGGGCTTAGACTTATTGCCTTAGATCTAGGGCAAAAGGAATTTAAATGAGGACCTAAGGCCAAACCCAATCCCAAGCATTTAAGGCATTATACCATGGACCTGTATGTATATGACCTTAAACATTTGACCTAAGATCTAAAACTTTAACATAAGTCTTAAGCCCTAAGACCCTACCCCATGGGCTAGTACTGGTCCTACACCATGTGGGACCGTGTAAAATGGCGTGCTTAAAGCCAATCACATGGATTATTTGAAAGCCCAGCGCACATGAACACCTGTGTTTGCTGTTGGGCGTTTTTATGATTTGCGCTTTCGGGCATTTTGCAAACTCGACCTGCATATTGCAAATCGATGTGTAGACGATGCCCTTTAATAATTAACGTCTGCGAACGTTTTTCAAAATCGATGTGTAGACGATGCCTTTTAATAATTAACGTCTGCGAACGTTTTTAAAATCGATGCCCAGACGCTGTTTAAAATAATCGGCGTGTACGATCGTTTTTCAAAATCGATGTGTACACGATGTTTTTTAATAATTTACGTCTGCGATCGTAATTTCCGCGTCGAGTTTGCAAAACGCCCGAAAGCGCAAATCATAAAAACGCCCAACAGCAAACACAGGTGTTATGTGCGCGGGGCTTTCAAATAATCCATGTGATTGGCTTTATGCACGCCATTTTACACGGTCCCACATGGTGTAGGACCGGTACTAGCCCATGGGGTAGGGTCTTAGGGCTTAAGACTTATGTTAAAGCCTTAGATCCTAGGTCAAATGTTTAAGGTCATATACATACAGGTCCATGGTATAATGCCTTAAATGCTTGGGATTGGGGTTGGTCTAAATTATGAGGCCTTAGGTTCTCATTTAAATTCCTTTTGCCCTAGATCTAAGGCAATAAGTCTAAGCCCTTATGTCCTAGGGTATCGGTCTAAGGTCCTAGGTTTTAGGAATAAGACCATGGGTTTTCGTTCTAAGTTATGGTGTAAAAGCATAAACATTCTCTTTTTCGAGACGAAACAGTAATAACTGCACACAGTTATTAAAGGCCAATCTTCGCCCAGCTATAGATGAAACAACCACAACTGCACACGGCTTAAAACGAGTACAAAACCTCGGGATGTGGCCTTAGGTCCAGGTTCTAGTCCATGGGTGTAGGGTCTTAGGTCTTGGGTCTAAGAACTTAAAGGCCGACTTTCTTCTAAGTATAGACAAATTAACCACTGCATACGGCTTAAGAGAAATACTAGACCATATGGTGTAAGGCCTTTGGTCTTAGGGTCTAAGAACTTAGAGGCCGACTTTCCTCTGGCTATAGATGAAACAACCACAACTGCACATGGCTTATTCCGAGTACTAGACCGTGGTATAAGGCCTTTGGTCTTAGGGTCTAGGAACTTAGAGGCCGACTTACCTCTAGAAAAAGATGAAACAACCACAACTGCAAACGGTTTATGCCGAGTATTAGACCATAGTGTAAGGCCTTTGATCTTGGGGTCTAGATCATGGTGAAGGACCTTAGCTCTTGGGTCTAGGTGTAGGGCCTTAAGTATTGGGTCTAGACCACGGTGTCTGTTCGGGGATCGTGAATTGCCATTAACTTGTAAGTTTTCAAGTCTTAACCCTATGGTTTTAGGTCTTGGGTCTAAGAGCTTTAAAGCCTATCCCACGGTGTATGGCCTTAGGTCTTGGGTCTAAGTACTTAAAAGCCTAGACCATGGTGTATGGCCTTAGGTCTTAGGTATAAGTACTTAAAAGCGTAGACCACGGTGTATGGCCTTAGGTCTTGGGTCTAAGTACTTAAAAGCCTAGACCACGGTGTATGGCCTTAGGTCTTGGGTCTAAGTACTTAAAAGCCTAGACCAGGGTGTATGGCCTTAGGTCTTAAGTCTAGCCCATGCGGACCGCCTTAGGCATTGAGTTTAAGTGCTTAAAAGCCTAGCCCACGGTTTATGACTTTAGGTCTTGGCCTAAGTACTTAAAAGCCTAGACCAGTGTGTATGCCCTTGGGTCTTAAGTCTAACCCATGCGGACCGCCTTAGGGCTTGAGTCTAAGAGCTTAAAAGCATAGACCAGGGTTTATGGCCTTAGGTCTTGGGTATAAGAGCTTAAAAGCCTAGACCACGGTGTAGGGCCTTAGGTCTTGGGTATAAGAGCTTAAAAGCCTAGATCACGGTGTATGGACTTAGGTCTTGGTGTCTAAGTACTTAAAAGTCTAGACCACGGTGTAAGGCCTTAGGTCCTGGGTCCACAGTGTCTGTTCAGGGGTCGTGAATCACGACTCCCTTGTAAGTTTTCAGGTCTTTACTTTATGGCCTTAGGTCTTGAGTCGAAGTTCTTAAAAGCCTAGACCACGGTGTAGGGCCTTAGGCCTTGGGTCTAAATACTTAAAAGCCTAAACCAGGGTGTATGGCCTTAGGTCTTGGGTCTAAGAGCTTAAAAGCCTAGACCGTGGTGTATGGCCCTAAGTCTTGGGTCTAAGAGCTTAAAAAACTAGACCACGGTGTAGGGCCTTAGGCCTTGGGTCTAAGTACTTAAAAGCCTAGAAAACGGTGCAAGGCCTTAGGTCTTGGGTCTCAGAGCTTAAAACCCTAACCCGCGGTATATGGCTTTAAGTCTTGAGTCTAAGAGCTTAGGTCTTGGGTCTATGAACCTAAAGGCCTAGTCCACGGGTCTTAGGATTTGGGTCTAAGAACCTAAAGGCCTAATCAAAGGACCTTAGGTCTTGGTTCTAGCCTATGGTGTAGGGCCTTAGGTCATGGGTATAAGCACCTAAAAGCCTAGACCACGGTCCTTAGATCTTGGTTCTAGACCCTGGTTTAGGGCCTTAGGACTTGAGTATAAGAACCTAAAAGCCTTGACAACGGACCTTAGATCTTGGTTCTAGACCCTGGTGTAGTAGGACTTGGGTATAAGAACCTAAAAGCCTAGACCACGGACCTTAGATCTTGGTTTTAGAAACTGGTGTAGGGCCTTAGGACTTGGGTATAAGAACCTAAAAGCCTAGACCACGGACCTTAGGTCTTGGTTCTAGACCCTTTTGTAGGGCCTTAGGACTTGGGTATAAGAACGTAAAATCCTAGACCACGGACCTTAGATCTTGGTTCTAGACCCTGGTGTAGGGCCTTAGGACTTGGGTATTAGAACCTAAAAGCCTAGACCATGGACCTTAGATCTTAGTTCTAGACCCTGGTGTAGGGCCTTAGGACTTGGGTATTAGAACCTAAAAGCCTACACAACAGACCTTAGGTCTTGAGTATAAGAACCTAGAAGCCTAGACCACGGACCTTAGATCTTGGTTCTAGACCCTGGTGTAGGGCCTTAGGACTTGGGTATAAGAACCTAAAAGCCTAGACCACGGACCTTAGATCTTGGTTCTAGACCCTGGTGTAGGGCCTTATTACTTGGGTATAAGAACCTAAAAGCCTAGACCACGGACCTTAGGTCTTGGGTATAAGAACCTATAAGCCTAGACCACGGACCTTAGATCTTGGTTCTAGACCCTGGTGTGAGGCCTTAGGACTTGGGTATTAGAACCTAAAAGCCTAGACCACGGACCTTAGATCTTGGTTCTAGACCCTGTTGTAGGGCCTTAGGACTTGGGTATAAGAACCTAAAAGCCTAGACCACGGACCTTAGATCTTGGTTTTAGACCCTGGTGTAGGGCCTTAGGACTTGGGTATAAGAACCTAAAAGCCTAGACCACGGACCTTAGATCTTGGTTCTAGACCCTGGTGTAGGGCCTTAGGTCTTGGGTATAAGAACCTAAAAGCCTACACAACGGACCTTAAGTCTTGGTTTTAGACCCTGTTGTAGGACCTTAGGACTTGGGTATAAGAACCTAAAAGCCTAGACCACGGACCTTAGATCTTGGTTCTAGACCCTGGTGTAGGGCCTTAGGACTTGGGTATAAGAACCTAAAGGCCTAGACCACGGACCTTAGGTCTTGGTTCTAGACCCTGGTGTAGGGCCTTAGGATTTGTGTATAAGAACCTAAAAGCCTAGACCACGGACCTTAGGTCTTGGGTATATGAACCTAAAAGCCTAGACCACGGACCTTAGATCTTGGTTCTAGACCCTGGTGTAGGGCATTAGGACTTTGGTATAAGAACCTAAAAGCCTAGACCACGGACCTTAGGACTTGGGTATAAAAACCTAAAAGTCTGGACCACGGACCTTAGATCTTGGTTCTAGACCCTGGTGTAGGGCCTTAGGACTTGGGTATAAGAACCTAAAAGCCTAGACCACGGACCTTAGGTCTTGGGTTTAAGAACCTAAAAGCCTAGACCACGGACCTTAGATCTTGGTTTTAGACCCTGGTGTAGGGCCTTAGGACTTGGGTATAAGAACCTAAAAGCCTAGACCACGGACCTTAGATCTTGGTTCTAGACCCTGGTGTAGGGCCTTAGTCATTGGGTATAAGAACCTAAAAGCCTAGACCACGGACCTTAGATCTTGGTTCTAGACCCTGGTGTAGGGCCTTAGGACTTGGGTATAAGAACCTAAAAGCCTAGACCACGGACCTTAGATCTTGGTTCTAGACCCTGGTGTAGGGCCTTAGGTCTTGGGTATAAGAACCTAAAAGCCTAGACCACGGACCTTAGATCTTGGTTCTAGACCCTGGTGTAGGGCCTTAGGACTTGGGTATAAGAACCTAAAAGCCTAGACCACGGACCTTAGATCTTGGTTCTAGACCCTGGTGTAGGGCCTTAGGACTTGGGTATAAGAACCTAAAAGCCTAGACCACGGACCTTAGATCTGGGTTCTAGACCCTGGTGTAGGGCCTTAGGACTTGGGTATAAGAACCTAAAAGCCTGGACCACGGACCTTAGATCTTGGTTCTAGACCCTGGTGTAGGGCCTTAGGACTTGGGTACAAGAACCTAAAAGCCTAGACCACGGACCTTAGATCTTGGTTCTAGACCCTGGTGTAGGGACTTAGGACTTGGGTATAAGAACCTAAAAGCCTAGACCACGGACCTTAGATCTTGGTTCTAGACCCTGGTGTAGGGCCTTAGGACTTGGGTATAAAAACCTAAAAGCCTAGACCACGGACCTTAGATCTTGGTTCTAGACCCTGGTGTAGGGACTTAGGACTTGGGTATAAGAACCTAAAAGCCTACACAACGGACCTTAGGTCTTGGTTTTAGACCATGGTTTAGGGCCTTATATCTTGAGGAGAACTTAGAGACCTAGATCACAGGCCTCAGGTTTAGGGTCTAGACCATGATGTAGGGTCCTAGGTGTTGGATTCAAGAACCTAAAGGCCTAGATTACGGGCCTTAGATCTGGAGGCTAAGAACCTAAATGCCTATGCAGGCCTTAAATCTTGGGGCTTAGAACCTGAAGCCTAGACCACAGACCTTAGATCTTGGGTCTAGACCATGGTGTAGTAGGTCTTTGGTCTAAAAACCTAAAAGCCTAGACCACGGTGTATTAGGTATTAGGTTTAGACCACAGTGTCTTTTCAGGGGGGGCTGTGAATCGCGGCCCCCTTGTAAATATTCAGGTCTTAACTCTATGGCCTAGGTCTTGGGGCTAAGATCCTTAAAGCCTACGGTGTATAGCCTTAGGTCTTGGGTCAAGTCCATGCGGTAGTTAGGAGTTGGGTAAGATGGATGGAGGTTGGTCTTCAAATACTCCAATCTGAATCTGATAACCATTTCTGATCATAATTTCATATTCAAAGAAAAAAGACCTCGTTGCCTAATGTTTGCTCAATTCATGGGGGGCTGTGAATCGCGGCCCCCTTGTAAGTTTTCAGATCTTAAGGTTTTATGGCTTTGTACTAAGGTGTCAGGCCTTATGTTTACATCTTAGTCCCGACACATTAGGTCCTGGCTGGGGGCTGATAGGTCTTATACACAGGTCATAGCTTTAGCCACTAGGTTTTTGAGCTTTGGACTCAGTTGCAAGGCCTTAGGTTTAGACTTTAGGTTCAACACATTAGGTCTAAGCTGTTGGGTAATATGTCCTATTCACATGTTAAAGCCTTAGCTGCTAGGTTTTAGGGCTTTGGACTCAGGTGCAAGGCCTTAGGTTTACATCTTAGTGCCAACACATAAGGTTTAGGCTGTTGGCTAATAACTATTCACAGGTCAAATCCTTAGCTGCTAGGTTTTAGGGTTTTGGACTCAGGTGCAAGGGCTTAGGTTTAGATCTTAGATCCAGCACATTAGGCCTTCGCTGATGGATAATAGGCCCTATTCACAGGTCAAATCCTTAGCTGCTAGCTTTTAGGGCTTTGGACTCAGGTGCAAGGCCTTAGGTTTACATCTTAGTGCCAACACATTAGGTTTAGGCTGTTGGCTAATAAGCCCTATTCACAGGTCAAATCCTTAGCTGCTAGGTTTTAGGGTTTTGGACTCAAGTGCAAGGCCTGAGGTTTAGATTTTTGGTTCAACACATTAGGTCTAAGCTAAACGCAAATAGGTCCTATTCACAGGTCAAAGCCTTAGCTGCTAGGTTTTAGGACCTAAGTCCAAGGCATTTCATCTTAGGAACCATGTGTAAGGCCTTAGGCTTAGATCTTATGTCCAACACATTAGGCCTAAGCTGATAGATTATAGGCCCTATTCACAGGTCAAAGCCTTAGCTGCTAGCTTTTAGGGCTTTGGACTCAGGTGCAAGGCCTTACGTTTACATCTTAGTACCAACACATTAGGTTTAGGCTGTTGGCTAATAACTATTCACAGGTCAAATCCTTAGCTGCTAGATTTTAGGGTTTTGGATTCAGGTGCAAGGGCTTAGGTTTAGATCTTAGATCCAGCACACTAGGCCTTCGCTGATGGATAATAGGCCCTATTCACAGGTCAAATCCTTAGCTGCTAGCTTTAAGGGCTTTGGACTCAGGTGCAAGGCCTTAGGTTTACATCTTAGTGCCAACACATTAGGTTTAGCCTAATAGGCCCTATTCTCAGGTCAAATCCTTAGCTGCTAGGTTTTAGGGTTTTGGACTCAGGTGCAAGGGCTTAGGTTTACATCTTAGTTCCAACACATTAGGTTTAGGCTGTTTGCTAATAGGTACTATTCACAGGTCAAATCCTTAGCTGCTAAGTTTTAGGGTTTTGGACTCAGGTGCAAGGCCTGAGGTTAAGATTTTAGGTCCAACACATTAGGTCTAAGCTAAACGCAAATAGGTCCTATTCACAGGTCAAAGCCTTAGCTGCCAGGTTTTAGGACCTAAGTCCAAGGCATTTCATCTTAGGAACCACGTGTAAGGCCTTAGGCGTAGATCTTATGTCCAACACATTAGGCCTAAGCTGATAGATAATAGGCCCTATCCACAGGTCAAAGCCTTAGCTGCTAGCTTTTAGGGCTTTGGACTCAGGTGCAAGGCCTTAGGTATACATCTTAGTGCCAACACATTAGGTTTAGGCTGTTAGCTAATAACTATTCACAGGTCAAATCTTTAGCTGCTAGGTTTTAGGGTTTTGGACTCAGGTGCAAGGGCTAAGCTTTAGATCTTAGGTCCAGCACATTTGGCCTACGCTGATGGATAATAGGCCCTATTCACAGGTCAAATCCTTAGCTGCTAGCTTTTAGGGCTTTGGACTCAGGTGCAAGGCCTTAGGTTTATCTCTTAGTGCCAACACATTAGGTTTAGGCTGTTGGCTAATAGGCCCTATTCACAGGTCAAATCCTTAGCTGCTAGGTTTTATCGTTTTGGACTCAGGTACAAGGGCTTAGGTTTAGATCTTAGGTCCAGCACATTAGGCCTACGCTGATGGATAATAGGCCCTATTCACAGGTCAAATCCTTAGCTGCTAGCTTTAAGGGCTTTGGACTCAGGTGCAAGGCCTTAGGTTTACATCTTAGTGCCAACACATTAGGTTTAGGCTGTTGGCTAATAGGCCCTATTCACAGGTCAAATCCTTAGCTGCTAGGTTTTATCGTTTTGGACTCAGGTACAAGGGCTTAGGTTTAGATCTTAGGTCCAGCACATTAGGCCTACGCTGATGGATAATAGGCCCTATTCACAGGGTCAAATCCTTAGCTGCTAGCTTTTAGGGCTTTGGACTCAGGTGCAAGGCCTTAGGTTTACATCTTAGTGCCAACACATTAGGTTTAGGCTGTTGGCTAATAGGCACTATTCACAGGTCAAATCCTTAGCTGCTAGGTTTTAGGGTTTTGGACTCAGGTGCAATGCCTTAGGCTTAGATCTTATGTCCAACACATTAGGCCTAAGCTTATAGATAATAGGCCCTATTCACAGGTCAAATCCTTAGCTGCTAGCTGTTAGGACTTTGGACTCAGGTGCAAGGCCTTAGGTTTATCTCTTAGTGCCAACACATTAGGTTTAGGCTGTTGGCTAATCGGCCCTATTCACAGGTCAAATCCTTAGCTGCTAGGTTTTAGGGGTTTGGACTCAGGTGCAAGGCCTGAGGTTTAGATCTTAGGTCCAGCACATTAGGCCTACGCTGATGGATAATTGGCCCTATTCACAGGTCAAATCCTTGGCTGCTAGCTTTTAGGGCTTTGGACTCAGGTGCAAGGCCTTAGGTTTAGATCTTAGGTCCAACACATTAGGATTAAGCTAATGGTTAATAGGGCTTATTGATAGGTTAAAGCCTTAGCTGCTAGGTTTTAGGGCTTGTCTACTGCCTTGGGCCTTAGGAATTAGATCTTAAGAGGTTAAACTGGGTTAAAAATTGGAGAATTTTGGCCTAAAAATGTGTCTTTGAAGGTAAAATTGCAATTTGAAGCTGAAGGCGCTCACAAAACATGAGTATTCCCTGGATTATATTCAAAATGCTCCTTGAAATCACTGTCTGAAGTCCTGAAAAATGCCCTGAAATGGGCTGATATTTGGCCAAAACCAACCAGAATCCGGTAAAAAACCGGTCAATTTGAAGCTGAAGGCGCTCAAAAAAAAAAACTACGAGTGTTCCCTGGATTATATTCAAAAAGTGGTCATTTGAAGCAAAAAAGTGGTCATTTGAAGCAAAAAGTGGTCATTTGAAGCAAAAGTTGTCATTTGAAGCAAAAGTGGTCATACGAAGCAAAAAAAGTGGTCATATGAAGCAAAAAAAGTGGTCATATGAAGCAAAAAGTCATCAAAAAAAACTACGAGTGCGCCAGAATGCCCCTTTTATATCTACTAATACCTTTCTAACGGTATGCACGGATTTCTCCTATGATGCACACGACCAGAGAAAAAAGGAGGAAATGAAACATGCTTGCATATTAATATATATTTAGATAATCAAATCGATATAAATGTTTATTTTTTATACTAGGAAACATAAAATAAACCTGTTGATAATGCGAAACAAATGTTGGTTTTTTGTAGTGAAAATAATCTAATACACAATAATCAAAGAAGCATAGTCATTGAAAAATGTATGAATGGCTATTCGAAATGGTTTACAAAGAAAAACGCAACTAAAGTAAAATGCACGAAAATATATGGAAATTTTAACAGCTGTGTTCCCCCTCACCACCTCTCACCCTGCAATGTTGTCATTTTTTGTTATGTTTACCATGTGTAATACAGTATAAAAATGTGTTTCAGAATAAATTTAGCAACAATGTTTTGACTCTTATCGGACTATTTTCTTGAATCCTACTATAATAAAACATCTTAAGCCGTTTTGAAAAAGGTCATCCAATACAATCTAACTATAATTATTTTTGAATACGTAATTTGCATATTATGAATATTGATAACAGTGAGATTCTTTCTTATAGTGGTGAATGACAGAGAAAACTTTCAAGTGGTAAAAATCCAATTATTGCTTCAACCACTTGACTCTCGCACATGCGAGGTTTCACCGTTCCGGTCTGTAACTTAGTGTTCTGTATATCCACTCTAATCGCATTATTTAAATCAGTTAAACATAGGCCAGAATTTAAATAAAGATTTTAGTATATCAAACATTTCATTTATATAATTATTTCAAAGTGTGATAAGGTAAAGGGGTTATTATTGTCTATTGTCAAGTTAATGCACAATGGGTTTGCAAAATAAATAAATACTATAATATTAGTTAGATACTTTTTAATATTAAGTTACAAACTGCTTGGTTTTTATACCATAATAATACAAAAAAATAACTAAAATTGCTTAAAAAACCATTCCAGTTTCTTTTTAAACCTTAATAATATGAAGAATATTTATTTATTATAACATAAACCAGGTTTAAGTTGCAGGTAAGTATTGTATTGTCTACAGTTTCATTGTTGATAATAGTTAGGGCCCATAATTGATAGTATGTGTTAAATATAATTACATTATACAAGAATCAATAACTTTACTTCTTTATCTTTACATTACTTTTTTCTTGTATGTTAGTGTATATCTATAACAGAATCTTTTAATACATGACAATATTTTTCTTTTTTTAGGAGAGGCGGAAAAATGCATTACGCACACAGATGACCAACCTGTAGTGTGGGGCTCCCCTAAAAACGGGTTTACACACTATAAAACCTCTACTCTTTAGGTTATAATATATGACAATATGCAACATTATAAAAATATAATTATTCTCATTATAAATAAAAATTACATTTTACAATGAAAAATAAGCCTAGTAAGTAACCTTTGTAAGAGAAACCAGTTTTAAGAAGATGATATATTAATAAAGAAATAAATTACTGCAAAAGTATCGTTCAAAACTAATGTTTAAAAGATAAGTGTTACCTAAACCCTTCAATCAAATATTCATTGAAGAATACTAATTATTGTTACGGAAGATTAATAAAAACTGTATAAGTGAAAAATGTTTATATTTTGTACTTTAAGATATATTTAATTTTTAAAATGTTGTACAATATAAATTAAAGCATTATTTTATTGAAGCAAAAGTAGCCGAGAAGGTTTTTACCCCGGAAGCTCAGCTCCCCACTCCTCTCTAACGGGCGATGAATTCTATTAAGTGGTCATTACTGTTTGTTTTTCGACTAAAAGCCACTTTGTTGCACCAAATGCCTTTTAATGTAGCTGCTAAAGAGCTCCAACCTCGAAACAATGAAACTAATTGTTATATACACCAGATAAAAATACCACTTTAAATTGTCACAATTTAAGAAAATATATTTCCTTCGTTAACGATCTTATTTCAAAGTAGATATGAATATAAGATTAATGTTGGACATGTTTGTGTGTATTACAATTTTTTTAAAGCTTAAACTCTCTGTGGAGGTAAGACTATTGAAACATTTTCTGTTTAAATTTTGATTCTCATAAAAATAATTAAAAATAATAACTTATGCCATTAAAATTGACAATGTTGACAGCTTGAATTCCATAAAATTTATTTATACATCATGTAAGTACTCAGTTGTGTTTTGTAAAAATATATCATTCAGCGATTAATGTTTACACTTTGGCTTCTACAAACTCCGAAGAATAGTTTATAAGTCGGTATAGTTTTAAGTGGTATAGTAATACATTGATAGATAATAAATAGCTACCGTTATATTATAGTGTGACAATTGAATTCATACTTTTTTCCATTATTTAACTTATTCATCAAGTACCTAAAATGTCTCCGTCGGTCAGGTGTTAATAGAACAACTACTTTTGGACACTATTAAAATTTTTATGAATATTTTATCTTCGCATTCTAAAGGGAAGCAATTACAGCCAAAACAAAGTCTTGTTGAGTGTTTAGGGGAAGTATTCGTCTTATTTCAATGCATAACTAAGAAAGGATCGGTAGCTTTGCCTAGTTTTAATAAAAAAGAATAAATCAATAATTTTAATTAAATAAAAACAATTTGTATTGATAATGACAATTAATTCAAATTCACTTAAGTAATATAATAATTATACAAATTTATTTTAGTAATCTATAATTTTTTTTAAATCTATACAAGCATAACAATAAGCTATACACCAGTCAGGGGCATTGAACTTTCCACTGTAAGGGTGTTTTTTGTGACCCCGGAGTACCTGAGCCAAGCTTTGATACCCTCCCCATCGTCCTTCCAGAGCTAAGGCCTTTCTTTCCACTTTTTCACCGTCTTTATTCTTTTCTGAGCTAACCTTGCTCACCTTCTTCTTTCGACGCCACATCACGGATTTCCTTCTACCTTCTTTCGACCTTATCATGCTGGGGGGTCCTGGGAGTGTCCCTGTCGTGTTGCAGCGACTGATGTGTGCCTCGCACTGACGATGGTCTCCTCTAGGGTGTCGTCAGAACCCAGCCAATTCGGTCCATGCAATAAGCAATAAGCAAGCAATAAGCAATAACGTCTAAGGGTATACCCGCACTCGGCCAATGAACGGCCCTTGCTGCCCTTGCTGCACGATGCAATGGTTTACTTAAAAGTCGCGGAGTGTCAAACCCCAGACACGAATAATTGGAAGGAGAATGAGAAAGACTTTTTTAAGCACAGTTCAATCGAGCGGAGGTCTCCAACCTTGATGACTAGGACGCCGATAAGGGGACTTAAGGAATCTGAGGTCGATTTGATGATGGTGGTGACTGATACGGAAATACCACTAGCCAGGATCGAAGGAATTCCTCCTAGGATGATCCCTCTTATTCGAGGATGTTCCATCGCATTCGAGCTTCAAACAGGCAGTAGTTCCCACACACCTGCGACCTCCAATCCTAGCGCGGATCCCATCGACACTTCTTACTCTCAGGTGTCCACCACAATACACTTTCGGGGAACTGGGAGAGACGCCTGTCGAAAAAGAAGTAAAGGCAGCTAAAACGTGCGGAGTCTGCCACAAAGAAGACGCCCGAAAAGATAAAAATTTCTAAGTCTCTGATCAGCTTTGTGAGGCTTCTGGCAAACCTGGCAGGAAGCCTGCACTATCCAAGCCCAAAAAGCCTAGGACTGAGAATATTTGGACCAAGCCCTTAGGCCCTTAGGGGGTGATCTTTTGCTGTTGTCCTAGGATATGTTAGAACCCAGGCCAAACCGGAGGAGACAGATACGACAATTAAGTCCATCCAACGAAAAAAGGGGATGTCCTCCTTGAACTGGGAAAATCGAAGGGCAAGGACGGTTTTGCTGCTTCTCTCAAAACCACTCTTGGTGACAAGGGCTCAACCCAAGCAAGCCCTTGAACCAAGATGTTTGGTAAAGATTCGAGTTTTTGACGCTCTCACAACAGAAGTCGAAGTGATCCGGGCGTAAAGAAGGCACTCCCAGAACTACCGGGGAAACAAGGGGTCTGAATGTCTGGTTGACAAGGCCTAATCAGATCCAACAGCGAATGGCACTCACCGAATTGAGCGAGAAACATGCTAATAAGCTGCTTGGCCTTAAGCAGTTTAGAGTCGGATGAGTTAGTTACAGGCTTAAACTTAGGGTGATCTTAAAAAGATTTTTCCGGTGTCTTGCGTTGGGCATTCCTCAACTGCCTGCAAAGGGCCCAACCGAAGTGCCAACTGCCTCCAATGTGGAGGCCAGGCCCACAAGAAAAAGTGCACCTCATGTTTTAATGTTTTTATTAGAAGCACAGTTCAAGCAACCCAACAACTCTATGAATCAAATTATTCCGTACTTATATATGTATTAAGTTATATGATTGAGGCATTCACTTTAACTTAATCGAATAAGGCTGAAACGTTTTAACCAACTACGCGTTTAGATAAAAGCGCCTTGTCATTGTGTTGAGTTTTCACGGGTGTTAGTGTTAATTTGAGTATCAAGTACAGGAGTCCTGGTGGTCAAGATTTAATTCAAGAATGTTTTAAACTCTCCCTATTAATGAACATGCTCGAGGCGTTGCAATGAGACTTCAGGGTGGCCGACTATCTTCTGGTCAGGGTACAGGACTACGTGAAGGATGAAGAACCACCTGAAGGACTACCTTAAATTGTATGGGATCCAAGAAAACAGAAGAATCAAAGAGGTCACCACCGGAGTAGGGTGAAATAGTAAATTATCGTTATGAATTGTGGAATGTCTCGTACAACTGATGGCTCCATCTTGAGATGTCTAACAGCGATTCCTGGTGCATTGCGCAGACGATGTTGCAGTGGGAATAGCTAGGACTTCAGAGTTGGCACGAGTTTTCCTGGATCAGGTAATGATCGGGGTCAACAGATGGATGTGGATCCACGTACTCGAGCTAGTTTTAGCCAAGTCCAACAATGTCATGTTAATCCGACAGAAAATTACCACGTGATCCCCAATGACTATCGAGGACAAAACGAGGAATACGCCAAAATATCTAGGAGTAATTCTTACCAGTCACCTTCAGTCGTGGTATCTTTTAAGATAGTTAGTGAGAAGAAGCTAGGGTCATAGTGGATTTTAGTAGGTTGAACATTATTAACAATGGAAATTGTTGCCAATATTTTTTTAATAGATTATCAAGGCATGAAGTACTTGTTTGAAAGGACCGTAATTATTATATATTTGTGAAAAGATTTAAATCACGTATTATTTTAAATGTTTTAAGTGGAGTGTTAAAATGCAAATTTTTAATTAAACATATAAAAATTATACTTCTCATTAAAATTAATGGAAGGATTCACATTGAGGAAAAAGAATTACTACATTTTAGACAAAAAAATAATTATGTGAGCTAATAAGTCATGTATTCAGATTCGTTCAGCTGTGAAGGCCGTTTAAAGAGCTAAACCCTTGGTCTGGGCCACGATTATTTCGCCGTCTGATGAAAGGGTTCACACATGTTGCATGACGGTTCACTGACCTCTTGTGGCTTGGGCTTGATTTCTGACGCTGAGTCAATCATTTTAAAGAAATCCCTCAAGGTATTAGGTTTTTTTTTTTTTTATTATTTTTATATTTCTTTTATTTGCTTATCAAATATCATCCTATCACATTAATTTAAATTATTTCTGACTAAGCAGAGATATCCTAATCTAGCACTTAATTGCAAAATAATTTTATAAAGTTGGTAAGTAATAAGTCATAAACAGGCTGGGTAGCTGAGTGGTTATAGAGCTCTCCTATGAATCTGAAGTTTGGAGGTTCAATCCTGAGGAAGGTTAGTGCTTTTTCGATAGTTTGATACTGGACCCTGCTGCCTTTGGTCATTGGGCTATTAATTAATAATCCTGACAAATGAAACAGCTGATATTAGTCAGTAAAAAAGTAACACCTCATCTGATCCATCACAATCATCACACTCACACCTTCAGTAATACTCACCTTAAAATACGCACCACAGAGGGCGTCGGTGTTTCGAATAAAGTATCTAAGAAAGTAGGGCCTAAGTAAGTAAACATTTCGACCCTCATATTGTGTGAATATCAAAATATTTTGTTTTAAATATGTAAATCTAAACTATAAATGAAAACAATGAAATAACGGGAACAATTCAGACAATAGTGTTTGTGTTGGCCTACTAACCGTAATATAAATACAATATTTGATCGATATTTAAATCAATTTAAAATAATAAATGAGTACAATTTAATTTTCTTGTTTATATTCACTATATAAACAATTAGGCAAAGTGAATGTATTGTACTCTAAATATGAGCGTTACAATTGAATTGTGGATTGCGGTGTGATAGGGTGGTTTGTCTGAAGTCTCCAATTTCCTCTTTTAAATTGTTTTCCCCACACTATCACCACTTTTCACAACGATTTGGCAATCTAAATAACCAGATTTCCCTTTAATTTGTTACAAATATACAATTTGCAACGGTAACGCATACTATAACGGTTAAACTTTTTTCATTGTTATCAAACATTTGATTTGTTTCAATTTTTATCACAGTTTTAACAGAAGAATGTAACTGTTTAAGAGTAAACGATTTATTTAATAGAAATGTAATCGATTCAAATAAATTTTACCTAAACAAAAACAAGGTTTCATAAGTTTTTCTTATCTTTTTTAATTTTAAGATGAGGTTATTAACTGTTTAGGTTAAAATTGAGAAAAAAATTGTGTAAGAAAATATACCTTTTATTTTCAAATCAACCAAATCGAGCGACTACTGTAAAAACTTAACTTTTGATGATATGTGTATGATTTTTATCATAAATTTATAAAAATTGACTAATACTAATTCAATGATCTACACTTTTCTTACAATTATGGTACGTATAATATAAGTATTTTACATAAAAAATATTAAAATTTCGCGAAAAATAAATAAACCGTTTATATTCCATTATTCTCAGTAATGTTATTTTTATGTAATAAAGATATGAAGTCATGAATTTTAACAAAGAATATTAATTATTAAAAATAATTAAAAAATCACGTTATTATACTTTGAAATAAATTTTTCCAAGAACTTATGTCTGTATGAAAGATGATTTATACTGTCAAGTTTAATATAAACCAGGGAATTAAAAAACAAAACGTATATTAAATCCCTTTGCAAACATGTATCGGAGTTGTACGGTTACATTTGCCGTAGAAAATATTGCGTTTTAGTAAAACATTATATTATTTATTTTATTGTATCCAGTGTAGATCTAGGGACGCTTTAGATTGTGTAAACACAATAGTTGTTTATTTATTTTTTCGAAGTACATCAAAGTACATTTTTTTAAAATATCATACAATATTTATTCTTTAATTTATTTTCTACTAAGTATGGATTTGTAAAAGGATATCTTAAAACCAAAAATTCACAATTATTTAATTAAAAAAGTTAACTGTTTGAATAGAATGTTCAATTAACAGATTTTTTCTAATTAGAATTTGTAAACATCCATAATATATTATTTCCGTACCTTTAACAGTGTGTAATGTGAGTAGTGGGGTTTGGCCGCTCCTGGCTCAGTTCAAGGTCAGGCAGTTGTAACTGTCAAAAAAACCCCAACCGCTACAACATCTACAAGAGTTACAACCGCCTGAACTTGAACTGAGCCAGGAGCGGCCAAACCCCACTACTAATAAAAATAAAAAAGCAGTCGTTAAAAAAGATCAAAAAATTAAAATCTAGTTAAAAAGGCGAATAGAAGTTTTACAGATAACCCAATGTTCACATATAGAAGTGTATTAAGTTTGCCCAAAGTTGTAAACAAATAAAGAAGTCACTAATTAAAACTGAATCAAACTTCAGAATTATAATCGGAATCGATTTGTTTCCACAACTTTTACACAGTAAGTTGCATAAAAATAAAAGAACAATAAACATCTTTAAAGCTTATATCTTACATAATTATTTAAGAAATAACTACACTTATTAAAATAATCAAACGAGTAAAATAAAATAACTTACTTCTTATGCTTCTATAAGTATTGAAAGGAATAATTATTTATTGGAAATGAGTAGAAGGGATTTGCCGGTTCTGGCACAGGTCAAGGTCAGCGGTTGTAACTGGCAGGTGTGTGTTGTTGATTTGGGGGTGATTTAGGGGGTTTGGGGAGGGGTTGGTAAGTGTGTCAAGGTCATCCGGAGGGGGTTTTAAAAAAGGTGGGGAGTCTGGGGACGGGTGGGGCTCCGGGAAATAAATTTATTCATTCATCAAAGCCTACCAGTGATCGTAGGATGGCTTCTACATCGTTTGCAGCCGTACTGTTGATTTCATTGCTCTGCACGGGTCGGGAGTCGGTGGAGGTAGTGTATGTAGGCGAATTTTGTGTGGGAACACCACCATTGTTATCGTTAGTAGTGGATGTCACTATTGGAGATTGTATGGGTGCACCCTGCCGTGTGTCCATAATTTGAAGAAATAAGAGCTGCTAGATGGTTATATTGTGAGTTGATAGAGTAGAATGAGAGATGTGTGTGATGAAGAACGGTTATATAAACCCGGTAATATAGTGAATAAGAATAACTGGATAACATCATCAATAGGTGTGACAAGATTGTAATGTTGATATTTCAGCATATCAGTTAAGACTGTTTGCAAAATAGTGTCAGTAGAATAACTGTTGCGAAGGTTGGATCTTGTAAAATACAAGGGGTGAAAGCTGAACTGTTTCTTAAGTTTAGCGAATGTATTACGAGGTCTTGAAACTGTGTAGTTAGACTGTTTTTGTAAAATATGTTTGGTGCGTAAAAGTTTCAGCTGTAAAGTGTGGGAAGCCATTGTAATAGTGGTGACTAAATGTGCACTGCGTAAAAAAAAAACAAACTGATAAATGGTTAGTGTCTGTAAATGTGTTTGAATATATAAAGAGTGATTAGCATATTAACCGCGAACACATGTTTTAGAGTAAGAAATGTAAATTAGAAAATTGTTAGAAAAGTAAAGACCGAAGTTTACCCTACGAAACCCGGCGAATAAATGAGACGCTCGCGGTACCGACCCCGTATTTAAGCAATTTGTGAGTCATGAACAACCCCTCCTCTACCCTCCCCCCTCAGCCGATGGGATAAAAAGGGTGGGATTGCGGTCACCCCGGTTATTTGTTCGGTAGAGTTGCGATAGTTTGTATTAAAGGGAGAGGGAAATACTTTAAAACTATTTTGTTAAAAATATTAAGATAACATCTAGTTGAAAAAAAAGGAATTTGTTACTCTGTATGAATTGGCTATGAGCTGCACAAGTGCAAACAACAATCTGTTAATAAGTTGATGCGGTAAGAACTAGTATTTGTACAAACATTATAGTTCAGCAATAATTATATGTGTTATTAATGTGAAAAATGGTAAGTTAACACCATGGATAAGACTAACAGTAATGTAATACCATAAATGTTTAAAAGGATTAAATATAATTAAGAGTTTAAAAAAAAAAGCAGATGTGAATATGAATAATTAGCAGCAGGTGAATATAAATATTAAATAATAACAAAAAATAATATTGATGTGACGTTAATTTATGCAGTAATAAAAAAATTGGTAATGGGAGAGTAATATGTGTTTATAGTAAATAAAAAAGAAATAGTTGAAAACTAAGTTATGCATGGGGTGTTAAAAACAAGTAGACCTAATTGGAGTAAGTTAAAAGAAAGCATATATAATATTATTAGACGGTAGCGACTTACCGAGGTGTTGTGTCAGCTGTGGGTCCCGCGAGTGAAAAGAGGCGCAGCTGCTCGTGTAACGGTATTTATAACAGCAGGTGGTAATTATTATGAAAGTGACCCCCCCCCCCCAATAGGTAATTAATCCCCCCCCCCCTCCTTCACTTTTATTTTATGTTGAAATGGTAATAGTAGTTAAGCTTGTGTAATACTAATTTGGTGTTACCAAACGGTAACTATTGTGGTTAAGATAATACAACATATACTTAAGATAAATTAAACTGATAGAGTAACGGTAATTTAGGTCTGCTGTTGGCAATAGATAAGAATCATAGTTGAGCGGCGAAAGGGAACACATAATTTCCTACTGTTATTAAATTAATAGCAGTGAACAACTATGGTGTAATGCTATAAGGAAAATTGTGGTTCGATTAGGTGGAGATTATAATTAAATGTTGGCCAACATTATTGAAAGCCGCAACACTACACTTAAATTATCGATGACCTACTCGTAATAATCGCCGCTACGTGTATGAAACAGTGTTGCTTGGAAATTTTCTATTGAAGTTGTACTTCGAACGTTGTAAGCCCCTCAAACCCCTACGAGTTCCCCCCACCATCTTGAAAGTTTACGAATATTCTGTTGAGAATTTTAGAATCAGTTCGTACCGAAACTCCGGACGCGAAGCTTCGGGACGAACTCAAAGGGTAACTTAAATATATAGGCGGCCGATATATATTTGAGTTATTCTTGCTGTTAGGGTTCTAATATTAATATTTGTTGTGTGTGACTGTGTGTGTGTATAAAATGTTATTTATTTTTTAGTTTTAAGTTGTGTTATTTTTAAGTTTTAATTTGCGCATTGCGATGTTAGTATTAAGGTGTGTTATATTATTGCTAATGTTTAAAAAATGTGTTTATGCATTTAATGTTGAGTGTTGATGTAATTATTGTGTATTTGTGTGCATGTGTGTGTGTGTACTAATAACCTTTCACAGCTAGCTGTTAGGAGGGTAGATTAAATTTAAATTTAAATTATAGAAGTTCTGTTGAACTTCATTAAATATGGGTGGGACATGCGTGTTGTGCCATAGGCAGCGCATATTTTTATTTTTTTTAAATTTTTAATTTTTTGTTAGGAAATAATTATATTTGGGTGGGTTTAGATTAAGGGTGGGAGGTTAGAGTTGCGTTTTGCATTAACTGTTCCAGATTCCCTATTGTACAATTGGAATGGTCAGGTCCAGTGCCCAGGCCCGAGGCCGACCGCCCGTATCACAGCCCACCAAACTGGATCGCCACGTGCGTGCGGGCAAAAAATTGGGATCCCTTGCAAGACGTAACTATAGGGTTGGGATTGGGAGTGTTTGAGGAATACAGAGTGGTGGAGACGGCCGTATCCGCCTCCATCACTTTGGATCATTATTATTTTTTGGTGACCTTGACCTAAATTAAAGTAATTAACCCCCCCCCCCCCAAATTACAAATAACCCCCCCCCCCCGAGGTCACTTTCACTCAGCATCCCTATATAAGCGGGGCTAGCTAACATGTCTGTTTATTCTGATTCCAGCCGCTAACGCTGCCACTTCAGAACCATGTCTCTATCAACAACTTCTGCTACTACTATCACTACGCCTGCTGCTCCTGCTGCCACTTCTGTGCCTGCTCCTACTATGAACATACCAGCTGCTAACAAGAAACCGGCAAAGAGACTGAAGTTGAAGAACGTCCCGGAGTCGATGCTGCGGCAGATGGATACACCACCATCTACATCTGCTACAACTGCTCCGGGAAATATTCTTCTCCAAGCCATGGCGGTTCTTGGGAGTATTTTTTCTCCACCTCCATCACCAACACACCCTACGGCAACTCCACCACTACAACCCCAACCTACACCTACAACGTCACCACAGATGGAGCTTCCTGTTCGTTCTGATACTCCTTCAATTCTAGAATCTATTCATAATTTCACCTCATTACCACCACTAATAACACCAATTCCTGAACCAAAGTCCATTAATCCTATCATTCCTAGTTCTAAAGTTAAAAAGTCTTTTTTCAAAATTGCTCCTTCAGAGCGTTTTCAATTATTAAAAGCAGAGCGTCGCAGGGCATTTAAAAATCCTCGTAAATGCACTGAGAAGCTGCTTAGGGGTTCTAAAAAAGGATCGGTCTGTGGTAGGAAATGTGTTTTTAATGAAAAGTATTGCCGTGTACATCTTGTAAAACATATTTCTGTGCCACAACCGACTGTGATTTCCAGCAAGTCCTACCCCGCTACTAAGTTGAAGAGATTGCGAGAAGGTTTAAGGTACTTTTTTGTAAGTAGAACAGAAAAGAGCAATAGAATTATAATAGGGTGTAACGGCTACAAATGGGTAATTAAGCTCTCTGTACCTATGAGAAACCAAAAAGCGATCAAAACACTTGATGCGAAAGACTATCTCTACAAAGGTGCGGATGGTTGGACTCGCTGGGGTCGTAGTAAAGAGTGATAAGAATTAGCTTTTTCCAAATTTTGTTAGAAAAATAATGGGAGAGAAACCAGCGCTATATAACAGTGCGCTGCGTTTCTCTCCCATTATTTTTTGGTCACTCTAAGTCCCATGACCTACTTTCACATGACCTTGAACTTTACCCCCCCCCCCCAAATAAAAATTAACCCCCCCCCACCCCCTCACCCTTCCCTTTCCCTTTCCTTAACTTTCTCTTGCCTTATATAAGTAGCCGCTATGCAACTGGGTATGGGATATTGGCCGCTAACCTGGTGTACAGTGAACATGGCTCCGCTGGATGGTTCAAACTTTTACAACAGGCGATTTGAGCTAAAGAAAATGGAAGAAGTGGAGGAAGATGAATCTGAGCTAGAGGAAATGGAAGAAGTTGAGGAAGATGAATCTGAGCAAGAGGAAATGGAAGAAGTTGAGGAAGATGAACAATTGATATTTGAATATTTGCGTTGTGTAACTTTGGACCTGGAAGAAAGTCTTGACCCATACATGTGGGAAGCATTGGACTGGTTGCAGTTGGGCAGAACAATAGTAATTATATCACCAGTGTTGTTTCTTGGTAGCCCAATTTTGTATGTGACTGCAGACAACGCCGAATACATTTGGCAATGGGCGGAGTTGTTTGAGGATTTTAGGGGAAATGAGGAGTACAATAATTGGTTTAATATTTGTTTAAGATAAGCAGGGTTTTTTAAACCCAAAAAGGCTCTTTTCAGAGCCACCTAATACACCAATTAAGCATATGAGTTTTTTAACTCATGTGTGAGAGTTAATAGTTATTGGTTACTACATAAGTTAAAGTTTGTTGACCTTGACCTTGAACTTGACCCCCCCCCTCCTGCCTTCTATTAGTTGCATTATAAAAGCCCGCAGCTCACATATTTGCTCAGAACTCAACCAGTTGCTATATAGTGAACATGTCCAAAAGATTGGATTCATTCTTTGCTAAACATACAGAACTTTGGCCACTATTATATGGATTACATAGAAAGATTGAAGAAACAATTTTGAAAGATATGGGTGTAGGGGTTAAAGTGCTTGTATATCGTCGAGGTGATTACAAATTATTGTGTTCATGTACAGTCAGAATTGAAAATTTAAATAATTTATTTCCTTGGATGGTGCAATTACGTAATTTTGTAGAAGAAATGGAGTTTCAGTTGGAAGTAGCCGCAATGTATTATAAGCTTGATAAAGAAGAGTAATTATACTATGTTACAAATGTTTAACTATATGAAATATAGTGGGGGAAAATAGAATATATATAAGACAGCAACTTTATACTCAGTATCACTTTGTTATAAGATATTACTTTGGTGTGAAGAGAAAAGGTTAATAATGGTTTTTAAGGATACACCTTTTTTAAATTATTTTGAAGTAAAAAATCAGTTTAATACAAATGAAAATATAACTTGGATAGAAGAGACAAATGAAGGTTCGGAAGAAGAATTGAATAATAGTCTGGATGATTCTATATTGGAAGAAGAAATTTCGTCCTTTGAACAAGAAATATTTGAAGAGCTAATAAATGATAGTGATGAAGAAATTGTTAAAGAAGCAATTGAAACATTCATTTTAGATTCGTCAATTGATACATTGATATCCCCTATACAATCTTCAGACTCTGAATCGGACTAATGATATGTTGGTGTTTTTCTTACTGATCCCCCCCCCTTTCTTTCCCCTTCCCCATATTTGCTATAAAAGCAAGAGTTGATCAGGTTTTTTATTCATTATATGCTGTGTTGTTAGTAAAGTCATACACTTTATTAAACTATGTCTCCAAGAGCTACTACCTTTATATACATTACTGAAATTATTACACATCGTCAGATACAAGAACAAGAAGAACTAGAACAAGAGATGAATGTTACATTTGGAGAGTTAATAGAAGAAATAGTAGAAGAATTTATAAATTTAAACCAAGAAACAACTAATGAAACTGGAAATATATCAATGATGCATCAACCGGAAGAGTTAACCGAATCTGAAGAAGAAGAATCTGAATAAAATGGTGGGGGGTTGATTATTTAAGCAGGAAAGAAAACAGTTTAAAAATCATTTCATAATGGAGGACCGAGAAGCAATGTTTAAAGCTTTTTGTAAGGAAGAACCCTGGGTTCCACCGGTAAATTCCTTTACATATTATTTCCCACTTTTAGACATGGAGGATTGTAAAAAAATTCCAGACATTGGTTTTAAATTTCAAAAACAAGGAATGTTAATTGGTGTCACTGAAAAATATCACAATGAATATTCGGAAAGATTGGCGTTTAACTTTATGATGGACAATATGAATATTAAACCCAGTGAGTATCCATATTTTCTTTATAAATTTTTAGTTGAAAATGGTGCCAGTGTAACTATTGAAATATGTATTCAACATTTTTGGCCTACTGGGGATAGTGGTGGGGGAAAGTAAATAAATGTGTTGTTTAACCGGATAGTCTCTCACTCTTGTAAAATCATTCACCAACAATGTATCGTCCAATTTTATCTGATTTGGCTGCATCTCATGAAGAAGCTGAAGCTAGAAGGAAGAAAAGCGAACAAGCAAGACAAATTCAGTCTAATATTAATATGGAGTATTATAGGCTACAAATCCAAATCCCAGGTATGCATCTTGGAGAAAACAGAGTAAAGACTGTACATGCGGCTGGTAGTTATATTAAGTATTTGAAATTATTATTGGAAGATAGAGAGTCTAAAATTACAAAATTAGAAGATGAAATGAAGAAATTGAAAAATGAACTATTGCTTTTGAAAAATGGAAATAATGAAGTTGTAGTTGAAGAGGGTGCAGAAGAAGGAAATGAAATATTGGGAATTTGAAGAAAGAAGTTTAAACATCTGTATAAACTTATAAAAAACAAAAATAATAAAAAAATTAATAAAATAAAAAAAAATATTAAAAAAATTAGATTTAGAATAGAGAGCGGGGAATAGATCACTTTGTGGCAATGGAATAACATGTCACTTAGTGCTCTATTCCCCGTTCTCGCATTAATATAATTTGACCTTGACATATATAAAATATGGTGGGGATAAAGTATTTAAGACGGATGTAACATGTGTAAACACTTCAGTTGAAATATTAATCTCTTTTATAAAACATGGTGGATACTCTATTTGAACTTTGCTTGAGGAAAATTATTTGTGATGGTTTTTTATTTAACCATATAATAAGATCAGGAGAATGTGTTATTCCAAACAGCATTAGAGAAGCTATTCATGAATACCGAAGACAAAATTATGGGTTTGGCATTATTGTTGCTTATAAATTTGCAGATGGGACGACTCTTTGTCAAGATTGTGCACGAGCAGCTATAGATGATTGGGATGAATTTGATCTTGAAGGAGGATATGTAGACCATCGTGTTAAGGCACCACTAATAAGGTTTGAAATCATGAATGAAAAATGTACAATCTGTGCACAACTGTTATTTAGATTTATTAGATGTAGATCATATTAAAAAAATGTAACACTATGGTGGGGAAATTTATTGAATGGTGGGGGAAAATAGAAGTGGGGGGTATTGGTTATATATGTTGCTCGATGTTCACCAATTTCTTTAGTCTTGTAATATTGTTTGAAAAAGTAACTTGTAATTTAGTAAAAAAAAAAATGAATTTTGAACTAGAAGTGACAAGCTTTAAAATAGTTGAAGAGGAGTGGACAACAGTTTCAAATTTTATTCATTCAAAACAAGATAATGGAACTCTAATGAAGGTATTTTGTTACATTTTAGAGGAAGGGGATGAAGACATAGTAAGAGACTATTTAAGAAATAGAGATATGTCAACTTCCAGCTCGGACTTTGTTAAATTTTTAAAAGACAACAATGTTAACGCGGAATTAGAAGTTTGGTTTTATGTTTAAAGAACTTGGTAGAGGGAGAATAAAAATGGTGGGGGAATTGTGTATAAAACAAGGTTTATACGCAGCAGGAGTTATTCGCTTACTACCATTTAAAAGAAGAACATCATAGAAAAAAATGGCTGAATCTCGGGACTATTCAACTCCTTCAACAAGTGAAAGAAAACCATTAAATTTGTCAAAGAAGATTGTAAATTTGTCAAGAAAAGGTAAACCTATAACACATCCGGAATTGAGCATTTTAGCTAAGGAACGTCATATAAAAGAGAAAACTGAATTGTATCAAATGCAGCTTTTAGTACCTTCATTGGACGTAGGCTGTACAAGAGCACATACATTGAGGACTGCAAACAAGTACATAATAGAACTGTTGGGTAAAATTGAAGTATTGGAAAATAAACTAAAGGAGTTGCAAAATCTAAATGTATGGAATCCAGCAAATGAACTCCCTGTTCTGCAGATGGAGCCAAACGATCTTCCTGCTACTTATGCATGGAACGCATTTAATGATATTGATAGAGACTCTCCTGTGAAGTACCAACCTCCTGCTGTGTAAAAAATGATGGGTAAAAAAAATACAAAAAAATAATAAAATATAAATGGAAAAAAAATTAGTTGTAGAATAGAGAGCGGGGAATAGATCACTCTGTGGCAATGGAATAACATGTCACTTAGTGCTCTATTCCCCGTTCTCGCATTAATTATGTTTGACCTTGACCTAAATAAACATGGTGGGGGAAGGTAATTGAGTGGGGGAAACTAGATAAAAGAAGTCCAACGCTCGGTTGGAGTCATTCTTATCCTAAACAGGCGTTTACTAACATAACATAAGAAAAGACAACATGAATAGTGAAAACATCATTTTGGATCTTTCATTAAGTGAAAAGAATAAAAAACAATATGCGGACTCTCGAAAAATGAAGATGAAAGAAATGGCAAAGGCAAGAGAAACAAGAATAAAACTAAAATATTATAAACTACAGAGGCTAATACCAGGAGTGAAATTGGGAGAAGTAAGAACCAGAACAATCGACATGGCTGCTGACTACATCAACCAACTTCTTATAGAGTTGACTATAAAAAATGAAAGAATACGTCAATTGGAATATGAACGTAAACAATTGTTTCACCAAGAAAAAGAAGAACCTATGAACTGTGTGATTAAAGACAATCAATAAAGAAAAGTTAAACAAAGGAAACTGCAAAATTACTAAAAATATTGAATATAAATTGGTTATTAATTGGACTTGCATTAGAGAGTGGGGAATAGATCACTTTGTGGTAATGGACTAACATACCACTTAGTGCTCTATTCCCCATTCTCGCTTTAAGTGTTGTTGACCTTGACCTAATAAAATAATTTATATAAAAGCAGCTACGAGAAAGAAGCTCTTTCATTTAATCGACATGGCTCCTGTGGATACCACCGACTATCCAAGTAAACCTATTGCAGAAATATTGTGTAAAATTCTACAAGAGGAGTTTGATGTGGAAGATGTGGATAATGACAGTTCAGAAACAGATAGTGTTAACAGTATGGAAGAAGAATTAATAAATGAAGGGAGTGAAAATGTAGAAATGGAGTTAACAGAGAATGAATACACACCATCATTGGAATTTGAAAATATTCATAATGAAACTCCAACATCCAGTCACGATCCAGATTTGGAATCAATACGTGGAAGATTAATTTTTTGTGCAAGACAATTATTTCCATATGAAGAAGAAGAAGATGAAGAAGAAGAAGATTAAAAATAGTGGTGGGGGTAAAAAGTGGTGGGGTAATACAGCATAAAAAGGAGGTATGAAAAAGATGCATTTCATTTATATGCCGAATTTCATAGGATAAACATCACTAAAATGCATCGTTGTGATATATGTTTAGAAACTTATGAAGATGAAATATTGCTAGACATTCATAAGGAGTTATATCATAATATAAATGAAAATTTAACACAAAATGAAAATAAAAATGCATCTGCAGAAGAAGAAGAAACAGCGGGACCATCTAATGCACTACCTAATTTAAGTATTCATGCATTGCCCGGAAGAGTAGTAACACATCACAAAATCCAAAATGAAAATTTAGAATTAGACAAATTTCTTGCCGAAGCAAAAACCATTGTAGTTAAACTTTTAAAAGAAGAATTAAAACGATTAAATTTTATTAAATTCGGCTTGTTATTGGATGCTATGTTTATAAACGTTGAAGAAGAATTGTCACCAAGAGGATTTATAACTAAAAACAGAACCATCATGAGTAGTTCAGATATTAATTCAATAGTAGAAGAATGTTTTGATGAGATCATCAATAAAATCCAAGAACATGAAGGACGAGGATCAGGTTGGAGTTTAGTTAGTGTAGTAAGTATGGATATTAGAGTTCACAAGCATGGATATGGGGTAATGGGGAGCAGTTATATAGCTCTTCCAAAAAGGATTGAAGAAACAAAATCATGTGTAAATGTTCAAAATCATGATACAGAATGTTTCCGATATGCAATGACATCAAAATTCATATTAAGCAATGCACAAAGACCCAGCGAAGAATATGAGAACTATAGATACAGATATAACTTTCAAGGTGTGTCTTATCCGGTAGCCTTGAAGGATATTTCTAAATTTGAAAAACAAAACCCTGGAATATCTGTAAATGTATTTGGTTTGGACAGTTCTAACAAGGTGTATCCTTTGAAAGTGGTAAAAAACGAACTTGCAGACCATACGGATTTGTTATTAATTACAAAGGATGAAGTATCACACTATGTATGGATAAAATCATTTGAAAGACTTGTCAATAAACAATTATCAAGAAATGAACATAGAAAAATAATTTGTAAAAGATGTTTTTGTTTTAAAGAACTTAGAAATGGAGGACAAAATTGGTTACTGGAGCACAAACAACTGTGTAATGAAAATTTTGAAGCTAAGATTATTCTACCACCATTAAATAAATCATATTTACAGTTTGAAAAAGTTTTCCATCAGTATCGCATTCCTATAGTAATATATGCCGATTTTGAATCAACACTTGTTCCAATTGAAGATGAAAACATTGAAGCAAGGAAGAGTATAAAATATCAAATGCACAAGCCTAACAGTTTTTGTTTATTGGTTAAATCCACATTGGTTGAAGAACATTTGAATGCATATGGATTGTCATCAAAACCCGTGGTGTATCGTGGTGAAGATGTTGCCAGAACATTTTTAAATCATCTATATGAAATAGCTGGCCATGTTGAAAATTTGTATAATAATATAGTACCAATGATACCAATGGAGGAAGAAGAGGAAATTCAACATGAAAATGCTACCCACTGTTTTCTATGTAAAAATGAATTTACTTTAAATAACTATAAAGTTAAAGATCACGATCATCTTACAGGATATTATAGGGGTGCAGCATGCAATGCATGCAACATAAACTATAAGATTACCAGAAGAATTCCTGTAATATTGCATAACCTTAGCGGTTATGATGGTCATTTTATAATACCAGAATTGGGGAGAGATGATGGTGCAATTGATGTTCTTGCAGAAACAACTGAAAAGTTTATAACCTTTAGTAAAAAAATTGGAAATATGAAGTTGCAATTTGTAGATTCGTACCGGTTTATGCCGTGCAGCTTATCAAAACTTTCTGAAAATCTTAGAAAAGAAGATTTAATAGAAACAAAAAAAATTGTAAACAATGATAAATTAGATTTAGTTCTTCGTAAAGGCGTTTTTCCTTATGATTACATTGACAATTTGGAAAAATTTGAAGAAACGTCACTTCCACCTAAAGAAGCTTTTAAGAATAAATTACATGAAGAGGACATCAGTGAAGAGGATTATCAACACGCTTGTAGAGTATGGAATGAATTAGAAATAAGAACCTTAGGCGAATATTCAGATTTTTATGTTAAATTAGATGTGACTTTACTCTGCGACATAATGGAAGAATTTAGAAACACCTGTTTTACAGCATATGGATTAGACCCACTTCATTCGTACACAGCTCCCGGATTGGCATGGCAGGCTATGTTAAAAGAAACAAAATGCAAACTTCAACTATTAACTGACATAGACATGGTGTTGATGATTGAATCCGGTATTCGAGGAGGATTAACCCAAAGTGTAACTAGATATGTAAAAGCAAACAATAAATATCTTCCAAATTACGACGCATCACAACCTAGCACATTTATAGGTTATTTTGATGCAAATAATCTGTACGGATGGGCCATGTCGAACCCTCTTCCATATGACAATTTTAAATGGGTTGATCCAAATTCAATCAATAACATCGCTGATATCCCTAAATATGGGGATATTGGCTACATTTTTGACTTTGATTTTGAATACCCAGAACATCTCCACGACCATCATTATGATCTACCACTATTAGCAAAAACAGAAATATCTCCCACTGGTAGATGGCCAAAATTGATGATGACACTTAACAATAAGACTAGGTATGTAGCTCATTATTGGACAGTACAGCAAGCGCTAGAAATGGGATTGAAAATTACGAAAATTAATAAAGTACTGCAATTTTCACAATCCTGTTGGTTAAAATCTTATATAGATAACAACACAAGAAGAAGAACTGCAGCAACATCCAATTTTCAAAAAGATTTCTTTAAATTAATGAACAATGCGATATTCGGTAAAACATTAGAAAACAAAAGAAATCACAAAGACTTAAGATTGGTTGTTGATCCAACAAAATTACAGAAATTGGTGCAAAAACCAAACTTTGCATCTTCTATAATTATTAATGAAAACCTTGTAGCCGTTTCTATGAATAAAATTTCAATTAAGATGGATCGACCCATATATGTTGGAATGTCCATTTTAGACATATCAAAAACTCACATGTATGATTTTCATTATAATAAAATGGTGAAATTTTATGGTAGAGATAATATCGGAATAGCATACATGGATACCGATGCATTCATCTATTGGATTATAACCAATGATATGTACAAAGATTTACGCACATTTGTTTATAAAAATGACTTTGATTTTTCTGACTACCCACAACATCACCCTAATTACGACAATGGAATAAACAAGAAGGTTTTAGGAAAATTTAAAGATGAAACAAATGGTGCACCTATGGAAGAAATTGTGGCATTAATGTCCAAACTGTATTCTTTTCAATTGTACATTAGTGAAAAAGAAGAACATCAAGTTGTAAAGAAGGCAAAAGGTATAAAAACATCATATTTAAAGAAGAATGTACAGTTTGAACATTTTAAAAGATGTTTATTTGAAAGCATGGAAACAACTGCAACTTTTAATACAATAAGAAGCTTTAATCATCAAGTCTACAGTGTCAAGCAAACTAAGTGGGGACTCAGCTACAAGGATGATAAGAGACATATCCAGGAAGACAATATACACACTCTACCTTTTGGACATTATTCTTTAACTCCTATCGACCAATAAAACCTATTCTTCGACCTTCCACCTGTTTCCTTTTCCTTTCCGTAAAAAAGAGGGAGCATGGCAAGTTCAATGCCATGTTCCCTCTTTTTTACACAAATATAATATGGCCTTGACCCATATTTGTTAATAATATAAAAGGTGATAAACCATTTTGAGGATTAGTATTTTCTCAAGCGGTGTACAAACAACATCTGAAGATGGAAGGATTAAAGGATAAAATTGTAAACGAACTTCATAAGCCGGCAAGAAGAAAGTTTCCAAGAAGAAATACAATTATTAAAGGAATGAACGATCTTTACCAAGCCGATCTTATTGAGATGATACCGCATAGTAAATTAAATAAGGGATTTAAATATATATTAGCAATTATAGATTGTTTTAGTAAGCTTGCTGACGCTATACCACTCAAGGATAAGACTGGGAAAAGTGTAACAAAAGCTATGGAAGCAGCTATAAAGAAAAATAAATTTGTTATAAAACATTTACAAACTGATGATGGAAAAGAATATTTTAAAAAAGAATTTACAGCATTAATGAAAAAATATAACATAAATCATTATTCTACAAATTCGGAAGTTAAAGCTTCCATAATTGAACGATTCAACAGAACATTAAAAGGAGCAATGTATAAAACATTTTCTAAACGAGGATCATACGTGTGGTACGATATATTACCGAAGCTTATAAAAGAATACAATAACAAGTTTCATCGCACTATTGGTATGAAACCTATTGAAGTAAATAGCAATAATGCTAAGCTTGTTTTGGAGCGTATTAAGAAAATTACTACTCCTAAAATTGAAAAATTAAAACCTAAAAAGTTTAAAATTAACGACAAAGTACGTATAAGTAAATATAAAGGAGTTTTTAGTAAAAGATATTTACCAAATTGGACTAACGAAATATTTACAATCTACAAAGTGCAACCGACAATACCAGAAACCTACATTTTAAAGGATAACAAAGGTGAACTACTTCAAGGCGGTTTCTATGGTCATGAATTATTAAAATCGACAGTAGGTGATGTATATCTTGTTGAAAAAGTTTTACAAAGAAAAAAGGATAAAGTTAAAGTCCGTTGGTTGGGATTTGATAGGAGTGAAGATTCTTGGATTCCTACAAAAGACTTGGTGTAATACTTTAATAACTCATTATGTGTTTAACCTTTAAACAAGATGGATATTGTACAGCAAAAAGAACGATTTAATATTAATAATATAGATGAATTGACAGTGGATAATAACAATTTAAACCATGGTAAACATGGTGAATTACTACCAAACTCTATAAGATGTTTAATAACTGGCCCTTCTAATTGTGGAAAAACAAATGTTGTTTTTAACCTTATAACTAATCCAAAAGGGCTACGTTTTAATAACATATACATTTTTTCAAAATCTTTGCAACAACCTAAATACCAGTTGTTAGATAAGATATTAGCAAATGTACCAGAAGTAAATTTCTACAAGTTTAATGCTAGTGAAACTATTATGCAACCAAATGAAGCTAAACCATTTTCTATATTTATATTTGACGATGTGTCATGTGAGAATCATGATACAATAAGAAGTTATTTCGCAATGGGGAGACATCATAATATTGACAGTATTTACATTGGTCAAACCTATAGTAAAATTCCAAAACAACTTATAAGAGATAATGCAAATTTGTTGATAATATTCAAGCAAGATGAAACAAATTTGAAACATATATATAACGATCATGTGAATGCCGACATGACATTTGATAAATTTAAAGAGATGTGCGGCAAAGCATGGGCTGAAAAGTATGGATTTCTTGTTATTATGAAAGATGAAGCTATAAAAGATGGAAGGTATCGAATAGGGTTAGATAAATTTGTATTAATCCATTAAATGAATAGCAGTATGTCTAGTAATGAATGAGACTTCATAGTGTAAACATGGTAAATCAAGAAAAACTATTGAAAGAAATAAAATCACTCAGTGATTCTATTAGGATAAAAAACCGTGCATTAAGGATGGGTATAAGCGAAAGAGAAGAATTTTTAGAGACTACATTTAAACCTATTACAGAACCTTTAAAACAAATATCAGAAACCATTAGTAAACCTCGTTATGAAGGAGATGTTTTACTACCAGTTTCTAAACAAGAAGTACAAGCATTAAAAAAAGAAGACAATGATGATTCATATACAAGCGCTAGTGACCAAGAAGAAACAAAAGAAGAAGAAGAACCTATTGTTGAAAAGGAAGAAGAACAGCCAATACCTGAAGCAGAACAATCTATTCCAAATTTAACTCAATTGAGTAGCGATATATTACAACACGGACCTCTCGGAAGAAAATATATATTGAAAATGCTACATGATATAAAATCAAACCCCAATTTAAGTAAATCACACATATACGGAGCAAGAATTGATGGGAATGAATTAAAAATAGGTGATTCAAAACTTAAAATAACTGAAGACGATTATATCATTATTGGTGAGCATAAATATAAGGGAACAAAAGGATTATATGAATTAATTTTTAAAAACATACCATTGAGATATTCGACCAAAGATTTAAATACTTTTAAGGAAATTTTACAAAATACTAATGCACATAAAAGGAATTACTCAAAGGATGCAATAATTAATCGTTCACGCGCAACAAAATATAACATTGTTATAAAAAAGTTGTTTCCCCCACGAAAACTACCAACATTACGTACCGCACCAGTAGTGAAACAACCGCTAAAAAGAAAATCTTTAGCACTTATGGATTTATCACTTCTTGAACAACATGGTAAAAAGAGTAAAGGAGATACTTCAACATCTGGCAAAGGACTGATGAAAAATCTGTACAATACCAATGTAATTTATTACAAAGACATTAATAAATTAGTTGACAGAATGAGACTATTACATGAAGCTATGGAAGCCGGTCATACAGGTTTAAATAATGAATGGGTGGCTCTAGTTGATGAACTTAGAAGTCGAGGTGTCATCGTATAATTGTCCGCAGATATAAAAGAACGGCAAGCATATAATGTATCATTTTTAACATGAGCGTCGACAAGTTTGGACGGTACTCCGCGTTAGGAGTGCAAGTTGGAGAAGACAGAAAAAGAAGTGGATTGCCGCAAACACCTGAAGGTGACTATAGCATAAGTAATAAACGTTTAAAACTAGTTAAAGATCCAGAAGAAGATACTGATGGAGCAAATTTAAAGACAGTAAAAGAAGCTACTTCAACATCATTAAAATTACTTAAGGATACTTACGATGTTAAATCACATAGAATAATTAATGTTGGTAAACCAACTGACAGTTCTGATGCAATTACTAAAGAGTATTTATCATCTGAACTTTCAAACACTTTAAAATTGCAGTGGGGTAACAATTTAAAAGATGGACAAACATATGATGCTGGAAATCATAGGATAACCAATGTGGCAAATCCAAAAAATGATAAAGATTCAGTTAATAAAGAATATTTACATTCTATAATACCGGAAAAGACTCAACGAGGATTTTCTTTTTATAAGTTTATTATAAATGACATTGGATACCCAAAGGAAGACGGCGATGCTGTAAACCTGAAATACATCAAGGACAACTGTATTTTACAAGATGGTGATGAAATCGATTGTTATGGGAAAGTGTTGTCAAATGTAAAGTTCGGTTCTCAACCAAAAGACGCTGTTACTATGGAACAACTATCTAAAGAATTAAAAAGGGGAACATCGAATTTTGTAAAACATGAAGATGCCGTGCTAAAGCGAGGAGATACATTTATACATGGAAATGAAAAGTTTGATTTAATGCAAGGAAAAAATGATGAATGGGATGCAGGACATAAAACAATAACAAATGGAAGATTTGGTATAAAAGATTCAGATGTACCTTTGATGGTACAAACATTAATTGCGAGTGGTGGTAGATTAGATACATACAATGGTCGTAATAGAAGAATAAAAAATATTTATCCTGGTTATGAAGATGATGATTGTGTTACATTGAGACAAACAATAACTTGGGATAAACACTTTGGGACCAAATATGATGCAAAGATGAAGAAAATAATTAATATTTTACCAGGAGAAGATTTAAATGATGCTGCTACTATAGGACAAGTTATAACAATGTCAAAAAGTGATTCAAACGCTTACACATGTAATGATAAACGTATTATGCAGTTACACGATCCTCAACATCCGAAAGATGCTGTAACTTTAGATTGTTTAATAAGAATAGTGGGCAATTTACTTATTGATACCCACAATCATATAGCTAGTACAACAAGTCATGTGATGATTCAACCCGATGAACGAGAAGCATGGATTAAAAATAGAATCATAAATCAATATATAATTAATTTGAATAATTAATTATTTAAATATAAAAATTGTGCATAAGTTATTCATTTATATAAAGCATCTCGTTGAGTAAACACGCCGGTTATATATAAAACAATATAATGAAGATCGCACAGCTCAGTCGTCGTCAAGTCAGCGGCAAGAAAGGACGTGGTATAACATCGGCTGCGTTATCCCTTCTCAAACGAATTCCTGTTGGTGCTGTTGTAAATCGGGCAATAGACGCTCTACCATACGAATTTCATCTGCCCGGAGGTTATCAATATTGCGGACCCGGAACTAAATTGGCAAAACGTTTAGCAAGAGGGGATCCTGGAATTAATAAATTGGATCAAGCTTGCAAAGAACACGATATAGCGTATTCCAAGTTTGCTGATTCAACAAATAGATCAATAGCGGATAAAGCGCTAGCAGAAAAAGCTTGGCAAAGAGTTAAATCAAGTGACGCAAGTATTGCAGAAAAAGCAGCCGCTTGGGCAGTAACTACAGCTATGAAGGCGAAAACAAAATTTGGTGGCGGAAAACGTCGGAGAGGAAGACCTGCAAAGAAAAGAGCTCCTAAAAGAGGTGGAAACATTAAAAAGAGACGTCGTAGAACTCGTAAAACAAAGACAAAAAAGACTTCCGTTTGGTCAATGGTAAAAAACGGAGCAGGTCTATACCTAAGACCGTACCGTGTGTACTAAATAAGAAAAATCAATTGATAATTCCAAATAAAGCCTTAACAAATTATCAATTATCAAATTATGTAAAATGTTTGAAGATATCATTTTTTAGGGGAGTTTTTATGAAAGACGCATTACCAAAAAACATATGGAAAAATGAAACTGGAATAGTAAATTTAGATTCCTCCTATGGTCCAGGAACACATTGGGTATGCTATAAAAAACTCGGACAAAGCGTTTATTATTTTGACAGTTTTGGCAATCTACCACCACCTAAAGAACTTCAACACTACTTTAGAAACTCTAAGAATATATTTTACAATTATAAAAGAGAACAACCTAACAATACAGAAATATGCGGACATTTATGTTTGGAGTTTTTAGCAAAAAGCGTCAGTCAGCTTTAAGATGTCATCGTACACAGTGTCATTGAGCGGAAATTCATCTACATTAAAAAGTACTCTTTTCCCAGCACTGCGTCTATCTAAAGATAGATTATGGGAAGCAGCATTATTAGATTTCACTACATACAATTCAATTCCCAACATTACAGAGGGTAAAAACAGTTTACTACATTATTATGAAAGTAAAGATAAAAAAGGAAACTATTCAGAATTAAAAATAATCACCTTGTCTACAGGAGCATATGAAATAGATGATATAAACCAGCTATTACAGAAGCAGCTAGGAGAAGAAAATATCTGTATAAAAGGAAACAACAATACTTTAAAAGCGGAAATTACCTCAAAATATTATATAGATTTGAGTTTAAAAAATTCAATCGGTAGTTTACTCGGATTTTCAGATAAGAAAAAAAAAATCTTAGATCCCGGAACTACTCATACGGGTGATACCACAGTAACAATATTAAAGGTTAATAGTATTGATATAACATGCAATATTATACACGGATCGTATAGAGATGGGGTAAACCAACATATTTTACATACATTTTATCCAACAGTAGCTCCTGGGTTTAAAATAGTTGAGAAGCCACAAAACCTTATATACCTACCGTTAAACACCAGTTTTATTTCAGACATCGTACTGAACATATCAGATCAGGACGGTAATAGTGTTGACTTTAGAAAAGAAACAATTACAATACGGTTACACATAAAAGCGGTAACTTAAGTATAACATGGGATTAACATTTAAACCACAACGGAAAAGCCGGGAGCTCAGTAGCTCTTCAACATTGGACGAGTTAACACCGGACAACATACATTTCCTACAAAAAATTGGGTTAAAACTAAATTACAATGGACATTCTGGATATATCTCAAGGTCCGACGTTCGACGAAACCCTATGGGAGAAGGAATATCACACGCACAACCCTTACACTTCATCAAAATTAAACAATAATGATGAAATAAGGATTCCCATTCAACAACAAAATATTTACACATTACCCTGTGAGAGTTATTTATATATTGAGGGACAAGTATTAAAATTGGATGGAAAAACTGGTTCGTCTGTTCCTTTTATAAATAACCCAATGGCATATCTTTTTGACGAAATAAGATATGAAATATCAGGAGTGACAGTTGATTCAACAAAAAAGGTTGGTATAACAACAACACTAAAAGGATTAACATCATTAACACCACATGAGAAGAATTCAATAGTCACCGCCGGATGGGTTACCCCCGATAAAGACAGCATAACACCAAATTCCAATGGTCATTTTGATTTTCACATACCTTTACGATTGCTTTTGGGATTCGCTGAAGATTACAAAAGAATAATAATAAATGTCAAACAAGAATTGGTATTACTCAGATCTTCAACTAACAAAGACTTGATACTAGCAGCAAGTGGCACTGAAGAAAGTAAACTAGAATGGCAGCTACAATTAAATAAAATCGTGTGGAGAGTACCTCATGTAAGATTAGCCGATGAACATAGAATCGTATTGTTAAGAAAGTTAAAATCTGACCGTGATATTGTAATGCCGTTTAGAAGTTGGGAATTCCATGAATACCCCATATTACCTCAAACAGAACGACAAACATGGACTGTTAAAACATCTACTTATTTGGAACGAGCAAGGTACATAATACTAGGGTTTCAAACCAATCGAAAAGATGTTATAACCGCACACGCAGGTCAATTTGACCATTGCAATATAAAGAATTGCAAAGTTTTTCTAAACTCTCAATTCTTTCCTTATGACAATTTAAATGTCATGTTTAGCAAAAAGCGTTATTCCATCTTATACGATATGTATGCAAGATTTCAATCGTCATATTATGGAAAAACTAATACACCACTGTTATCACCTGAACAGTATTATTCAAAAGCCCCAATAATCGTTATCGATTGCTCAAAGCAAAATGAATCAGTAAAATCGTCAAGTGTGGATATAAAAATCGAAATGGAATTTGAAGATAAAATACCAGAAGGTACTTCGGCATATTGTCTCATTTTACATGACAAAATAGTAACATATACTCCACTAACTGGAATAGTTAAAAATGTGTTATAAAAAACGGTTTTTAGGTGGGGGCGATTGTTATAAAAGGAGGAAAACGAAGTAAAAATTTCATTATTTGTTTGACCATCCTATGGGAAACATCGTTAGCAAAATGAGTTCACTTAATGCAAATACTAACGAAGAAGAAACTACACCGCTTATAGCCGACAACAGTTCCGATATAGAAAAACAAATTGAACAAGAAATGGATGAGTTCCTCAAGTTTAAACATAAGAAAAGAGAAGAGGAAGTTGAAAAAGGAATTAAAAAAAGAAAAGTCGATGACATTATTTCCACCAATATTTTAGCAGAGGTATTTCTTAGAATCTACTATCCCATCTCATCATGTATGACAAAAAGCGTATCTGCCGGAGTAATAAAATCATTGGAGTATTCACCAACTATTATTTTGAATCATGGATCTAAAATGGTGTTTTTCTCTGAAATTTCCTGGGAATCGTTTATGAAGCATATACATCTTTTAGAATGTTATTTAAGTAACAATACATATGGAAGAAGAACAAAATTAAGTTTGCTAGAATCAAATATTGAAATCGATATAGTAAAACATCGGGGAGGACAAATTGTTCGTTTTAGAGATTTAACTAAACATGACATAAAAATACACCTTACAAAAGATGAATTCTACACCCTCAGCTGTGCTACAGGTCCTATCACAAGATATCTAAAACAACTAATATTTTCAAGCGCAATCATAAAAGAATATTTAACCGATACATTGGATAGACAACCATATGTACCAATCCTATACGGTCCCGTAGATACTTCCATTTTCAATAGAATACCTCACGAAGTTGATATGTGGAGACAGTTGCACAACTATCAGACTAACTTCGGTATAGATGAAGAAGCACAAGAAATGAATGAAGAAGCATCTTGCAGCAACCAACCCGCAGTATAAAAAGACGCCCTCCATAATTTTACAAACAGTCCCATACCGACCTTTGTCATGAATAAACAAGTTTCATTTTCAAACCAATACCAAATAATGGAGGTAAAACGAGGTATAATTGAATTTCAAGCGTTTCGCGGTAACGACGGACATTTTATCATTAAAGAGTTAGTTATTCTAGACATGAACACATCTGTCGTTTATCACTATTTATTCCAACCTCCTATACCGTTCAACAGATTAACTACTAAAGCAAGAGTGACAAACAAATGGTTGATGAAACATTTTCACAACCTGAGATGGGATGAAGGTTTTATCCACTACAGTATGGTGCCGCACATTATGAATCATTACTGTAAGGAATTTAAAATTATCTACACAAAGGGATTGGAGAAAACCGCTTGGATACAAGCATTTACAAACCATGAAGTGATAAATGTGCAAGTGGATAGAGATTTTCAGTGTCACTTTGCCAACATTTGTATCTCTACCAAAAACTTTAAACATCGGCAGTCCCAATGCGCTTTAAAGAACGCTTATCGTTTGAATGCATATCTACAACAGAATGGTGGGGGGTGGGAAGGATATAAAAGCGACAACGCAACCATGACCCAGCATGAGTATTACTCTAGCCTCCGAACAGTCAACACCTCCCACACAGATTCGCAAGACTAAGAATAATATTAACAATAAATAAGAAGAAGAAAAAGTAAAGATGACGTCACAAACATTTTTACAATCTCTTGTCGATCAATTTAACAAACATTCAAAATCTACCGTCTTACCGACTAAAAGATGTTCAGAATTAAAAGAAGAAAAACATTATGTTATCCACACCATTAAGAAGATGGAAACTAGTGTTGGGGACGCCATCAACGTTACACTGAGTGAAGCACCCTACACGCCCGGTGATGAACCAAAATTTCAAACATTTCTTCCTAAGCGCTTCGTGCACCTCCTGCAAAACGAAGATCTACGCCTTATCCACCCCGGCTCTCTGTACTTGGCATCCCACGGTCCAAGCGGAAGCAATTCAACGGAACTTACACTTCACGTCATGCCTACTGCCAACAACTAATTTATTTTTTGTAATACTTTTGTACACCTTTGTGAATTATTTTAAAAATAAATAAAGATGAAAAAATAAAAAATAAAAAGCAATATATCACTATGTGTCTTTGCACATGGTGATATATTGCTTTTTAAAAAATAATTTTAGATGACCTTGACCTAGTTACAAAAACTATATAAATGGAGTAATTTTCAAGGGGATTTCCTCAGTCTACAATTGACTTCCATGCTGTACACATCTCCCTTGGTTGTCCAATTATTTAAACGACAACATGTCTCTCAAAATCAAATGCGCATCATACGATACCTCCACCATCACAACTTTTGAACAACTCGACAATTTCACTAATGAATTGCGAGTACTTCTTGCAGGCGGTTATCACTTAAATGCCGATGTTTACGTTACAAATAAGAAGATGTTTTCAAAACAAAACTACTGCGATGATGAAGTGTACTTTTCTACACAAACGGCAACAACATCTAGCCCTTCTACTCAAAATAATGTTAAATTCCACAAATACTACTAATGTTAAATTACAATAACAATACTCCATCAACTTGAGGCTTCGCTATAAAAAGGCTATTCAACCCAGACTAAATCATCATTTGCTTTTTGACAACCGCAGCGATAACAACTACAACTACTATGCTGTACCGAATGATGATTGAATTTAATGGTAAAATATTTGGAAAGGACTATCAAACGGTAGAAGAGATGAGCTCCGATCTTGATGTATTAACTAAAGAAGGCTTCCAACCAAAGTTAATTCTAAAATTTCCAGAAGTACATCCACTATCCACTGAAGATCTCGTCGCAATGGCTAGAGCAAAAAAACAAGAACATGAAGTAAATATTAAAAAGGAGAAAGAAGAAAAAAAGACGAACCTATATCTTAAGTGTGCAACTTTTTAATATTTGTACCCCATTCTTTTTTAAAACTCCATTTGGTTGACCTTGAAATTACCCCCACCACTTTTTTCTTTTAATAAAACTCTCTATTCTATACTATACACCTTCATTTCCCAACTCCACTTAGAACCGTCAACATGGAAAAGAAAAAAGAAGACTACAAACCACGCTACTGTTGTGAACAAAAATGTACCGATATAGGAAGATGGATGGTAGACGGATTAGCTTGTAGAAAATGTGAATTCTTCGGATCCTGTTACTGCAAATGCAAAACAAAACAACTACCACCACCAGAATTGCAAACCTTCAAAATTTATAAATCAAGATACTTCCACACTTGCTGTCCCCAGAGATGTTTTAAATTTCACCCAGAAAGACTTTTTAATTGCCGAAAGTGTGATGCATATTATAAAGACGACTTTTGTACATGCATCAAAAATTTGTGCAAATATAGATCAGATTGGTCTTCTGATCCTATTCAAGCTTCAGATATATAGCTGTAGTCACTGATTGCAGCTCTTTTTTAAAATTTTATTTGGTTGACCTTGAGATTATCCCCACCACTTATTTTACAATATATATTCTATATACCCTTTAACACACTTCTCATTTACACTACATTGCTTGGACTAACACCAACATGGGTGACGGATTTATTTCTTTTGAACATTTAATTACCGAAAGAGATGAGATGGAAACTCTATTTCACAACTTACTCACACTTATGGATAGGTATCCTTTAAGATGGATCAACATCAAAGTAAAATATGTAAATCCTACCAGAATATTTTCATCGTCATCATCATCATCATCTTCCAACAGTGCAGGGGAAGAAGAAGAACCAACTTATGGTATTACAATTATTGAATTAAACAGCGAGGAACAAGACAATCAAATTCAAATTATAAATAAACTTAATATTTAGTTTACAAAAGTGATTGGTATTTCTATTCTATATTGAAGCTATCATTATTTTATTTCTATACACTTCCCACAACCTACCCGGACGGCGTTTCGCGGCGAACTGCGGTAACCGAAGTTCTCTCGCTTCTCGTTTTCAATTACCCCCACTCTTTTTCTTCCCCCCACCACTATTCCCCGTTTCCATATAAGCGACCGCCTTACCGTCGCTCACCATTTGTTTGCCTACCGCCGAACGATGAGCCAGCCTCAATTAGCAAAGAATACTACTACTTTTGCAGTGACATCGCAACAAGATTTACAAGATATTTTTCAAACTTTAACCGATGTTGTAAACACGCCAAACAACACAGTAACTATTACTGTTGAAATTACCTACAATTGTCCAGAATGTGAAAGAATGGAAAGCGATAATGTTGAAGAATTAGAAATGCCAAACAACAGTCCTTCATCCGCCCACGATTCAACACCAGATGATTAAAGCTAGTCCTACACAAATATTCTTTTTCAATCCCCCCACCACTTTACATTAAATATATATCCTCCCCTTATTTGCTCTCCTCATTTCATCGCCTACTTTTACACCATCTACACCGCTCCTCTCTAACCTGTACACAAACATGATGGACGGCTTTTCAATCACATCACAATTGGAAGACGATAAATTAAAACTCGAAATTAACAGAATACAATTGGAAGCACAAAATCAGGAAGAAATGATCCGGCTGTTAAAGCTCTTCAAATGCGTACTGTGGTTGGTATGCCTCTATCTGCTTATCGCCATCACCATCGGCATTTACCAGACCGTCACCGCCAAACATCGCTTGGACACCACTTCGAATAAAAATTCTACTTGGCTTTCCTAAAATAAATTATTAATTCCCACAGCCCCACAGCCCCCCATCTGCACCCGCCACACTCCCGCCCGCCACTCATCCCCAGACTCCCCACCTTTTTTAAAACCCCCTCCGGATGACCTTGACACACTTACCAACCCCTCCCCAAACCCCCTAAGTCACCCCCAAATCAACAACACACACCTGCCAGTTACAACCGCTGACCTTGACCTGTGCCAGAACCGGCAAATCCCTTCTACTGAAATGAGCTTACATAGACCGCAGTGGTCTGTGTGAAGGCCTGAGTTAGTAAATATATGTTCTTATTAATGGATCTAACGCCTTGTGTTTAGAAACTTTATAGCAAAAATGAAAATTGTAGATGAAAAAATTTGCATAAAAAACTAACTCGATTGTGAATTTAAACTTAAAATTTATGAAACATAACAAACTATTACTAGAGAAAACTGCAGAAAACATACACTACATAATTTTATTACGAAAACGCATGAAGATTGTGATAATTGTATTATGATGATAATTAGTTTTGACAAATAAGGAGGAGTACCTCGAAGAAATTAAAGAAATCAAATGTTTCTTTGCTATAGGTTGAAATAAATAATGTAATTTTCATAATAATGTAACAAGTGGAATATAAGTTATTATTTGTTTTCTTTGTTCATATATTTTATCCAATAGTTTTCATACTATTCGTTTTCTTTATCAGGTCAAGATTTTATGAACACCCGTCATTTTTTTAAATTTTTTATAATACAATGAGTTACTGTATTAAATTAAATGTTTTTTTTCTATGTTTTGATGTCAGTGATGTAATTTTAATAATCATGTAACACATGTAATATAAGTAATTATGAGTTTTCTTTGTATGTGTTATACATAGCTAGTTATTATACGATGGATTATTTTGACAATAATTCTTTATGTTAAAAATCTGTTCGAATCCATGTCGTTGTAGGTAACCGTTTATCGCACACAATTACAAAAGGGAAATTGGAGCTTTCACACAAACCGTGACAGCTAACCACACACACCATTAATCACTACCGCTATACAGCTTTGTTTTTATACTAATATTACTATTGATTTTACTTTTTTACGTATAGAACAAGCACATATTTTTAAAACTACAAACAGTAACACCTAGATAGATTAAGTAAAACTGTTGCCTAAAATTTTATTCATTTCATAGTTCCGTGCTACCTTAATATAATAATTCCATGCATCTCTTTATATATACAAGATTACAATGTCCAATATTGAAAAAATAAAAAAAATAAACGCCATGTTTGTGTAATATGAACATTAGGACTGACAAGAGTGCCTTCATATGGGATTATTTACCTTATTATATGCCTTTTCCCATTATTTACATACTTACTATACAGCATATCATATTTTATTTGAACTTATTCAATGCATGAGTGATGTTTTGAGAGAAAATAATTTTAAAGTTATTTTGCAGGATACTTATCACTAAACGATAATGCTATTTTTAATTTAAGTGTTTTACTTAAGAAACTATATATTTTATCATAACAAACTATGAAATGAACAGTCCTCTTCTATAAATAATAAATAACAATAGTCCATGTGTTATGGTTAAAACAGGGTTCATGTAATATTTAGTGTTCTAAAACAATCACACAATATAAAAAAACTTCCACAATGCGTAAAATCGGAGCTGCAAAAGCTAGCTCTGTAACTTTCCCAAACGAAATTTCTTTGCTAATCACCTTTTTCATGTCACTTAACAAATAAATTACGGTCACAAATATATTTTTTGTTATTGTAAACCCCGCCAGGTAAAAAATTTAACACTGTAATCTAACCTAATTATATGATACTTTATATATATGGGACAATTGAAAATAATGAACATGTTACGTACGGTTACTCTAAAAGATTACATAGAGCCAAGAGTTTACCGTTCATTTACTGCTTTAATTGAGCTGAAACTTTTATAAACACGAACGTAAAAAACTGAATACTTTATGTGATAATGATAACCTCCAGTCAACCCACATTATTTGGGATGGTCTTGTGGATAATCAGAAAAGTCAAAGTCGTTATTGTAGATGAAACAGCGTAGGTCTTCATACATATTTTCAGTTCTTATCCAATAAATAAAAGCGTCCGTATCCATGTCGCTATTTTTCCGATGTTTTCTATTCCATAAAATTTAACCATCTTGTTGTAATGGAAGTCATACATGTGGGTCTTTGAAATATCTAGAATAGCCATCCCCACATATAAAGGACGATCCATTAGAATTGAAATTTTGTTCATGGAAACAGCTACAAGATTTTCGTTGATTATTATGGATGATCCGAAGTTAGGTTTTTGTACCAGCTTTTGTAGTTTGACTGGATCACTAACTAATTCCACATTCTTATATTTTCTTATTTTTTCCAGTGTCTTGCCAAATATCGCATTATTCATCAATTTAAAAAAGTCCTTTTGAAAATAGATGTAGCAGCAGTTCTTCTTTTTGTGTTATCGTCAATGTATGACTTTAACCAACAGGATTGAGAAAATTGTAAAGCTCTATTAATTTTTGTTATTCTCAATCCTAATTCTAGGGCTTGTTGTATTACCCAATAATGAGCAACAAATCATGATTTGTTGGTTAAAGTCATCATCAATTTAGGCCATCTACCGGTTGGTGATATTTCCGTCTTGGCCAGTAGAGGTAAATCATAATGGTGGTCATGAAAATGTTCAGGGTACTCGATGTCTACATCCAAAATATAAACAGTATCTCCATGTTTTGATATATCCATGATGTTTCCAATAGAATCAAGGTCTACCCATTTGAAGTCGCCATACGGGAGATGATTCGACATGGCCCATCCATAAAGATTATTTGCATCAAAATAACCTAAATATGTACTTGGTTTTGATGCATCGAAATTGGGCAAATATTTGTTATTTGCCTTTACATGTCGTGTTACGCTTTGAGTTAGTCTCCCTCGAACACCTGATTCCAACATCAGCACCATGTCTACAACTGCCTGGCCTTGACCTGAGCCAGGAGCGGCCAAACCCCACTACTTTTAGTTTACGTTTCCTTATAGTTGAAAATCTTTGACAAAACCCGTATCTAAAGAAATCCAGAAAGGTCAAATATCGTGAATGAGGAGGCAATTCCATCAGGCCATCACGATTTTTTTTAGATAATTGTAAGTACACTGCATTGTTGTCAATCTTCTGAGTTTAGGTGTAACAAATTAATGAATAAAAATCAAGTATTAAATTTCATTAAAAGGAAGGTAATATGCATGTTGCTATAATTGTTTCCATTCTTCAAAGCTATGAAATTAAGGCAAGACTGTGGATATCCGATATAGTAAATTATTAAATTCTATTCAGGACTTATATATAGGATTTATATGTGTGGATATTTAACATGGTTTTTAATTTTTTATAGGATTGATAAAGGTTATATTTACATGGCAACTATATTAGCCTACTTAATATATAAAAAAATATATAGTGTATGTGGCCTAACAGTTTTAAGTATCAACATTTATCGTTAAAAAAAATATTTAAATGTTGGCATATTTATTTTGGGCCAATCATGTTTATAAGAAAAGTAATAAAAAACTAAGTATGTTAAAAAACATAGGTTATATTACATAATACCTACAACGTAGTTTGTGTTACAATTATAAAACAATTTTCGAAAATATAAATTTTTTTCTCTTCATTTTATGCACATCATCAATTTTAATTAGGATCTTTCTTGATAAAAACTTTGAACTCATATAGGACTTAAGCCAAAACAATGGAAATTAGACATAACAAATAAAAACGAAATATGTACTTTATGTATTTTAAGCAACGTGAATAGACTTCAGTAACTAATAATATATTTAAAGAATTGGTTTGGAAAATATTAAGCCAAATATTTACAGAAAAAAGTTTAAATTTTTATATCACTTGTTTCGTTACCAAGTTTTTCTTTTTTTCGCCGAGAGTAAATTTTTAAATTAATTATGTAAGTAATAATTTTATAAAACAGGATAATAACTCAAAATACCTAAATGAGTACATTAAACACCAAAATGTATGAACTATTGATATAGACAGGAAAATTAACGTCCATGAAATAAAAAAGTATATTCAACCTAAAAGCAATTATCGATTCTAAAGGGTCTTAAGTTGTGAATTGAAGTAGTCTTCTAATTTCAATGAAAACTAAGAACAAGCTTGCCTTGGTGCATAAGAAGTCTTTGAAGCTTTACATCTCTTTGCAGAACTATATTGAATTAATAATCAAGACTTTCACAATGTCACAATGCTTCTCAATTTTAATTTTATAGCAATTACGTTAACTGTTTAATTTATTAAACAAATGTAAGAAATTACGTTCTTCTTAGATATAATTTTTTACAAGATTACGTAATCCGAAATGATGCGGTAATAATGTGACCTCTACTGAATTGTTGTGGGGCAGTAAAACTAAATAATTAAAGAACAAAATTTGTTTCGCATAGATTTAACTAAACTTGTCGATACAATATCGATTTTGACTAGGTACGAGTAGTGCCAAATTTCTTTGAAGTAATCATAATCTCAAAAAAGTCCTAACAATCAACAATTGCTATGATGTCAGTTAAATTTTTTTTTATGAATAAGCACCCCTTTATTCTACCATAATTTTCACAATATATCTACATATAAAAAAGGTCTATATTATTCTTTGAATAACTTTTTCCCTTTTTTACACAACAAAACAATATTTTGAAACCTAAATAAGTGTAAGGATTTACTTTTATACATTATAATATGAATTACTATTGTTCAGCTACAAATGAATACAATATTCACTATGCATCCTAGTGTTGCATATATGTATTAGATATTTAGATATAGGATGAAATATCTGCATTTCAAAATTTCAGATAGCCTACTTAACATAATATCCGTGTTAGTCATTCTTATGTTAAAATGGAAAATGGAGATTTCATTGAATAAATAAATGTGACGAAGTGGCCCTTGCGCAAGTTGGGCATTTTATGATTCTGTATGTGAGAAACTAACCTAAAGTACATGTATGCTGGTTATGAAGAAACAGAGATCTATTTTTTGTTTACTATTTGGCTTTAAAATTTATCGAAAGGTAAATTTAAGCAGCATGTTAAATTAAATTCACATTAAAGATCTTGTAATAAAAGTTGGTCAATATCTTAAAGCGCCCTCTAGAAATAAATCAATGGCCAGGGGGGCGAAGCCCGAAACGATATGACCTTTTTAATAACGATTTGTCCACGCGCTATATCCTATGCTTTAAAATGACACCTCAATTTTAAAAATCGGTTCAGTAGGTCGAGAGAAAAAGGGACGTAACAGACGAAACCCTTATAAAAATAAGAAGATAGATACTAATCAGGATCATTAGACATAGTCAAAGAATATAACAGTAAATTAAAATGAAACATGTTTAAAATATCGTGTTTACTTCAAAATGACAGATTTTATTCAGTACACCATTTATAAACCTAATGACTATTTGACTTTATGGAGAACAGAGTTAATAGGTCATGAGGAAGTATTCAAGTTTGTTCAGCTGTGAGGACCGTTTGAAGTGCGGAACTCTTGGCCTGGATCACAATTATTCCGCTCTCTGATGAAAGGGTAGATGCATGTTTTATGAGTTTTCACTCTACTTTTGTATCCTGATTTTCTGGATGTGGCCTTGCAAAAAATTATTTTAGATGTGCAAATAAGTCGTTATTTATGTATTTTCACTCTGTTCAACTGCATATATCTAATATATAGGATGTTCAGCCGGTGCAGGTGTTCCAATAGCTAACTTTTTATTTTTATGTTGCTTGTATGTAATTGCAACTTTCAGCCATTTTATAACATGTCGGGTAGCTTGGAAATAGTAAATAAAATCCATTAATATCTGTGACGTATTTTTATATTATATACGTAATTTATGGATCTTTATACTTTTATATATTTTATCTCAACTATTTACTATTTAACTTTCATAACTTTTTTATTTTTATGTTGCTTGTATGTAATTGCAACTTCCAGCCAATTTTCCAAAATGTCGGCTAACGTAAAATTTTTAAATAAAAGACCACCAATTTCTGTGACATTTTTTGGATTTTATACGTAATTTATGGAAATTTAAACTTTTAACATTTTTATCTAAACTAACAGTTCGGAAGGTATTTGAAGTCGGGTTTTTCATAAGAGTAACCTGGAGCAAATGTTTATCATCTATTTATCTGTATCTACAATACTATAAAAAATGAATAAACATGTCTTAAAATGTCGTGTAAAAACTATTTTGCTCTGAAAAAATTCACATTTATACATTAATTTTAAAACAATATTATTTAGAAATTTTACTATGTTGTGATGATGGCTCACAAAACGAAGGTTGAACACATTGTAATCGTGGTTATTTTTTGTTTGGTTGAATGATATCGTAGATATAGACAATGGAAGTTTTATTAGAGGGAAATATAAATAAATGTCCTCATCCCTCTAAATGTTAACTTATGGAACACTTTTGGCTAGACACTCTGTATAGTCGGGCAATTTAAATGTATAATGACCGAAAAGAATTTAACTGTCATTGAGAATTATTTAAATTTCAATAACCAATTTATATAATAAAAAAACCTGACCTGTACCTGACCTGTGTGGTGTTTACATACTTTACTTTTACCTGCTCTTATATAGGTAAAAGTGAACAGATTTAAAAGCAGCGATGGGTAGAATTGTTCACATCAAATAATTTGGTTAGTTGAAAAAAATATATTAATAGAAAATAAAATTTCAGTGGAAGTCTCATACAAACTGTTCAAAGGATTAAACATGTTGATCTGTAAATATCCATAGCGGAAGATAATTTTAATTTTTGTCAAATCAAACTTAAATAGTTTTACGTACAAATAAAACATGCTAATACAGGGGAAAAACTTCTATTTAGGTAAAACCAGTTCGTAAATCAGCGAACTATAACTCCAAGACGAAGTGGCCAAAGGTTTTTTCTAACACTTCTAAAAATGCAGATTCGTTAAAATAAAAGTTTAAATACTCGGACATTTTAAAAAGAATAAATAAGTTTTAAGCAAGACAAAGACTAACTTAATTACTTCTTATGTACATTTTTGGAAGATTATTAATAGATTATCAATTCACATATATTATAGTAAAATTATCACGCTCAAAAGTATTTTGAAGCAACACAGAGTTATGATATAAAATCTATAAATCAATAAGTAAATTTATAGCGATGTTCAAAGCAAATAAAATTGATTGAACCTGTGGTTTGGTGTGGCTATTCCGTGTGAAGTTCCGCTTTTTGGTTGTGAAGCCACACTCAAACCGTTGACCAAATTGATTGAACGGTGGTTTGGTGGGGCTGTTTCGTGTGAAGTTCCGCTTTTTGGTTGTGAAGCCACACTCAAACCGTTGACCAAATTGATTGAACGGTGGTTTGGTGGGGCTGTTTCGTGTGAAGTTCCGCTTTTTGGTTGTGAAGCCACACTCAAACCGTTGACCAAATTGATTGAACGGTGGTTTGGTGGGGCTGTTTCGTGTGAAGTTCCGCTTTTTGGTTGTGAAGCCACACTCAAACCGTTGACCAAATTGATTGGAGCTCCAATGCAATAATTCTTTTCTCATTTTCTATACATCCTTCGTTGAAATATGGACCTAATAAATGTACAAAACGTACATAATGTTTTTCTTGTGTTGATATATTTGACAAAAAATCTATTTTGATTCAAGCTATTTGCAATTAAAAATAGTCAGTCAAGTAATATTAATCTAATTTTTATAAAATTACATGAGTTATGTAATTTTTAAGAAGTGATAACATTTTTGATACTATAATACATTTTCTATTCTTTAGCAACAAAATTTATGTAGTGGTTGGTGGTATTCCATAATTTAAAATGCGAAACACAATTACTTAGTTAAATACAAATTAATAATGACTTTAATTAATTAATGGTTTGCATTATGTTAAGTGTTCGCATTCTGTGTTATGTGATTAAAGCATTAACACTTATACTGGATCAATAACACATCACTGGTGGTAAGTTAATATTCATATGGCAGTGACATATTTTCAAAAGAAATACGTTATGAGTTCCTTTTACTTTCTCCCCCTATACCATAGTACTGTATATGGAGAAAGTATTGTTTTCGTAAAAATTTTCGCATTAGTTTGATGATGTGTACATCAATTTTGGAGCCCCCTTCCCCCTATAAATGTATATATTGAGAAAGTATTGGTTTCGTCAACATTTTAAATTTGAGTTGTTGGTAAATTTATCCGTTTTGGTGTCCCCTGAGTCCAAAAAAGCGGTTTTCAGAGTGATGTCTGTCTGTGTGTCTGGATGTAAACAGAGCTAGCGAATGCCCCAATGGTCCGATTTTGGTGAAATTTGGTATGTAGGTCCAAACCCACGGTAATTCCAGGCGTTTTTTATATATATATATTTTTAATTTTTTATTTTTAAGGGTAGTTTACCCCCAAAAACCCTCAAAAAACGTGAAAAATCCAAATTTCTCAAAAAACGGCTCTAACGATTTTGATTAAAATTTTGTGGTGTATTAAGATTAAAATGCTGAATAAAATGACACCACCCGCATTTCCGAGAAAATGCGCGTTCAAAAGTTATAGAGTAAAAAGTGTTTCAAAAATGAATTTTTTGGATTTTCAAAAAAAGCTGTTATTTTGAAATAAATTTTACTTATGACCATTAAATCAAGCTCAAAAAACTAAATAATCCAATATTTTAAATTGGATAAATAATAAATAATTAATATAATATAATTGTATAAATATTTATAAATATAATATAAATATAATATATAAAACCACTTGACATTGCTCTATGTCAAGTGGTTGCGGAGAAAATTCAATTTTTCGTTTACTGGTAAACGCAGTAGGCCTACGTTGTTAAAAGTCACAGACGCGCGTAGGGTCAGTCTCATGCTGCTCACCTGGTAGCTATCCGACTGAGCCATCAAGACATTAATATTTTGAGGCTTTTAACACCTTTTTTTATATTGTTGGGAGAAAGTATGTGTCAGTTAACTGATACCATTTATTTTGTAGACTCTTAAGATAAAAAGTACAATACCAATACAACACATTTCCATATGATACGAATTATTCTGACACAAAAATTGGTGTACGAACTCCCTTTGTTCCCATACAATGGGCGCAGCAAATGAGCAGTGCTCACTCTTGACTCTCTCTTGTTTTAAGTTGTGTAACTTTTATTTAAAAGCAGAACAAATTAGTTGTGTTTTGCAAGGGATATTCTAATTACAGCATGAAATATGTGACAAATTAATTGTTTTAACACACGGTTTGTAGCTATCTTACAGTATTTCAGTTGATTCTGACAAAACCTATTATTTATATCTGTAGGGTTAAAAAACAAAATTTTGTGTTTTACCAGCTACTCAACAAATTATATTTATTAAATAAACTTATAACTGCATTTAACATTTAAGAACAGGATATTATTTTGCAGTTTTTATATATACTTATAAAAACTTACACTTATAAAAATTATGATAGTTTTAATCATAAATTGTTAACACTGAATTAGTATAGATAAACGTAACACATAAACTTTCTCTAATTCGTCGTTACTATATATCGGTTAATTATGAAATTATAAGTTTAAATAATTTTCAGGAAAATGTTCGTGGAAAGACTTTAGATCAGTATTTACGATGGAAAGTAATATTAATAATAAATAATAATAATAAATAAATAATAATAAATAATAATAATAAGTCTGAATGCTCTGCATTTAACAAGATTTTCAATTGCTGCAATATTGATTTGTTTAAGATTTTGTTCGATGAAATAATGGATCTTAGTTCTTTCTTTTTAATGTTTATTTTTTCATCGCATTAAAAATAAAGGTAGAAAAGTATCTTTATCTTATATAAAATTTATCAATGCATATACAGCCGTGACACCTATAATATGTATTGTGACTTATTACGTAAGTAGTAAGTCACAATTATATAAAATATCATACAACATTCAATGCAAAATAAATGATTTTGGTTTAAATAAGAAATAGCATATTGTAGAACTTGAGAGGTATCAGAGTTTTATTATAACCTTGGTAATAATGTATTGTATTGAAGGTTTACACTCGGGAAGAAACCATTAATTATCTCATTACAAAGTATTCAAGTTTGTTCAGCTGTGAGGACCGTTTGAAGAGCGGAACTCTTGGTCTGGGCCACAATTATTCCGCTCTTTGATGAAAGGCTCCATGCATGTTTTATGGCCGTTCACTTCCTCTCGGGGCCAGATTTCTGACACTGAATCAAGTGTCTGGAGAAACATTACTCTACTTTTTATTTATAGTATACTACATTTTATATTACCTTCTTAATTTTGTTATTTTACTACTTTTTTAGTTAATGTCCTACTTTCTAAATTTCAATTTTAAATGTAGTTGTAAATTGTACTACAAAAAGTTTATAACTTAGTGGTACAAGTTGATAAAGGAACGGTTTTACTTATTATTTATTACTAATTAATAATGAAGATTTTACAATTATGCTTAAAAAAAACCCTTCCAACAATTTTTTCAATATACTTGCCATAGTAGTAGTACCTTTACACTAGTAGCAAAATCGATCTTAGTTTTATGTCTAACAAAAATAACAAATTGTTTTTTCTTTGCTGAAAGAAGGTTTATTACCAACGGCTTAAGGTGACTTACAAACGACTAGAGCAGAAACAATATTTTTGTCCTCGTGCATGCACTTGAACCCGGACCCGCTGCGCTGGGTGATAACCCAGAGCTCTACCAGTGATCTACGGCCTCTGGCAATTAGTATATTACATGCCCTTATATTACTTTTATTTACTATGCAATTTTTTTATCCCGAGTTTTTATACTTGTTAGTAGTGGGGTTTGGTTACACCTAGACCGGAAGTCGTGCCATCTGCCCGAGCAGCTGCTTGTGAGCAGTTGACCGGCAGCTGGCGCCAGCTGCCATGCCATATAGCTTCCGGTGGGGGTTAGAGGGTATATATGAGATGCTGTAGTTATATGTTATGCCATATAGGTTGGGGTGGAGATGGCGATAGTGTTGGCGTTAGGCTGAAGTGAATTTGCGCATAAATTAAAAGTTAGTTCAAAATTGAAATTCGTCGGTGTTAAAGAAACTCTAACAGTTGAACAAAAATTAAGAGTTAGTTCAAAATTGAAATTCAAACTTATAACTGGGATCTGGAAAATATGCCAAGGTCATCCAGAGTAAGTTTTAAAAAAGCCTACCCAACTACCACCAGAAATAGTTTAAAGTTGAACTAGTTGGTGATAGTGGGATAATTCATTCGTGCCATGGGAGAGGTGTTTATCGTTTGAAAGTTGGCGATCGAATGAGAAGCGCCGCCTAGGGAGAGGGCTTATAAAATGGCAACCTTCCCCCACCACCCTTTCCCCCACTCCTTTAGACCAATAACAGGTCGCCGACTCTATGTGGTTGGCGGTCGGTTGAACTAAATTTGCGAATAAAGTAACTAGGGTTGAACTAAAAGTGTACATAAATTAAAAGTTAGTTGAAAACTGAAATTTGACGGTGTTAACAAAACTCTTAATAGCTGAACAAAACTAAAAGTTAGTTTAAAACTGAAATTCAAATTTATAACTGGGATCTGGAAAGTATGTCAAGGTCATCCAGAGTAAGTTTTAAAAAAGCCTACCCAACTACCACCAGAAATAGTTCTAAGTTGAACTAGTTGGTGATAGTAGGATAGGTTGAAGTAACTTTTGAATTTTATTAGTGAACATACAATTAATGTGCAACAGCAGAGTTTAAACAAGTTGAACTTTTGTGATGAATTACAGAGTTGTAAATGCAAACACCGACGACGATGAGAAGGTAAATGCAGAGTCCCCAGATGATGTATTTGAAAAGCTTGAACAAATGTAACATTTCGAGTTGGTTTTCCCGTTCCATTTCCAATCGTTTAATTTCCAATTTCAATTTATCCTCTTCCATTCTAGTTACGAAGGGAACTTCATCCATCATATCCATCATGATTGTGTTAGTGTTTGAAATTTTAAAACAAGTGATGTTGATAGTTCAGAAGTCGAAGACGGAATGAGAAGTGAAAGGGAGAAATGTTAGTTAAATAAAGAAGTGGTGGGGGGAAGGATGAATTACAAAGAAGTGGTGGGGGAAAGACGTTGCTCTTCATTATTACCATCAGTAGTGTCAGATGGTGCAGGAGTTAGATTTAGTAAACTGTCTTCGTCCAAACTTTCAACCTTATCACAAATAGGACAATCGTATGTTATTTCCAAATTCATTTTGATGGTTGTAAAATTATCTACAAGTTCTTGTAAAATATTAAAAATGTCTTGTAACTCTTCTTTAGAGTTTATTTCAAAACTAGAATTCATTCGGGCCAATGGAGAGTTGTTCATTGTTAGAGAGTCGGTGATGGAATGAGGATCGGCGCATAGGGAGGGGGCTTATATAACGGCGACCTTGAGCTTATGATCAAATAAAGTGTTAAGTTCTTCTTCTTCATCTTTTAATTCAATTATTCTAACTGAATTAGTTGTTTCGTCTTCCTCACTCTGTGATGATGACGATGAAGAAAATAATTCACCAGGTTTTAAATATTGAACCACAATTCTGAACCATCTCATAGGATATTTGTCCATGATAGAAAGTAAGTTTTGAAACAATTCTTCCATCTCCTCCCTCTCAGTTATTATATGTTCAAACTTGATAAATTTTGCTTCCATGTTGTTAGTTAGAGTGTTGGAAGTGAAATGATTTAAAGTTGAATATAATATTATATAAAAATTACAACCGGTAGTGGGGGAAATCTCAAGGTCATCCAATTGAAGTTTTAAAAAAGAGTATAAAACTGAAATTACACATTTGATGGTTCTACAGGATCGGAATACCAATCTGACCTGTATTTACATCTTTTTATCATATGTGTACAAAAATCATCTTGATGAGAATTGGTGCGTTGACAATGAGCAAGATCGAGAGGGTGAAATTTGAAACATCTTTGAGGACAACATGTATGAAAATATCTTGATTTGTAAAGTTTCAGAGTTCGCAATTCCGGTGGCGGTAGTTGTTTTGTTTTGCATTTGCAGTAACAAGATCCGAAGAATTCGCATTTAGTACAAGCTAACCCATCCACCATCATTGGTCCTAAATCTGTACATTGTTGTTCACAACAGTAACGAGGTTTGTACTTGTATTTTTGCTCTTCCATGTTGACGCTGCGGAGTCCAGTGAAATAATAAGAGTGTATAGTGTTGAATAGCGAGTTTTATGTACTGTGAAAAGTGGTGGGGGTAATTTCAAGGTCATCCAAACGGAGTTTTAAAAAATTATACCTTACTAATGTAAGGAATGTTGATACTTAAGAAGTTTGTTTCTCTTTGTTTTCTTCAGACTTTTTATCTTTCTCAGCTTTAGCCATAGCAACTAGTTCTTCTATTGATAGTGGATGTACTTCAGGAAATTTCAAAATTAATTTAGCTTGGTATCCTTCTTTAGCTAATACATCTATATCTTTAGTCATTTGTTCAACAGTGTTGTAATCTTTTCCATAGATTTTTCCATCAAGTTGAATCATCATTCTGTACAACATTTTCTTAAATAGGTCTTGTCGTGGTGAGAGCTGAGAAGCAAATGATTATTTATTCAAGTATCACATCCTTTTTATTAACTCACATTCAACACGGGATTCTTTAGTTGTAGTTTTATCTGTCAAAAGTTATTCAACATTGGTAATATTTTTGGAACTTGATGTTATGTTGACCAGTAGGCGATGAAGAAGTTGTAGGTTGTGTAGAAATAAATATTTCATCATCGCAATATTTTGTTTTAGTGAACATCCTTGTATTAGTAGCACTAACATCAACAGTTAAGTGATAACCACCGGTAAGTAAAACTCGCATTTCGTTGGTTAAATCTTCGAGTTGTTCAAAAGTTGTAATGGTGTTGGTATCGTAAGATGCACACTTGACTTTGAGAGACATCTTTTAGTTTTTTATATTAAGCAATAGAGTGAGCGAGACGTGTATGGTACGAAAGGTAGTCGTAGACTGATGAACTTCACAAGTAGATTTCTGCTTTTATCATCACACAAAATTGGGTCAAGATCATTCCGTGGAATTTTTAAAAAAGCAACATATTGTAAGGTACAAAGACATTACAATATGTTGCTTTTTATTTTTTTGTTTTATATCATATTTATTGAGAAACAATTACAAACAAATATTTACAATGTTATATACAAACTAATCAATAGTAGGTGTTACATGAATTGTAAGTTCAGTAGGGTTGTTTCCACTTGGTCCGTGCGAAACCAAATAGAGTGTGCCGGGTTGAACTACACGAAGATCTTCATTTTGAAGAAGTTGTACAAAACGTGTAGGTAGGAAGATTTGAAACTTTGGTTCGTCACCAACTGTATACGGTGCCTCGCTCAATGTGCAATTAATAGCATCACCCACTGAAGTTTCCATTTTCTTGATCGTATGAATGATGTAATGTTTTTCCTTTTTTAGTTCAGAACATTTCTTCGTAGGTAGAATTTATGATTTAGAATGAGCGTTGAACTGATCGACCAAATTTTGAAGTAAGTTCTGCGATGTCATCTTGATGTTATTGTTAATTTTCTTGTAAATAAGAATGTCCGTCGGAGATGTTGTCTCTTCGGAGGTTCGAGTAATACTCATGCTGCGTCATGGTAGCGCTCTCACTTTTATAATCGACACTACCCCCACCACTTTGTTGAAGGAAACTATTCAAGCGGTAGGCATTCTTTAAAGCGCACTGCGACCTTCGATGTTTAAAACTTTTTGATTAAATACAAAGTTCGTTGAAGTAGCATTGGAAATCTTTATCAATTATTGCATTAATCACTTCGTTGCTTGTAAATGATTGTATCCAATTTGCTTTTTCTAATTCCCTTGTGTAGATAATTTTAAACTCTTTGCAATAATGATTCATAATGTGCGGCATCATGTTATAATTAATGAAACCTTCATCCCATCTTAAGTTGTGAAAATGTTTGTTCAACCATTTGTTTGTAACTTTCGCTTTAGTTGTTAGTCTATTAAATGGTACTGGAGGTTTGAACAAATAATGATAAACTACTGATGTGTTCATGTCCAAGATTACTAATTCTTTAATAATAAAATTACCATCATTTCCTCGGAAAGCTTGAAATTCAATTATACCTCTTTTAACTTCCATTATGTGTGGCGCATTAGAAAACGAAACCCGTTTATTCATGATGAAGTCTTATTAACAACTGACATAAAAATTGAATGAGCCGACGTTTATAACAGACAGGATTGTTCTTCTTCTTTCACTTCTTGTGCCACTTCATCGATATTAAAATTGGTGTGATAGTTGTTTAATTGTCTCCACATTTCAACTTCTTGAGGTATTCTATTAAAGATTGAAGTATCCACGGGACCGTATAGAATTAGAACAAAAGGTTGTTTGTCCAATGTATCAATTAGATAGTCTTTAATTATTTCACTTGAAAATATTAGTTGTTTTAAATATCTGGTGACGGGACCGGTAGTACAACTTAAAGTGTAAAATTCTTCTTTAGTGAAATATAATTTAACATTGTGTGTAGTTAAATCTCTGAAGCGAACAATTTGTCCTCCACAATGTTTTACTATATCAACTTCAATATTTGATTCCAATAAACTTAATCTTGTTCTTCTTCCAAATGTGTTGTTACTTAAATAGCACTCCAAAAGATGTAATTGTTTCATGAGAGATTCCCAAGTAGTTTCACTGAAAGTAACCATTTTGTTTCCATGATTTAAAATAACAATTGGTGAATAATCCATTGATTTTAAAATTCCAACTGATATACTTTTTGTCATGCATGAAGAAATTGGGTATATAATCCGAAGAAATACTTCTGTTAAAATATTGGTTGTAATGTTAACTTCAACCTTCTTCCTTTTTACTTCTTTTTCAGCTTCTTCTTCTTCTCTCTTCTTATGTTTGTTAAATTTTAGGAACTCGTCCATTTCTCGTTCAACTTGTTTTTCTATATCTGAACTATTATCATCCATTAGAGGTGTATTTTCTTCTCCGTTAGTAGAATTCATCTTGCGAATGATGTTTCCCATACGACGGTTGAAGATAGAATGAAGTTTCCACTAATTATTTTCTCGCTTTTATATTTTTCGTAAAATCCTTGAAATTTATACAATTACATAATTGTTTGTTTTCAACTTGTCTTTCACAAATGAAATTCCAACCTCAAAAATTGAAGCAGATAATTCTAACCTCAAAAATTTGCAGTCGTTGTACAATTCTTCTTAAAGTACATTCTTCACAATTCCGGTTAGCGGTGTGTAAGTAACTATTTTATCATGTAGAATTAGACAGTATGCTGAAGTTCCATCCGCTATTGGTTCTTCAAATTCCATTTCAATTTTTATATCTACACTTGATGATTTTACCGATTCATTTTGTTTTGAACAATCGATTACAATTATTGGAGCCTTGGAATAATACTGGTCAGGTGATAATAGTGGTGTATTAGTCTTTCTATAATATGACGATTGAAATCTTGCATACATATCGTATAAAATGGAAAAACGTTTTTTGCTGAACATGACATTCAAATTGTCATACGGAAAAAATTGATAGTTTAAAAAACTTTACAATTCTTTATTTTACAGTGATCAAATTGTCCAGCATTTGCAGTGATAACATCTTTTCGCTTAGTTCGAAAACCGAGTATTATGTACCTTGCTCGTTCCAAGTAAGTTGATGTCTTGACGGTCCATGTTTGTCGTTCTGTCTGAGGTAGTGTAGGGTATTCATGAAATTCCCAACTTCGGAATGGCATCACAATATCACGGTCAAATTTCAACTTTCTCAATAATAGGATTCTATGTTCATCGGCCAATCTTACATGAGGTACTCTCCAAACAACTTTATCCAACTGTAGTTGCCATTCCAGTTTATCTTCCGTATTTGCAGGGTCTGCAAGTATCAAGTCCTTATTAGTTGAAGATCTGAGTAATACTAATTCTTGTTTGACATTTATTATTACCCGTTTGTAATCTTCAGCGAATCCCAAAAGCAATCGTAAAGGTACATGAAAATCAAAGCGACCGTTGGAAGCTGGTGTTATAGTGTCTTTATCGGGGGCAACCCATCCGGCGGTGACTATTGAATTCTTCTCATGCGGTGTTAATGATGTTAATCCTTTCAATGTCGTTGTTAAACCAACCTTTTTTGTTGAATCAACCGTCACCCCTGATATTTCATATCTTATTTCATCAAAAAGATATGCCATTGGGTTATTTATAAAAGGAACTGTTGAAGCAGTTTTTCCATCCAATTTTAATACCCGTCCTTCGATGTACAAGTAACTTTCACACGGTAAAGTGTAAATATCTTGTTGTTGAATGGGAATCCTTATTTCATCGTTATTGTTTAATTTTGATGAAGTGTAAGGGTTGTGCGTGTGATATTCCTTCTCCCATAGTGTTTCGTCGAACGTTGGTCCTTGAGATATATCCAGGATATCCATCGCTGTTAAGTTTCAATCCAATCTTCTGTAGAAAACGAATGTTGTCCGATGTTAACTCTTCCAATGTCGAGGAGCTACTGAGCTCCCGACTCTTCCGTTGCGGTTTAAATGATAATCCCATGTTGACTTTTATGTTGCTGCTCTGATGTGTATCCGTATAGTAATTGTTTCTCCTCTAAAGTCAACACTATGACCGTCTTGATCCAATATGTTCAGTACGATGTCTGAAATGAAACTGGTGTTTAACGGTAGGTATATCAAGTTTTGTGGCTTCTCAACAATTTTAAAACCGGGAGCCACTGTTGGATAAAATGTGTGTAAAATATGTTGATTAACTCCATCTTTATACGATCCGTGTATAATGTTGCACGTGACATCGATACTATTTACTTTCAATATTGTTACAGTTGAATTAACCGAATGAGTAGTTCCAGGAGTTAAGATTTTCTTTTTTGTATCTGTAAATCCAAGTAAACTGCCAATCGACTGTTCCAAGCTGACATCAATATAATATTTTGAAGTTATTTCTGCTTTTAAAGTATTATTGTTTCCTTTAATGGTGATATTGTCTTCTCCGAGTTGTTTCTGTAATAATTGGTTTATATCATCGATTTCATAAGCTCCAGTAGGAAATGTAATTATTTTCAATTCTGAGTATTTTCCTGCAGCATCCTTAGTTCATAATAATGTAGTAAATTGTTCTTCCCTTCCGTAACATTGGGAATTGAGTTGTAGGTAGTCAAATCAAGTAATGCCGCTTCCCATAATCGTTCCTTGGATAGACGCAATGCTGGGAACAGCGTACTTTTCAATGTGGATGAATTTCCACTCAATGACACTGTATACGATGACATCTTAAAGCTGACTGACACTTTTCGCTAGAAACTCCAAACATAAATGCCCACATATTTCAGTATTGTTAGGTTGTTCTCTTTTGTAATTGTAAAAAATGTTTTTGGAGTTTCGAAAATAATGTTGAAGTTCTTTCGGTGGTGGTAGATTGCCAAAACTGTCAAAGTAGTAAACGGTTTATCCGAGCTTTTTATAGCATACCCAATGAGTGCCTGGACCATAGGTGGAATCCAAATTTACTATTCCAGTTTCATTTTTCCATATTTTAGTTGGTAATGCATCTTTCATAAAAACTCCTCGAAAGAATGGTATTTTCAAACATTTTACATAATCATTTAACTGATGATTTGTTAAGGCTTTATTTGGGATTATCAATTGATTCTTCTTATTTAGTACACACGGTATGGTCTTAGGTATAAACCTGCTCCGTTTTTTACTATTGCCAAACAGAAATCTTCTTTACACTTGCCTTATGAGGTCTACGACGTCCTTTTTTAATGTTTCCACCTCTTTTGGGAGCGCCTCTCTTTGCAGGTCTTCCTCTGCAACGTCTTCCACCACCTAACTTTGCTTTCGTCTTCATGGCTGTAGTTACTGCCCAAGCCGATGCTTTTTCTGCAATACTTGCGTCACTTGATTTTACTCTTTGCCAAGCTTTTTCCGCTAGAATTTTATCTGCTATTGATCTATTTGTTGAATCTTTATACTTTGAATATGCTATATCGTGTTCTTTGCAAGCTTGATCTAATTTATTAATTCCAGGATCTCCTCTTGCTAAACGTTTTGCCAACTTAGTTCCAGGTCCACAATATTGATAACCTCCGGGCAGATGTAATTCGTATGGTAAAGCGTCTATCGCTCGATTCACAACAGCACCAATTGGAATCCGTCTGAGCAGGGATATTGCAGCTGATGTTAAACCACGTCCTCTCTTGCCGCTGTCTTGACGACGACTGAGCGATACGGTCTTCATTATGCTGTTTTATGTAACCAACGTCTTCACTCTATGAAATACTTTATGACAATGAATCCTTTTTTGTGTATTCCATACTTAAATATTCATAAGTTTTACTAGTATTTATCAATGATTTCATCTTTGATCCATTGGTTTCTCTGAGAATCTTCGATTTTATTGTGTTTCATCGATGTATTAATCAAATGATTATGCATATCAATAACTACATTACCTACAAGATTCGTTACATACTCGATATTAGTAGCATCTTTGTCATATGTAGGATTATCAAGATTTGTGATACGTTTACCATTACATGTATACACAGATGGATCCTTTTTAGAGGTTGCTATAACTTGATTAATAGTAGCAACATCATTCGGAGCTATTCCTGCTGATATGTTAGACATTCTTCTATTTTTTCCATCATATACGTTATTTATTTTATCTAAAACTATAGTTTGTTTTACAACAACACAATCCTAATCATCTTAACCAGATTTAACTTTAGTTAATCGTTTACCTTTACATATAAAATTAACACCAGTAGCTGATAGTTGTGGTACTTGTGTTAAAATAACAGCATCATGTTCTTCCGTGCCTAAACTTATATTTGACAATCTTTTATTTTTTCCATCCCACTTGTCACTTCCTTGCATAAACTCATCACCTTTCTTTGACACCACCTGATTTTGTTTAACAAAAGTGGATGTTTCTTTCTTCAAGCTTTCATTCATTTGTCTCACGGTAGCAGCATCCGATGGAGTTGAACCATCTTTCAGATTGGACAACACTTTTCCATGACAATCAATAACAGCACCATTATATAAAATACAATTATCTTTAATGTATTTTATATTAACACCATCACTTTCTTCTTTAGGATATCCAATATCGTTTATAGTATATTTATAGAAGGAAAATCCATCTTTTTTCTTTTCTGGTATTACAGAGTGCAAATAACGCTTATTGATTGTATCTGTATCCTCGGTTGGATCTGCCATATTAGTTATTTTATAATTTAAAGCATTGTACTTTTTTCCACTTTTAGTCTTTTCCAACAGTAAAGCGTATTCCATCGCAGATAGAAAATAGCCTTTATTAACAACATCTCCATTGTTGACTGGTTTTGCAACATTAATAACTCTGTGAGATTTTGCATCATACAGTTGGTTGTTGTAGAGTTTTAAACTTGTAGATGTTTCCTCCTTTACTGTTTTTAAATTTGTTGCATCTCCATCTTATTCTGGATCTCTAACAAACTTTAAACGTTTATTATTTATGTTATAGTCACCTTCGGGTGTTTGCGGTAATCCACTTCTTTTTCTGTTTTCTCCAACTTGCACTCCTAACGCGGAGTATCGTCCGAACTTGTCGACACTCATGTTAGAACTGACACATTATACGCCTGCAACTCTTATATATCCGCGGACAACTATACGATTATGCCGCGATTCCTGAGTTCGTCAATCAGAGCTACCCATTCATTATTTAAACCTGTATGACCGGCTTCCATGGCTTCATGCAATAGTCTCATTCTATCAACCAATTTATTGATGTCGTTGTAGTAAATCACATTCGTATTGCATAGATTTTTCATCAATCCTTTACCAGATGTTGAAGTATCTCCTTTACTCTTTTTACCATGTTGTTCAAGAAGTGATAAATCTATAAGTGATAAAGATTTTCTTTTCAGTGGTTGTCTCACCGCTGGTGCAGTACGTAATGTTGGCAATTTTCGTGGAGGAAACAACTTTTTTTATAACGATGTTATATTTTGTTGCACGTGAACGATTAATCATTGCATCCTTTAAGTAGTTTCTTTTATGAGCGTTAGTATTTTGTAGAATCTCCTTAAAGACACTTAAATCTTTGGATGAATATCTTAGTGGTATGTTTTTAAAAATTAATTCATATAGTCCTTTTGTTCCTTTATACCTATGCTCACCAATAATGATGTAATCGTCCTGTGTTATTTCAAGCTTTGAATCGCCAATCTTCAATTCATTCCCATCAATTCTTGCTCCGTATACGTGTGATCTACTCAAATTCGGGTTTGATTTCATGTCATGTAGCATTTTCATTATATATTTTCTTCCAAGAGGTCCATGTTGTAATATATCGCTACTCAATTGAGTTAAATTTGGAATAGATTGTTCTGCTTCAGGTATTGGCTGTTCTTCTTCCTTTTCAACAATTGGTTCTTTTTCTTTTGTTTCTTCTTGCTCACTAGCACTTGTATATGAATCATCATCTTCTTCTTTTTTTAATGCTTGTACTTCTTGTTTCGAAACTGGTAGTAAAACATCTCCTTCATAACGAGGTTTATCAATAGTTTCTGATATCTGTTTTAAAGGTTCCGTAATAGGTTTAAATGTAGTCTCTATAAATTCTTCTCTTTCACTTAAACCCATCCTCAATGCACGATTCTTCATCCTAATAGAATCACTGAGTGATTTTATTTCTTTCAATAATTTTTCTTGATTCACCATGTTTACACTGTGAGGTTCAACATGTAACTAGATGTAGCATCGGTAGTTCAACGCATTAATACAAATTTATCCAACCCTATACGATATCTACCATTTTTAATATATTCTTCCTTCATAATAACGAGAAAGCTATATTTCTCATTCCATGCTTTGCCACACATCTCTTTAAATTTTTCAAATGGCATATCCGCATTTACATGATCATTATATATATGTTTTAAATTTGTTTCATCTTGCTTGAAGATGATCAACATATTTGCATTGTCTCATATAAGTTGTTTTGGAATTTTACTGTATGTTTGACCAATATAAATGCTATCAATATTATGATGTCTTCCCATAGCAAAATAATTCCTTATTGTGTCATGATTTTCACAAGAAACATTGTCAAATATAAAAATAGAAAATGGTTTTGCTTCATTTAGTTGCATAATTGTTTCACTGGCATTTAACTTATAAAAATTCACTTCAGGTACACTTGCAAGTACTTTATCCAATAATTGATATTTTGGTTGTTGCAATGATTTTGAAAAAATGTATATTTTGTTAAAACGCAATCCTTTTGGATTAGTTATAAGGTTAAAAACAACATTAGTTTTTCCACAATTTGAAGGACCAGTTATAAGACATCTTATCGTATTTGGTAGTAATTCACCATGTTTTCCATGATTTAACTTATCATTGTCAACTGTCAATTCATCAATGTTATTAATATTAAATCGATCTTTTTGTTGTACAATCTCCATCTTGTATAAAGGTTAAACACACAATGAGCTATTAAACAACTATACTAAGTCTTTTGAAGGAATCCAAGAGTCTTCACTTTTATCAAACCCTAACCACCGGACTTTAACCATATCCTTTTTCCTTTGTAAAATCTTCTCGACAAGATATACATCACCGACTGTTGATTTAAACAATTCGTGTCCGTAAAATCCACCTTGAAGTAATTCACCCTTGTTATCCTTTAATAAATAGGTTTCAGGTATAGTTGGTTGCACTTTATAAATTGTAAATACTTCATTAGTCCAATTTGGTAGATATCTTTTACTAAATACACCTTTGTATTTGCTTATACGAACTTTATCGTTGACCTTGAACTTCTTTGGTTGCAATTTTTCCAATTTCGGTGTTGTATTATTTTTAATGCGTTGTAATACAATTTTGGCATTAGCACTATTTACCTGGATAGGTTTCATTCCAATGGTACGATGATATTTGTTGTTATACTCTTTTATAAGTTGTGGTAATATGTCATACCACACGTATGATCCTCGTTTTGAAAATTGTTTATACATCCCACCTTTTAATGTTCTATTGAATCTTTCAATTATTGAAGCTTTAACTTCAGAATTTGTAGAATAATGATTTATTTGATATTTCTTCATCAAAGCTCCAAAGTCTTTATTAAAATATTCTTTTCCATCATCGGTCTGTAGATGTTTAATTTTAAATTTATTTCTTTGTATTGTGGTTTCCATAGCTTTTGTAACACTTTTACCAGTCTTATCCTTCAATGGTAAAGCGTCAGCTATTTTAGTAAAACAGTCTATAATTGTTAAAATATATTTAAATCCTTTGTTTAATTTACTGTGCGGTATCATTTCAATGAGATCAGCTTGATAAAGATCATTCATTCCTTTAATGATTGTACTTCTTCTTGGAAATCTTCTTCTTGCTGGTTTATGTAGTTCATTTACAATCTTGTCCTTCACACTTTCCATCTTCAGATGTTGCTTGTACACCGCTTGTAAAAATACTGATCCATACAATAGTTTAATCTCTTTTATATAGTTTGAATATAGGTCAAGGCCATTTCATAGTAGTGTAAAAAAGAGGGAACATGGCATTGGGCTTGCCATGTCCCCTCTTCTTTACGGAAAGGAAAAAAGGAAGAAGGTAGAGGACGAAGAATAGGTTTACTGGTCGATAGGGTTCAGGGAGTAGTGGCCGAATGGTAAAGTATTAATTTTATCTTCTAAAATATGGCGCTTGTCATCTTTGTAGCTTAATGCCCACTTTGTTTGTTTGACACTAAAAAGTTGATGATTATAACTTCTAATAGTGTTGAACGTTGCAGTTGTTTCAACATTTTCAAACAAACATCTTTTATAATGTTCAAACTGTACGTTCTTCTTCAAAAAAGAAGTTTTTATTCCTTTGGCCTTCTTCGTGACTTGATGCTCGTTCCTCTCATTTATGTACAGTTGAAACAAATACAGTTTGGACATTAATGCTACAATTTCCCTCATCGGCACACCATTTGTTTCATCTTTAAATTTTCCCAATACTTTCTTGTTTCTGTCATAGTCGTAATTTGGATGATCCTTAGGATAATCGGAAAAGTCAAAATCATCTTTATATATAAAGGTGCGTAGATCTTCATACATGTCATTGGTTTTAATCCAGTAAATTAGTGCATCCGTATCCATATATGCAATACCAATGTTCTCTCTTCCATAATAGTTAACCATCTTCTTATAATGAAACTCATTCATATGTGTTTTTGAAATATCCAAGATTGACATTCCAAGATACAAAGGACGATCCATTTCAACTGACTTCTTGTTCATGGAAATAACGACTAGATTTTCATTAATAATTACAGATGAACCAAAGTTTGGTTGTTGCACCAATTTCTGTAATTTTACTGGATCAGTTACCAATTTGATATCCTTATGTTTCCTTTTGTTTTCCAAAGTCTTGCCAAATATTGCGTTGTTCATTAGTTTAAAAAAATCTTTTTGAAAACTTGATGTAGCGGCAGCTCTTCTTTTTGTGTTGTTGTCGATGTACGGTTTTAACCAACAAGATTGAGAAAATTGTAGTACTCGATTAATTTTTGTAATTCTCAATCCTAAGTCTAAAGCCTGTTGTATCATCCAGTAGTGTCCGACATACCGAGACTTGTCGGTTAAAGTCATCAATAATTTTGGCCATCTTCCAGTAGGGGAGATTTCAGTCTTTGGAAGAAGTGGTAAATCATAATGATGATCGTGAAGATGTTCAGGATATTCAAAATCGACGTCAAAAATGTAACCAGTTTCACCATGCTTCGGTATATCCATTATGTTTCCAATCGATTCTGGGTCTATCCATTTGAAATTATCATATGGAAGGGGATTAGACATTGCCCATCCGTATAAGTTATTTGCATCGAAATAACCCAGGAATGTTGTTGGTTTTGACGCATCATAATCGGGCAGATACTTGTTATTCGCCTTAACATGTCTGGTCACACTTTGCGTCAATCCCCCTCGAACTCCTGATTCTAACATCAAAACCATATCTATATCAGTAAGAAGTTGTAATTTACAATTTGTTTCTTTCAACATGGCTTGCCATGCTAGTCCAGGTGAAGTGTATGAATGAAGAGGGTCCAATCCATATGCTGCAAAACACGTATTTCTAAATTCTTCCATTATATCACATAGTAAAGTTACATCTAATTTAACATAAAAATCTGAATATTCTCCCAATGTTCTAAATCCTAATTCGTTCCATACTCTACATGCATGATCATAGTCCTCTTGAGATATATCCATGTCGTAAAGTTTACTTTTGAATTCTTCTTTTGCTGGAAGCGATCTTTCATTAAATTTTTCTAAACTGTCTATGTAATCATATGGGAAAACACCTTTCCGAAGTACCAGATCCAGTTTGTCGCTATTTACAATCTTCTTTGTTTCGACAAAATCTTGTTTCCTTAAATTTTCAGAAAGTTTGGACAAACTCGACGGCATAAATCGGTAGGAATCCAAGAATCTTAGTTTGACGTTTCCAACTGTTTTGGAAAAACTTATGAATTTTTCTGAAGTTTCAGCCAACACATCTATTGAACCGTTGTCTCTTCCTAATTAAGGTATTATAAAATGAGCATCATACCCGTTGAGGTTATGCAGAACCACAGGAATAAATAGTGGTAAACGATAGCTCAAGTTGCATTTATTACAAGCAGCACCCCTATAGTAACCTGTGAGGTGGTCATGATCTTTAACTTTATAATTCTCAATAGTAAAATCATTTTTGCACAAGAAACAGCGAGTTGCATTTTCATGTTGAATTTCTTCTTCTTCGTCCATCGGTTTCATTGGTACAATATTTGTATATAATCTTTGCATATTTCCAGCTATTGAATATAAGTGATCAAGAAATATTTTTTCCGCATTTTCACCACGATATACTAAAGGTTCTGAAGTTAATCCATATCTGTTTAAATGTTCTTCTGATAATGTTGATTTGACCATTAAACAAAAACTGTTTGGTTTGTGCATTTGATACTTGACACTTTTTCGAGCTTCACAATTTTCATCTTCAACAGGAACCAGTGTTGATTCAAAGTCTGCATACACAACTAGAGGGATACGGTATTGATGATGAACCTTTTGAAATGTAACAAATGCTTTGCTTTCCAAAGGTAAATTAATCTTTGCTTCATAATTATTGTTACATAGTCTTTTGTGCTCTTGTAACCATTCTCTTCCTTGTCTTCCTTCTCGTTTAAAATTAAAACATCTCTTACAAATCAACTTTTTGTTTCTATTTTTTGAAAGTTGCTTGTTAACAAGAGAGTCAAATTTCTTTATGTACACATAGTGAGACACATCTCCTCGCGTTAGTAGTAGTAAATCCGTATGATCTGGTAGCTCTTCTTTTGCAATACGTAAAGGATACACTTTGTTTGAACTATCTAATGCAAAAACATTGATAGACGTACCGGGATTTTTCTTCTCAAATTTTGATATATCTTTCAGTGATACAGGATAAGTGATTCCTTGAAAATTGTATCTAAATCTTTGATTTTCATATTCTTGGTCAGGTCTATTCGCATGATGTGGTACAAATTTAGCTGTCATTGCATAACGAAAACATTCATTGTCTTCATTTTTAACATTAACACAAGATTTTGTATTTTCAATTATTTTTGGTAAAGGAATGTAACTAGATCCCATTAGTCCATATCCATGTTTATGAACTCTTATATCTAATACTTCAATACTTGTAAGACTCCATCCGGATCCTCTTCCTTCGTGTTCCTGAATTTTTGTTAATATTTCTTCTATACAGTTCTCTACTATTGAATCAATGTTTGAACTTTCCATAATGGTTCGGTTTTTTGTTATGAATCCTCTTGGTGATAATTCTTGTACATTTATAAACATAGCTTCTAGTAGTAAAGCAAATTTAAGAAAGTTCAATCTTTTCAATTCTTCTTTTAAAGTTTTACTTACGATTGGTTTCGCTTCTCTAATAAATTCTTCTAGCTTCAAGTTTTCATTTTGAATCTTATGATGCATTACTACTTTACCGGGTAATGCAAATACTTGTAGATTCGGTAAAGTAGTTGAAGATGTTGCTGTTATTTCATCTTGTTCATCTTGTTCTTCTTGTTCTTCTTGTTCTTCTTGTTCTTCTTGTTCTTCTTGTTCTTGTTCTTGTTCTTGTTCTTGTTGTTCTTGTTTTTCTTCTGGGTTGTTGTGAATTAGTTCTTTATGACAGTCTAATAGAATTTCATCGTGAAACGATTCCGAACATTTATCGCAACGATACATGTTGAGATGTTTACTCTTCGAAATTTCTCCAAGAAATGAAATGGGCTCTCACGTTCCTCCTTTTATAACGGTTTCCCCACCACTATTTCATCTTCTTACTATCCAACGAAATCAAACGTTTTGAATAAAAATATTAACCTTCTACAAACTAATTGTTCATTCGTGTTCTTTATTCCCATTGGAGTTTTAGTATATACTTCTTTATATTCAAGCTTTAACGAACTTTCCCCCACCCAACTAATTTTAGTTACTTTTAAAACCAAACACCTGCCCTCCAAACATCTGTTAGGACAGATGTTATGGGACAGATGTTGAAAGAACAAATGTTAGGGTGGAAATGGCTAGAGCACAGGCACTTGGTTGAACTAAATTTGCGCATAAATTAACTAGAGTTGAACTAAAAATTCGCATAAATTAAAAGTTAGTTCAAAACTAAAATTCGACAGTGTTAAAAAAACTCTAACAGTTCAACAAAAATAAACGTTAGTTCAAAACTGAAATTCAACAGTGTTAACCAAATTCTAACAGTCGAACAAATAGGTCAAGGTAATCCAATTTAACGCGAGAACGAGAAATAGAGCACTAAGTGGCATGTTAGTCCATTACCACAAAGTGATCTATTCCTTGCTCTCTATTCTACATCTACTTTTTTGGGTTTATTTATATTAAAATGTTCAAATTTTACTATGTAGAATGTCCATTCTTGCTCTTCAACTCTTCGATTGTTTTTAGCAATTGTAACAAATATTCGTTAGTTTTCACTAAAGTCTTTATTTTGCTACATTCAATTTCAATAGAAGGTATTATAAGTTGTAATTTTATAAGTTCAATCTTTTATTTCTTGCGAATTTCTCTCTTTATTATGTTGTTCCTTATTTTTGCTGAAGATTTAAACTCCATGCTGTTTCTGCTAAAGCCACAATAATAAAAGTCTCTTCAAACAACCTGCATTTATACACATTCCCCCACCATTTTATAATCCCCACTCCTTTCCCCCTTCTTTATAGGATTTGAAAGGGATAGGGTGTAGGGTGGGGGAAGGGTAATTTTGTTATTACACTAGTTGTGCAAGAAAATAGCCGCCAGTGTCCACACCTTGTTCATAGCACTCCATCATAGATTGTGCCCACTGCAACATGCGGTATCTGTCATTTGGTGTGACAAGGAAAGAATGACTATCACCATAAAATATAAAAGAGTCAATTCGTACATAACATCCTGAGTCCAACCATTTATTAGCTTCAGCCATAAACTTTCCTATTGTATCAAATGGAAATTGTGGATCAATTGCTATGACTTTACGTTCTTCACTAAGTTCAACAGTATAATCATCATCGTCGTCATCATCTTCACTTTCACTGTTGTTACTTAAAGTGTCTTCAGATTGTTCAAAAACATCAGAAATTTCGGAAGAATTGAAATTTTCATTCAGATGAGGAGGCATTTTGAAGCAAGAAATATTGTAAACAGCAGAGACGAAACGACAAGAGCGGCGTGTAGAAGAAAAATGAAGGAGTGACCAACGCTCGCTCCGCTTTTATAATAGTATGCAAATGAGGGGTAGGAGCTGACCGTGACCAGTCATCGACCCAAAGGAGTGGGGGGAAGTACTTTTCTTACTACTCGGATGGAAGTAGGTTAGTAGGTCACAAGACTTAGAGTGTTAAAAAATAATGGGGGAGAAACACAACGCTATAACGCATTGTGTTTCTCCCCCATTATTTTTTAAGCAACAATTTGGAAAAAAAACTATGTGAATTTACTTTCTACGCCCCCAACTTGTAATACCATCCACTTTGTGTCTGAGGAGATAGTCTTTAGAGTCTAACTCATAAACGGATTTCTCTTTGCGCAAGGATTCAATTACTTTAATATTATATTTTTCGCCGTTACAACTTGCCAAAATGTGTTCGTTGTCAATAACACTTTCAAAAAAATAAACACAACCTCTCTTAAGCCTATTTCCTTTCACACCAATAATTTTGGATTGGTATTCAATAGTGGGGGTTTCTGTCAGTTATGGTTCAGAAAGGTGTTTCACGACATGTACACGGCAAAAACTTTCGTTTTTAACACATTTCCTCCCACAAGCTGATCCTTTCTTAATTCCCCTAGTGAGCACTTCAGGGCAAGTAGTGGGACGGCTAAATGCCCTACGACGCTCTTCTTGTAATAATTGAAATTGCTCTGAAGGAGCAGGCTTAGGAGCAGGTTTGGGAGTAGGCTTAGTGGATTTAGTTTTATGATAGGTGTGGTCTTCAGGCATAGTAAGTGGTGGGGTAGGAGGCAATGGTGACAGTGGAATGACAGGTGTACTAAGACGATGAAGCAAAGTTTCAAATGAAGGGGTATTAGAACGGGGAGCTGGCTTCTGTGGTGGCGGCATGATGGTTGATGGCGGTGTGGAGTCGTTTGAAAGCGAAGTAGAAGGCGAAGGCGGTGAAAAAATGCTTCGAAGTTTAGAAGTCTTGGTAGGCGGAAGAATAGTGCCAGAAGTTGAAGGTTGGGATCCAAGTTGCTTCTTGTACCAGTCAGGAGGATTTTTCAGACGAAGAGTTTTCTTAGGTGCAGTAACAGCCGTAGTAGAAGTTGAAGTAGAAGTAGAAGTTAAAGTAGAAGTTGTAGTTGGCAGAGATGACATGGTTGTGGCTCCAAGTTCGCAGCGTAACGTCTGGAATCAGAATGAAATGTTAGCCGCAGTCGGTGCGTCTTTTATAACAATATGCAAATGAGAGGGGTAGCAGCTGGCCGAGACTGATTATTGACCTGGGAGGTGGGGGAAAAGGGGAAAGAGAAGGTATTTATTTCAAATAATTCGCATAACTTTTGACTAAAATAAGATAACCAAATTCTTCTTTTACCAAAATGTTTGTCTTACATAGACCTTTTCAATGATGTATCGCTTGTCCAAATCGGTCAATCCGTTATCAAGTTATAGCCATTTTAATTTTTCAGGTCATGACCGGTCATTCACCCGGAGTAGTGGGAGTAGTGGGGGAAGGAGTGGGGGTAGGAGTGGGGAAAGGGGGGGGGGAATCGACTCCATTTTTTCGGCGGGGGGGGGGAATCGACTCCATTTTTTCGGCGGGGGGGAGGAGGGGGAGGGGGGGTCATTGACCTTTCAAAAAGTAGGTCAAGGTTACTCAAGACTTATAAAAAACCAAGGTGATGAGAACAGTAATACCGTTCCCACCACCCTGTTTGCCTAGCGGTTCCCACTCCCAACCCACTAGTTACGTTCTGCAAGGGAGGCCCTAATCCGTCCGCATCAAAGCGTAACGTCCCTGTCCGCATCAAAGCGTAACGCTAAATAGGGAAACTGGAACAGCTAATGCAGAAACGCAACTCTAACCCCACCCAAACTAATCCCACCCATCATATTCCTAAACAAAATGCAAAAAACCTAGTCCGCTACCTACAATTTGCGGATGTCCCACCCCTTCTAAGTGAAGTTCAACCGAACTTCTGAATTTACATTTAATCTACCCCCTATCATCTAGCTGAAAGGCAAAACAACAACATTAATTATTAATACCAACACTTAAAACTAACAACACATCATTATTAAAAACCAAAATAATTCAACACAACCAAATACCATCATTATTCTTAAAGTTAATACACCTTAATGCTAAACCCAACTTATAACTAACATCGCAATGCGCAAATTATTTCTTAAATTAAATACAACTTACAACTAACACACACACACACACACATACCACATTGCATTAAAAAACGCAACGTAGTATAAGAAGTTCAAATATATATAGGCCTACTATATTAGTTTGTTGACGACTGACGCTAAGATCAGGCTCGTATTGCTCCTCGGATTCTCGGAGTAGTGGGGGAAGTTGTTTCACTCCAGTACAGTTTTCAATCCAGTCCAGTTCGCAGCAGTATAAAAGGAAGGCAAAGGAGTGGGGAGCGGCGCATGGGCAGCGACGCAAAACCAAGGTTTGAGGTTAGAATTATCCATGCGAAGTAGCGCTAAAGTGAGTAATACAGGACTAGGCGCATGCGCAATAGCATGGATTGATTCCGATCCGAAGAACTTGTTGCATGCGCATAGGTTTGAGGTTAGAATTATCGTCGGCGACCGACGATGACCAGGTGACCGGTCATTGGCCTGAAGGAGTGGAGGAAGGAGTGGAGGAAGGGGTGGTAGGGAAGGGGCGGGGGGGGTGCTCCATTTTTTCGGCGGGGGAGGGGGGGAGGGGGGGTCATTGACCTTTCCGGTCATTGCCCCAAAACCCCCTACTTCTCTTACCATCTGTCCGGCAGCTGCCCGGAGTAATTGCCGCTATAAAACCAGGTAGTTGGTCGGCATCTGCCGGCATTTGGCTAGGGTTATTACTGCCTCTATAAAAGCGGATAGTTTATCGCGTCACAAACATTCATTACCTTGCATCCTCGCAGTGATCACCTCTCATTAGTTTTTATTTTATGACTACTTCGTTACTTCTAACATGCAATTTAGCATTCATCAGCATGTGGCTTCCTAGCCACTTCATTAAATGAGTCTAGTTAATTCTAACCTCAAATATTACTACTATAGTGTTCTGTTTCAATATCCTTTACACTTCATTTTATACCTCAGTCTTCTTTTAACTTCTGAATGTAACACATTAGTTATAATGGTTGCACAATGTTTAAGGTTAAAACTTTTGCGAACACAACATATATTACGAAGTACTTCTAAATCTTCAATTTCAAAGTGTAGAACTAATTTAAATAGAGTTAATAAGAAATACAGTTTCAACCCGTTATACTCTTCTACAACTTCGCAGGTTAACGTTGACGATAGAGTTATTCACGACATTTTACGTTCTATGTTATGCTTCCACAACTTTGAACTTATTACTCCTATCGACCTGTGTTCAACAGGTTTTCCTATTTTACTCCCACCATTCCTTATATAAATGCGCTCACCACAATTCCTACTTCATTATCCTCTATTCTCTTCAGCTAAGCTAGGGTTTGAGGTTAGAATTATCCATGGCGGCCGCCATGTTTAGTTCAGTTTCACCACATAGAGTCGGCGACCTGTTATTGGTCTAAAGGAGTGGGGGAAAGGGTGGTGGGGGAAGGTTATAAGCCCTCTCCCTAGGCGGCGCTTCTCATTCGATCGCCAACTTTCAAACGATAAACACCTCTCCCATGGCACGAATGAATTATCCCACTATCACCAACTAGTTCAACTTTAAACTATTTCTGGTGGTAGTTGGGTAGGCTTTTTTAAAACTTACTCTGGATGACCTTGGCATATTTTCCAGATCCCAGTTATAAGTTTGAATTTCAATTTTGAACTAACTCTTAATTTTTGTTCAACTGTTAGAGTTTCTTTAACACCGACGAATTTCAATTTTGAACTAACTTTTAATTTATGCGCAAATTCACTTCACCCGAACGCCAACACTATCGCCATCTCCACCCCAACCTATATGGCATAACATATAACTACAGCATCTCATATATACCCTCTAACCCCCACCGGAAGCTATATGGCATGGCAGCTGGCGCCAGCTGCCCGGTCAACTGCTCACAAGCAGCTGCTCGGGCAGATGGCACGACTTCCGGTCTAGGTGTAACCAAACCCCACTACTCTTGTTTTTATCTATTTTTATTATAATTTAACATGTATAATTATGTTACTAGTTATATTTAAAATAAACTATAAGATGTTCGATGGGTTTTTATATCTCAAAAAATTTAATAAAATATTTTATTAAAATTTTACTCTACATTATTGTAAATTAGACAATGTACAAGCTTCTTGTTGATAATAATTTGCTCAAATCCCCATAGTGAGTGATTGAAAAACTATGACAAAAAATTAATTATTTTCCTCCAAATATTTTCATATTAATATTTTTTTAGCATTAATAGTGCAAAGCGTTTAATCCAATGTTATGTAAAAGTTATTTTTTAATATTGTCATTAAAAAAAAAAAAAACTTCGAATAAATTGATAATCAAAAATTAAACATTCATTTTGTAATAGGTAAAAATAGCTTCAATAACGTTGTTATACATCCTTATTATGAAATGAAACCTGATACTCATTAATTTGACAAGTTTATGTAATGTCAGTTGTACCGGTCTCATGGAAGTTTTCTCACAATGAAATGAGCAAATGAGCAGTCCTCCTTTGACTTCTTGATAGTAGGTTGTGTAATTACCAGTGAACTTTTTCGTTTGCAATTCATGTATTTTTTTTTTTTTACTTAGAAATAAAAAAGTTCTTTAATGGATAATAATAAAAATACAGATAAGTTTTTTGTTAATGATAGTTAATACTGTATGTATGACATAAGTAAGACTAGGCTAGAGTAGAAAACTTAACGCGAGGTCATATAGTTATTATTTAGAAGGGAACTTAAAATGAATGAAACCAACAACAATGTTTTACTAGGTACTGTTTTAAATTACTGTATTGTTCAGTTATAGGCATCACGAATTTTTCAAGATTATACAATGTTTATGGAAAACATTTACGTAAAGTACTTAGCTCAGTCAACAGCTGAAGCTGCTCAACTTCTAGGTATTTAGGTGAATCGTAAACAGAATACCAGACGGCGCGGCAGCGTGTTTGGCTGGGAGAGTGGAGAGTCCACCGCTGTTTTTGTTCGGTTATGTTATTTCAAGTTTGCATAGATAAGTCAAAATAAATTCCATTCTATTTTTTATAAAGCTTAAAGAAAAAAATTCATCAAAATATAGTCTAGAGACGAAAATAACCAATCATGCACACCAGGCGTCAAGTAGTGACATACATAGGATAACAATCAATGAGCGCCTTTCCTTGAACGACCATTGTAATCTAAATAAGGAAAATTGTTGTAAACTATAATTTGTTAACTATTATTTTCAATTTTTTACCCTACAATATTCTTTAAGTATAAAAAAATATTAAATAATTATTAATTGTATGTAAAATCATAAAATTTTTATATAATAAGATTACTTAAAAACCTTTTTATTCTGTTATTTTAAGTAGTTTAAGGTAATCCAGCACTCCCTATCTCCGCCATGTTAAATAAGGTGTCTTTAGGTACACATAACTTACACAAATACTGTGATATCAATCTGAAATTTTTTCTAATTATTTTAGTGACCTTTCACAACAATAATAAGAAGTGGTTTTATTGTATCTAAAAAAATTTAGTTTTTATACAGTTTTTAAAGTTATATATATTTTTTATGAAATTTTATACATAATAGAAGCTGTAAAATTAAAACCATGAGAGATCATTCGATTCTGATTCGTATTATTGCTTAGCAACCTGCCATGGTCATGTGTACCAATTTTTGTGAAGATCTATTAAAAAATAAAGGGAATAATCGTACCAAAGAATCAAAAATTAAGTTTTTCGGAAAACGACAAAAAACTAAAACCTAAAAATTAGCCTTTTTAAGGCCAAGGACGAAAGATTCATCGTCCTTAGATAGCTTTTAAGCATTCAGCATTAACCCGACAATTAAGGCCGAAGATTGCTTTCATCGTTTCTGAGATAGCATTTGTAGCGCGGCATCGTAGTTCCAGTTTTCTCTCCTGCAGCGCTAGCGGCTCAACAAGACAATTGGAGCGCCTCGACCACCAGCCTCGGTGGATCAGTTGGTTAAGGCGTTACCTTTCTGGCCAGAAGGTAGCGCCTGGGGCGGGTTCGAATCCCGCCCGGTTCACCGAGGGGGGAGTTGGTGTCAGTGCACAAATGCATATGATATCGGCGTCCTCGGGATAGGCTCCTGGCACAAGCTGCCAGGAACCCTGAAAGCTCCGGTGAGGCAAGCCTATGCTTTTAAAATATAGGGAGGACCTGATATTGTATGTATTTGTGCACTGACACCAACACCCGTTTTGCTATTTTAGAACGTCAATTTAAAGCCTAGCCTTACGGCGTTTTTAGTGTTAATATTTTTACTCAGTTTATTTTCCTTGAAATGATGGTGCATATATTTAGTAAAATGAGTCTAAGTAATATAAAAAATAATTTTACATAACAGTGTTTAGTATGTATGAATTCAGCACAAAATGGAGAATAGAAAAACATAAAAAACAAAAAAAGTTTTTTTTTTTTATTTTTGGGTGCCGTCTTACCTTAATGAAAGTTTATACACTAATCTAATAGGTTTTTTATAAACTAACTCACCATAAAATGCCACGGTATTGGCAACAAAGTATGTAAAATATAACAAGGGAAATTCTTTCAAACGTTAGTAATGGCAACAGTGGTAGTCGTTAAGGGGGTTAAACTGTCCCCCGGGGTGTCAATTTCTCTTGCAATTTCTCTTGTCAATTTCTCTTGTGGTGGGGTAGGAGGCAATGGTGACAGTGGAATGACAGGTGTACTAAGACGATGAAGCAAAGTTTCAAATGAAGGGGTATTAGAACGGGGAGCTGGCTTCTGTGGTGGCGGCATGATGGTTGATGGCGGTGTGGAGTCGTTTGAAAGCGAAGTAGAAGGCGAAGGCGGTGAAAAAATGCTTCGAAGTTTAGAAGTCTTGGTAGGCGGAAGAATAGTGCCAGAAGTTGAAGGTTGGGATCCAAGTTGCTTCTTGTACCAGTCAGGAGGATTTTTCAGACGAAGAGTTTTCTTAGGTGCAGTAACAGCCGTAGTAGAAGTTGAAGTAGAAGTAGAAGTTAAAGTAGAAGTTGTAGTTGGCAGAGATGACATGGTTGTGGCTCCAAGTTCGCAGCGTAACGTCTGGAATCAGAATGAAATGTTAGCCGCAGTCGGTGCGTCTTTTATAACAATATGCAAATGAGAGGGGTAGCAGCTGGCCGAGACTGATTATTGACCTGGGAGGTGGGGGAAAAGGGGAAAGAGAAGGTATTTATTTCAAATAATTCGCATAACTTTTGACTAAAATAAGATAACCAAATTCTTCTTTTACCAAAATGTTTGTCTTACATAGACCTTTTCAATGATGTATCGCTTGTCCAAATCGGTCAATCCGTTATCAAGTTATAGCCATTTTAATTTTTCAGGTCATGACCGGTCATTCACCCGGAGTAGTGGGAGTAGTGGGGGAAGGAGTGGGGGTAGGAGTGGGGAAAGGGGGGGGGAATCGACTCCATTTTTTCGGCGGGGGGGGGGAATCGACTCCATTTTTTCGGCGGGGGGGAGGAGGGGGAGGGGGGGTCATTGACCTTTCAAAAAGTAGGTCAAGGTTACTCAAGACTTATAAAAAACCAAGGTGATGAGAACAGTAATACCGTTCCCACCACCCTGTTTGCCTAGCGGTTCCCACTCCCAACCCACTAGTTACGTTCTGCAAGGGAGGCCCTAATCCGTCCGCATCAAAGCGTAACGTCCCTGTCCGCATCAAAGCGTAACGCTAAATAGGGAAACTGGAACAGCTAATGCAGAAACGCAACTCTAACCCCACCCAAACTAATCCCACCCATCATATTCCTAAACAAAATGCAAAAAACCTAGTCCGCTACCTACAATTTGCGGATGTCCCACCCCTTCTAAGTGAAGTTCAACCGAACTTCTGAATTTACATTTAATCTACCCCCTATCATCTAGCTGAAAGGCAAAACAACAACATTAATTATTAATACCAACACTTAAAACTAACAACACATCATTATTAAAAACCAAAATAATTCAACACAACCAAATACCATCATTATTCTTAAAGTTAATACACCTTAATGCTAAACCCAACTTATAACTAACATCGCAATGCGCAAATTATTTCTTAAATTAAATACAACTTACAACTAACACACACACACACACACATACCACATTGCATTAAAAAACGCAACGTAGTATAAGAAGTTCAAATATATATAGGCCTACTATATTAGTTTGTTGACGACTGACGCTAAGATCAGGCTCGTATTGCTCCTCGGATTCTCGAGTAGTGGGGGAAGTTGTTTCACTCCAGTACAGTTTTCAATCCAGTCCAGTTCGCAGCAGTATAAAAGGAAGGCAAAGGAGTGGGGAGCGGCGCATGGGCAGCGACGCAAAACCAAGGTTTGAGGTTAGAATTATCCATGCGAAGTAGCGCTAAAGTGAGTAATACAGGACTAGGCGCATGCGCAATAGCATGGATTGATTCCGATCCGAAGAACTTGTTGCATGCGCATAGGTTTGAGGTTAGAATTATCGTCGGCGACCGACGATGACCAGGTGACCGGTCATTGGCCTGAAGGAGTGGAGGAAGGAGTGGAGGAAGGGGTGGTAGGGGAAGGGGCGGGGGGGGTGCTCCATTTTTTCGGCGGGGGAGGGGGGGAGGGGGGGTCATTGAGATTTCCGGTCATTGCCCCAAAACCCCCTACTTCTCTTACCATCTGTCCGGCAGCTGCCCGGAGTAATTGCCGCTATAAAACCAGGTAGTTGGTCGGCATCTGCCGGCATTTGGCTAGGGTTATTACTGCCTCTATAAAAGCGGATAGTTTATCGCGTCACAAACATTCATTACCTTGCATCCTCGCAGTGATCACCTCTCATTAGTTTTTATTTTATGACTACTTCGTTACTTCTAACATGCAATTTAGCATTCATCAGCATGTGGCTTCCTAGCCACTTCATTAAATGAGTCTAGTTAATTCTAACCTCAAATATTACTACTATAGTGTTCTGTTTCAATATCCTTTACACTTCATTTTATACCTCAGTCTTCTTTTAACTTCTGAATGTAACACATTAGTTATAATGGTTGCACAATGTTTAAGGTTAAAACTTTTGCGAACACAACATATATTACGAAGTACTTCTAAATCTTCAATTTCAAAGTGTAGAACTAATTTAAATAGAGTTAATAAGAAATACAGTTTCAACCCGTTATACTCTTCTACAACTTCGCAGGTTAACGTTGACGATAGAGTTATTCACGACATTTTACGTTCTATGTTATGCTTCCACAACTTTGAACTTATTACTCCTATCGACCTGTGTTCAACAGGTTTTCCTATTTTACTCCCACCATTCCTTATATAAATGCGCTCACCACAATTCCTACTTCATTATCCTCTATTCTCTTCAGCTAAGCTAGGGTTTGAGGTTAGAATTATCCATGGCGGCCGCCATGTTTAGTTCAGTTTCACCACATAGAGTCGGCGACCTGTTATTGGTCTAAAGGAGTGGGGGAAAGGGTGGTGGGGGAAGGTTATAAGCCCTCTCCCTAGGCGGCGCTTCTCATTCGATCGCCAACTTTCAAACGATAAACACCTCTCCCATGGCACGAATGAATTATCCCACTATCACCAACTAGTTCAACTTTAAACTATTTCTGGTGGTAGTTGGGTAGGCTTTTTTAAAACTTACTCTGGATGACCTTGGCATATTTTCCAGATCCCAGTTATAAGTTTGAATTTCAATTTTGAACTAACTCTTAATTTTTGTTCAACTGTTAGAGTTTCTTTAACACCGACGAATTTCAATTTTGAACTAACTTTTAATTTATGCGCAAATTCACTTCACCCGAACGCCAACACTATCGCCATCTCCACCCCAACCTATATGGCATAACATATAACTACAGCATCTCATATATACCCTCTAACCCCCACCGGAAGCTATATGGCATGGCAGCTGGCGCCAGCTGCCCGGTCAACTGCTCACAAGCAGCTGCTCGGGCAGATGGCACGACTTCCGGTCTAGGTGTAACCAAACCCCACTACTCTTGTTTTTATCTATTTTTATTATAATTTAACATGTATAATTATGTTACTAGTTATATTTAAAATAAACTATAAGATGTTCGATGGGTTTTTATATCTCAAAAAATTTAATAAAATATTTTATTAAAATTTTACTCTACATTATTGTAAATTAGACAATGTACAAGCTTCTTGTTGATAATAATTTGCTCAAATCCCCATAGTGAGTGATTGAAAAACTATGACAAAAAATTAATTATTTTCCTCCAAATATTTTCATATTAATATTTTTTTAGCATTAATAGTGCAAAGCGTTTAATCCAATGTTATGTAAAAGTTATTTTTTAATATTGTCATTAAAAAAAAAAAAAACTTCGAATAAATTGATAATCAAAAATTAAACATTCATTTTGTAATAGGTAAAAATAGCTTCAATAACGTTGTTATACATCCTTATTATGAAATGAAACCTGATACTCATTAATTTGACAAGTTTATGTAATGTCAGTTGTACCGGTCTCATGGAAGTTTTCTCACAATGAAATGAGCAAATGAGCAGTCCTCCTTTGACTTCTTGATAGTAGGTTGTGTAATTACCAGTGAACTTTTTCGTTTGCAATTCATGTATTTTTTTTTTTTACTTAGAAATAAAAAAGTTCTTTAATGGATAATAATAAAAATACAGATAAGTTTTTTGTTAATGATAGTTAATACTGTATGTATGACATAAGTAAGACTAGGCTAGAGTAGAAAACTTAACGCGAGGTCATATAGTTATTATTTAGAAGGGAACTTAAAATGAATGAAACCAACAACAATGTTTTACTAGGTACTGTTTTAAATTACTGTATTGTTCAGTTATAGGCATCACGAATTTTTCAAGATTATACAATGTTTATGGAAAACATTTACGTAAAGTACTTAGCTCAGTCAACAGCTGAAGCTGCTCAACTTCTAGGTATTTAGGTGAATCGTAAACAGAATACCAGACGGCGCGGCAGCGTGTTTGGCTGGGAGAGTGGAGAGTCCACCGCTGTTTTTGTTCGGTTATGTTATTTCAAGTTTGCATAGATAAGTCAAAATAAATTCCATTCTATTTTTTATAAAGCTTAAAGAAAAAAATTCATCAAAATATAGTCTAGAGACGAAAATAACCAATCATGCACACCAGGCGTCAAGTAGTGACATACATAGGATAACAATCAATGAGCGCCTTTCCTTGAACGACCATTGTAATCGAAATAAGGAAAACTGTTGTAAACTATAATTTGTTAACTACTTTTTACCCTACAATATTCTTTAAGTTAAAAAAAAAAAATTAATAAATAATTATTAATTGTATGTAAAATCATAAAATCTTTATATAATAAGATTACTTGAAAACTTTTTTATTCTGTTATTTTAAGTAGTTTAATAAAAGTTGATACAATAATCTAATAGGTTTTTTATAAACTAACTCACCATAAAATGCCATGGTATTGGCAACCAAATATATGTAAAATAAAACAAGGGAAATTCTTTCAAACGTTAGTAATGGCAACAGTGGTAGTCGTTAAGGGGGTTAAACTGTCCCCCGGGGTGTCAATTTCTCTTATCTTCACAGTCAATGGGTCTAACTGGGTTCATTGGGTGTAGTTTTTCCGTAATATTTTACTTACACATCAAAACTTATATTTCATTAAAAACAAAAATTGTAATCTATGGGTGGAAGGAGTGTTGTATTCTACCTGAATGTATACTCAGAAAATTCCTGCAAACATTGGACATTGAAATTGAAATTACAATTTTACAATATTGTACAATAAATTGAAAACTTCAAGTAATTATAAATACACCTTTATTAAAAAAGTAAGTTATGTATTTGTTTTTCTTAGTAAAAATGCCAATAACTTCTATATTAAAATAAGAATAACACATACTGTTTTTCTTAATTTTCTTGTGTTTTCGTATTACTTCTTGACCAATTTGGATTGTTGTGGTAAAAACATTGGTTTGTCATTTAGTACAAATAAAACCTGCAAATTAGCCACCACACCGGTCTAAGTAAATTCGATTTATCGCTTAAATGGAAGAAGAGGTCAACGAACTATCAGAGTTCAGTTCATAATGAACCATTGAATATACAGAAAGGTTGGCAGTTCCTCCTTCCGGAAAATATTATCGTTGGAAATATTTCAGTTTATTCAGTGTTGCTTGAAACAGGTAAAACTGTGAACAATATTAAAAAATTGTGTGCTATGTATCTTTTTACATGATTAATAAACAACTACTTGTTAAAATGCTCAGCAATAAGTTTCATACTGAGCAATAAAATTTTTACAATTTTAATGTAAATTTTTAAAATTACTTCATAGGATAAACTTCTTTCCTAAATTGTAGTGCACATTTTTATCGATAGCATTAATTTTAGAAAATTCTAATTAAAGGACAAAACTAAAGCTAGTTTTATAAACAAAAAAATCCAACAATTATATATATCGTATGGCATTAATAGCCAGCCACCAACTTCAGAAAAATATAATACATTCTCTGAGGTGCTTAGCACCTGCGTCAAAAAATTTAAAAACTAAACTAAAAACATAAAGTTATGATCTCTCTTTACAAAGCTAAATCCAGGGCGCTAAGCCATTGCAGCCCAGCTTCACTTGCACAATGCAGCCCAATCAATCCTTCGGGGAAAGCACTCAAAGGGCACTCATTGACTATGTGAGTCATAGTCTGCAACTCCGCTCCACAGCGGCATGACTGGTCTTCTGTCAATCCCCATTTGTATTTCCAATAATTACATCTTCCCACACCAGTGCGGAATCGATTGAGAACGGTCCACTGCTTCCGAGGAAGATCCATACCACTTACTGCTAAGGTTGGGTCAGCAATTAAAAATTGATTCCGGCCTTGGAAAGAGTCCCAGGAGGAAGTCCAGTCGGTATGGATGGAAAAGTTTGTCTCCGTCAAATGGGATGCTGTCCGCAGTGGTGGTCTTCGGGGCCTCAATCTGCCCGTCTCCTGGGGTAGGTAATCATGGATGGGTAGCTGTGGATTGGATACGATCTTATTATATTCCCTAGTAAGTGCCTCCCTTCGTCTTATTTCAGGTGGAGCGATATTACACAGCACTGGGAGCCAGGGTACAGGTGTTGCCATGAGTGTACCACTTATGGCTCTCATAGTCCTGTTCAGTATCCAACAATTTAGAAGTTTAAACGCAATGCTTGGCTGTTCACAACCTTTAGCTAAAGTTTTTCCCCGGACATCCTGACCGTCAATACATGTGTATTTTGACTTAAAATTAATTGTTATAATTACTTCATAGGATAAACTTCTTTTTTAAATTGTAATGCACATTTTTCACGATAGGATTAGTTCTAAACGTTCTAAATAAGGGACGAAACTAAAGCTAGTTTTTAGATACAAATATGCCAATTCAACAATTTTGAAGTTTTATTGCAATACTTGGCTGTTCACAACAACCTTTAGCTTAATTTTTTTCCCGTACATCCTGACCGCCAATACATGTGTATTTAGTCTTAATCCAAAAAGTTGATACAATTACAGATATAGAAAACAATGTTGATAAAATCTTTGAGGTAGAAAATAATGTCAGAACATAAAAATTCAACACGAATATGGAGGTATTAAAAACCTTGTTAGGAACACATATAAGATAATGTCACACAACATCTCCTTAAACGAACGTCGCCGTATAGTTTTAAGCTTTCAATTTTAATTTCACCCATGTATAGTAGTAGTATATCTTTAAGGCAGTTGAGTTTGGACTACACAATTGCGTATGTTCATATAAAATTAATTTTCTTTAATTAAAACTTAAATTTTGCTATGGTAAAAACGTTTTTCTTAATTTCTACGATTTTTTTATATTTCATGCGTTAGAAAGCATTATACTGATCCAATCTATAAATCAAATTCAGTTCAAATCATTTTGTATTGCAGATGGTAGAAGATACCGCCCTGCAATCAGTCGGCATTGTGCAAGTTTGAACATAATTTACATTAAGGTTTCCAACAAATCATTACAAGTTTCTGAAAACGGAAAGATATTTATCACTCGTTAGAATTTTTATTTTTAGAAAAAACTTCTATTTAATTGGTCTATAATAAAATGTATATATAATAAGTTGAAATGCTACAATTTGATTTTTATTTTAAATATTTATTTAATACATTTTTTATATTAAATGAGATGGTTAAGAAATAACAATATTTTCTAAAAAAAAATATGATCTACGTATGTAATGATATCGCAATGATGTAAACTTTAACTATATAATAATGCAAAGAATTCAACATAGCACTTGCAAGAATTAAGAAAATTAGTTACATGAACACATTAAAACTCACCAATATACTTGTAACTGTTTCTATACTAACCTGAAACAGACAAAACAAATTCTTAATTATGATGAATATTTTTCCCCACAAAGCGGTAAAAAACATTTTATCTGATTAATTAACTCCAATAAAACATACAAGAAGAAAAAAAAATTAAAATAAAAAAAATCTGTAATACCTTACGTGTACAAATTAATGCTTATGTAAAAAAACTGGTTTTATGAAGTAATGTAATATACCTGGCAGTTTTATATATACTTTATATATTAATATTACAATTTATAGCAAGAGGTAACAGTATTTTCACGAAAAAGTTTTTTTAGGGTAAGGCAGGAAAAATGCAATTACGCACACAGGTGGCAAGCCTGTAGTGTAAGACTCCCCTAAAAACAGGGTTACCCACTAAGAGACCTCCTATACTTTTTAAGATTCTAAATTGGTATTGTTTAAACCAACACTTGGTTGGTTTGTTGGTTTTTGTTTGTTAGTTTTTGTTGGTTTTTGTTCACATTACGTCAGGCTGGAAATAAATTAGGCTTACGCCCGTGGGGTTCGTTCCTTTACCAGCCACTTGATCAAGGAATCTAGTTTCTTTTTCAGAAGGATGCCCCGTACGAACTGTAATAAACAATCACAGTTGCCCTCATCCTCCATAATCTTTTGACAAACCGTGTCCACAGAAAAAAAAAACACCAAGTTTTCATATAGCCTCTAGGCGGGGCCTTTTCAGACGCAGACAGCAGAAGAAAGTGTGTTCCGCGTCGTCAGGAGCGCCCAGGCAGTAGATGCAATCCGGTGAACCTGTCTTGCCCATCTGGTTTAGTTAAGACTTTAAATAGCCGTGACCTTTCAGGAACTGCATGAGGTAGTAGTCCACCTCAACATGCCGCCTTGCCACCCATGCCTGGACCTTCTCGATGAGTGGCACAGTCCGTTGTCCTTGGGTGTCATGCTCCCAGCTGTTGCCACTGCTGGATGGTTCGGGCGCCCTCTTCAGATCTTGCTGCATCCTTGCGAATCTCGCCTTGTCTCTGGTAAATCACCTTCCTTTTCCCTGCCAAAAGTTTGACAAGGAGGACTTCGGCAACCACCAGGACGGCAGGCTCAGATACTGTCCGGACAGGCGGAACACACACGGAGCGCAGCCTCACTTTTCACCTGGGAGAGTCGCAAACTATAGAATTCCTTGGTGAGTTGAGAGCGTCTGTCCACACCTCTGCATCGTAAAGGAGCACGGACTGGACTGCGAACATAAAAATCCGTCTTATACTGGACTGACAACTCCCGACATTGGCCATCAGCTTGCTAAGGTAAAAGACCGACTTAGCAACCTTATCCGCCGTACGGAAGGTCTGATCCCTCCAGCTTAACTTAATGTCCACCATGTCCCTGAAATACTTAGTGGCAAGTGTTGACTGGACCACTTCCTTTCCCACTCGCAGAGGTACGGATGTGTTAATTCTTTTCTTTGTAAGGATCACGATCTTGGTTTTGCTCAGGGCAAGCGAAAGACGGCGATCGGACAACCTAGCGTTGACCATGCGCAAAACCCATCTCAGGTGTCTTTTATTAGACCTCTAGAACGGAGATAGTCCTCGATGCGCCACAACAGATACGTTGGAATTACATCCATTCAACCAAGCAGGTAATGTACATTCTCAGCAAATATCCGGTACTGATAGTGAAAATCTTCTTCAGAGCTTCGCTGGGAATCCCATCGGGGCCAGGAGCCTTGCTGCTCTTCAGGGCAAGAACAAAGGTTTCCAAATCCTCAAGGGTGAAGAGCGGAAATTCCTCCACCCGTTTGCAGTTGCCCCATTATAGTATTTTTAGGGGGAAGGGGTCATTTTTTGGTGATTTTTGAATGTAAAGATAGTTTGAGTAATGCATAATTTTAATGCCGTTTTACTAAGTATACATTTTTATGGCAATATTTGGAAATTTGTTTTGCAATGAAGGTGGTGTTGTGACATATTAATGTAAACTTAAGTAAATTTTATATTATAAGTATATTCATATCAAAAGTCATTTAATTTTTACAATATATAATGAATGAAATGATAATCGAAAATACAATTGAAGTTAAAAATGATAAAAGAATAAAATTGAATTACGTAAATTGTGATTTTGGTCTTATAAATTACCGCAATTTTGAAACGGATGAAGATAACAAAATTAGGTTTTCACTAAAAATATTTATTACATATACCATTAAATGATCTATTTAATTTCATGGTGTATTTTTATAGTTATCTCAAAAGAATGGGTTTGATAATGAGTGTATATTTTCCTTATAATTATAATTTCCCTAGTTTGCAAGAGAATGTAAATGAAGCAACACCAACAGGACAGTAATTAGCAAGCCACTGATGGGAAGTCACCACCAGCTTTGACCTCTCCCTTCAATGACACCATTTCACATAATGCATTCAATGCCAAGTGTAGTAAAGTAACATAAAACATTAAACGTACTAAGGTAATACTAGTACATCAACTTTGATAGGACTGGGCAAAATTTGAACGTCAAAATTTCAAATGGTGTAGTAGATAAATATAATATTATGTTTAATTATGTATATACTTGTAAATTTCATAAAGTAAAATTATCATTTTAAATTATGTATCTATCCAAACACATAAATTAAAATTTAAATTATCCTATTATTGGAACGAAGCATAAATGGAAAATAATCGTGTAAACAGATATTATTACCAAAACGTGTTGTGTGATTTTTATTTTTAAGTTACTTAGTTAAGTCGTGTTGCTTCAATAACATTATAAAAATGATCTGGCTGGATTCATATATATTTGCAATAAATGGTGTCATTAAGGAATGTAGTTATTATAAAATGTAACCTGCAAAACATATTGCAGACAAACTACTATTTGGGATCTAAACAAGGGCAGTGAAATAATAAATTTAGTAATATAATAGAACTAAAATATTTTAAGTAAACAATGTAATTTTAGACCTTTTGTACCTTGCTATAGTTGGGTTTCTCCAACACAAAGTTACTTGTAATTAGAGATCGATCACGTTTGAAGTGTTGATAAACGATTCTCTTTGTTGGTGTCTACGGACTCTAACGTATCGGATACTCTGAATCAAATTAAACAGAGCCAATAAACTACATTCTCCAGTTGGCTGCCTTTTGGTTTAAACTCACCTGCAATATATAGAGTGATTTAATAATAGTAGATTTGAATTTATCTAACGTAATTAAAATTTTACTGCACGCTTTTTGTCCTAAATATTTTAAAATTCTTTTCGTTAGATTGATTATCTTCATCAACATATTCAATAAACTTAAATATATATCTAATAATTTAAGCGTATTCACAGTAAAGTTAAAAATATGAAAACGAATTAGTTTAACAATATATTTACACCAATCAATATTTTAAACATAACCTTGAGGGAATTAGAAAGTGTCTCAAACATTATCGATGAAAGCCAAATATGTCACAAGACATAAAGATATAATTTAATACTTTAGATAAAAGCTATATTTAGTTTATATTTATAAGGTAGTTAGTAAATTCATAGTGCATATGTATTTATTTGGTTTTATTTTTTAGACTTTTTAAAGAATGCCGGTTAAAAATGTAACACCACTCTATTAAAATTTCCAAACTTTATAAATAATGGCGTTTAAAATTTTATCAGTAAAATGAGGTAGGAACTATATTAAAATGTTAACTAGGGTTATGGTTTGATCCCTATGAACACTGTATACCAATATTATTAGGGTTAACCTAATAATATTGGAGTATTAGCCATGCAGATTTATTGAATGTAGCACCATTACCTTTGAACTTTGAGTGGGGCCTCATTATGGGCCAAATATCTCATTTGTGAATGGTCGAATAAGGTAATTTGACAGCACTAATATAGTTTATGTTGTCTTAATGTAATTGATATGTTGCTATATTTTAAACATTAAGTGGAGATATTTCTGTATGTGCATTACAATCAAAATATACAAAAAAATTATGAATAATTGATATTGTAATTTGTACTCTATATCATCTGAAACTGCCCTTGATATATTTTATGGTTGAGGCTTACTTTTAGTTTTCATTATATATAAATACAATTTTAGTCTAATATATTTTTGAAAGACGAATGAGTATTAAAATACTACGTCTTCCATTTACGATATACCCTGTGAACATAAGAGAATTGTCAAGTATAATATAATCACGGGTTAAGAACAGTATATAGAGTACTTAGAATATTATTCAAAACAATATTGGTTTTAAAATTATTTTACAGTGACAAATCTAAATACTAAAGTTCGAGTAAAATCATGAGCGTTACTTTGCACTTAGAATACCTCTTGCTCTGTGATGAAGATAAGAACAAAGCTTCAACTTTGCAAAGACGTCGGGACCTGACAAAACATTGAGTGATTGGGAGAGACTTAGCCTTTGTTCTATTGTTTCTGCTGGTATTGACCGTAAACAATAGCGTATGATATTGGGATCTAAGTCTTTAAAAAAATTATTCGGTATTATATTGATATAAGTTTAATTTAAAGTTTTATAGTAGGGAGAGCTTTAAATTCCACGTGGTTTCAAATTGAATTAAATTAAACTTTTTCAATGTTTCAAAGTTACTATAAATGATAATCTTTAATTGTACTGTATATAAAAAGGTATTAAATAGAACTACTAATGTAAATTGGTATTTTTGACCATATTATAAACTGTAATATAAATTATCCTCTATCTAAGATATTATGTTGGATCGAGAATCCATTACAAAAATGTTATATCCCCATAGATTTCAGATGCATTAAGTAAGTATAGTTGTGTTAAAAATGACAGAGAACTCCAAGATATATCGTTAAAATATATTAAGCCTGAGTTAGTTGTTGACTTTTTATATTATTTCTTAAAAATATCTCTTTATTATTAAAATCTCAAAATATAGAAAATATTAATTGACTGCTTTTACTTTCCGAAGTTTTCAATTATTTAGAATACCCAATGTTCAAAAAATTACAAAAAGTAGTGGTATTTTTTTATTACAGACGTAAAATAATGTATTACTTATGAATATTGTTATTATCTTATTAATATACTATTTTAAATTATAACAGTTTCCTCCTCTGTTGTAAGTAATGTTACATGTAACATGGAAGTAAGTACTGTAGTACTTTCTTTGAAACGGCGACGTACTTTAAGATGAGTATAACTGATGGGTGGATATGATGAGTGTGATGGATCAGATTTTATACTGACAAATAGCAGCTGGTTCATATTTTCAAGATCATTAATTAATAGCCCAATGACCAAAGGCAGCACAAGCACAACACAGGCAAAGGGCTAACATTATCACCTCTAACCTCCTGCTTTACGACGCCATTAGGATACTGTATCAACAGTACGGGATCCTAAGACATAGTCCAAACATTTAGTATATACTAACGAACTTAATCGGAAATCTCATAAGAATGATTAAAATTATAGTCGTCGTTATCATAGCCTAACCCATATAAACAGTCCAAAAACGTCTTCTTTCCTTCATTATTTACATGTGACGTTTTATCTTTTGAAAAAAAGAAGAACTTAATAATGTTTACCCTAATAACTACTACCTATGTTTACCTAAATAACTACTAAATATATTATGTTTTAAATTAAAAAGGGAATCATTTATTAAAGTAATGTGGCGTTTTTAAGTTTCAACCACGTTTGTAAACAAATGATTTATTCTCTAAAATATGAAAAAGTGGCTTGTACTTCAATTAGTTTATTCTTTTCATTGCTATAACATTTCATTGTTGAGCGATACCAGAAAACCTATCTCAAAATGAATTTTTCAACAATATCATTTTATTACATATTGATAAATACTCTATAAATAATTACAGCCTTTTAACATAAATAAAATTAATAACCAGAGAGACAAGAATTAACAAACTTATAATATAATGCACATATCAGAATATACTAATATAATGTACCAATCTCTCTCTAGCACCGTGGTATTCATGTAAAAAAATCTACATTACGGTTGTTAAAAACATATTTAATTCTTAGTGGTTTTACGGTAAAATTATTAACAAACTTGTTAATTTCACTCTGACTCTTCTCACGAATAAGCTCTTACTTGTTAATAATTTATGTATTCTGAAGATCGTGAATTAGTAAAACTACAATAGAGTAACCTGTTTTACTTCATTGAAAATAATTATTTTTCTTAAAATAAATGCTATAATATATTAATTTTAATTCCATATAATATGTAGGAATGTTCATAATGCTAAAATAAAAATGTAAATGGTACATTAAGTGAATATAAATTACTTTTAATTAAATATTATTAATGAATCATAATATGAATTATATATTGGTTTGTCTATGTTAAATATTTGTATATTTTACATCAATTGACTTCCTACCTTTTAGTTTATAAACAAAATAATTCTTCCAAATTCATATAAAACTCAATAAATATATTACGATTGGTTGCTTAAAACCAACCATATACAACTTTAATCAACGTATATCAATATCACCTAGTGAAGTCATAGCTTAATTATATTTTATTGCTCAAAGAATCTTTGTCACCCCCTTCAACAACAAGCAGGTGGGTGGAAAGGGCTCTTGCCAAGTCCTGCTCTATCATCTTGGTCTCTCAAGTGGTCTGATATTTCAAGAGCTCTATAGAACTCCATAAGAGTGTTACAGGTCTTCTTGTCTAATAAGATTAACCATTAAGTCTACTTTATTTAATTAAAAGTTGTTTCCTATGTTTATATTTTGACCATTAGTGAAAAAAGAGTTATTAAGATTAAGTAACAAAAATTGTTATTTATTTATTTTTTTTATTTATTTATTTTTTTTTTTTTTGGAAACTAGCTATTAAATTACTTATCTTTTTTAATGTCTAAGTAAACTTTTTCAGCCAGATAATAAGAGTATTTCTAATCCTGCTCGATGGTTAGTCGTATTTATGTTCAGGCGGAGAACCGTGTAAAAACAAATTAAATAGGATAAAATAAAATTTGTATGTAAAAAAAGTACACGAAATTTTGGAAAAAACAACGAATAAACATTTTTCTATCGTTTTATTACAACATAGTTGAGTCTAAAGTTTTAAGATAAGCATATGTTTATAAACGCTTTTTAAAAGTTATCCTCCTTGACCAAGAGTTGAACAGTTCACAGTTATGACCAAGTTTTTATACTGCGGGCCAGACTCAAATCAGGTTCTGTTCTGTAGATTGCCAAAATCCATCTCGTCTATTGTGTGGTGCAGTCTAGAACAGACAACAATAGAACAAAGGAGCTGGTGATCAATCCAGTCTTCAGCTGTGGTTTGTCGTCACCTTCCATTGTCACCGGCGGGCGAGAAGCACGGTGGGAGGACTCTTATTGAGGACCGAGATATTTTATAACTTCAGATATATATATAAAACAACTTTTCCAGATTTACCTTTATGCGCGGTTTATAAAATATAACTTCCATTTAAGTATAAATAAAAAATAAAAACATTTTTCAGACTACAGAATGACACTATGTTTTATTTAAATAGTCAACTAAAAACTAAAAATTTACAGGACTGCGTAGAGAATAAAGAAAAGCTGTGAATCATCCTTTGATGATTCAAAATGCTGTTCCTGATTCAAAAATGTGACGTAACCCATCTGATGTTAATAAGAGTAACATGGATCAGCTGTTTTGTTGTGATCTGACACGTGACGTAGTGTGTACATCGTAGTAGAAGCTAATGATAAAAAACTCCCTATCGTATTACAGGGTTCCTTTACTTCCTGGTCCTACAAAATGTACAGATTTTATTTCTTTGTTTAAAATTCATTGTTGGTTATGGTGAGTTAATGTTGATGTTTAGTAAATTGTTGCGGACATTTTCCTTCACCGATTTAATTGTTTGTGTGTGTGTGTGTTTTTTTTGACTGCTTTTACAGTTTATTGTGTGAACTTTTACAATTTTTTGTGTTTATTTTATTTGTTTGACTGCCTGTCCTGTTTTCAGGTTTGGCTACGGACTTATCCAGGTTCGCCTAGCGTGTTTATACTAACTTTGTTATGTTGTAGGCATTTCTTCCACTTGAAGACGGCATCAGATTCCAGATCCCGAAACGTCGTGAATTTTGTTACTAATTAGTGATGGAAAATGTCTGCAACAATTTACTAAAGATTTTATTTGTTAACACATTACACTTGAAGATGGCTGAATTATGATTTATTGTATTCAGTTTGTACACAATAATCTACTTAGTTATTGTCAAACGTTAAATATAATAAAAATCATTGTTATTGATTAACTTATTAGCATATGACACTCATTGCGGAATTTCATGATCTTTTTGATGGATTTGCTAAACTCAGCAACTGTAACAACAACATGTCACAATAAGTAGGATTTTAGTGTAAAATGAAAACAAGTACTTAAAAAGTATTTTGAAATCCGTGGGAGATTATTGAAAGAAAACAAAACTGATACGTCACCATTAAACTCGGAAAATATTTGTTTTGAGTTCATTTATAAATAACTCTGAATCTACATTTGAAGTCTCAAATTTAATTTATATAAAAACATAGAAATAGTAAAAAACTTTTAGTTAAAAATCTTATAGCTTTTAATAAATATTATTCGTTAGTAAAACGTCAGAGAAGAAAATTTACTTACAAAAAATACCCTTAATACTTTAAAGTAATTTTTTTCAAGAAGAGTATTACTTTAAAAAGTAAATATTTTATAAAATGGACATTCCCAACGTAATTAGAAATACTGAACATTACCTTCCACCCAGTATGACTCTGTCATGAACTGAAGATGAGAACAAAGCTTCAACTTCCTCCAAGACGCGTCGAATCGTGACAAAACATTGAGAGATTATGAGAGACTTCCCCTTTGTTCTATTGTTTGCCATTGGTATTGAAAATAAACAAAAGCGTACCTTTTTATTTAAGATTAAATGTCACACCAAAATTATTAAATAAAAAGTATAATATTAAATAGAAGTGATGTGGGTTAAAAGAGTTTTAATAGACAATGTGTATTTTATTTTCTATTTTATTGTTTAAGGTAAATATTTTAACACACATTCATACGGCATAAAACTTGTATAGGTATTTAATAGAAACAATTTAGTTTGTATATCAAGATCACTGAGAGTCTCCATGATTATTACTATGGAAGTTTAAACTTTTGCAAGTCACGAAACTCCTCAAACTGTCATACATACATATACACCTAAAATATATCACAAGAACTAAAGTAAAAGTAAGTAAAATATATTTTACAATATCTAGTTTTAATATGTTATTTTATAAAGACATCGTTATTTTTTTCTAAGGCAAATACTAAAATATATTTTTAATTTCAAATATACCTCTCTTGAACAGAACTTAATTAACTGAACTGATTTGTAACTTAATGAACTATAAATAATAATTTATAATGCTATATAAAATAACATTTCGAATCAGATCGTAAATCTATGTCATGTTTCCACCAGTTTTATTCCTATATTTTTAAAGCATTAATATTATTACCTTTAAAAATTTTTTTCCTCAATACATATTTTTAATTATTTTATTGCTGTCTGCTATTTTTATTTGTTTCAATAAAAAATCTTGAAAACTCTTTTAAATATTATCATATATATTTTTAGATTTTCTTTGAAATTATAACATAAATTGTGTACCTAAAAGGAAGAACTTTCTTGAAATGTATTCTATGAGTGAAGGGTAGGGCGTCTGGTCCTGCAATCACGTTCTATTGAACGAGATCTCAAGACAGATTTGTCTCTATATTGTGGTCCCCAAAAGTCTATTTCTTGGCTCCAGATCGATTTGTGATCTCTTATGAAACTATGATATTTTGTTCTATGTACTGACTAAATGAACGCAAGTTATGGTTAGATATATTTCAGTAACTGATTGACTTATTAAACTTAAGTTAATACTAATGATCTAGAACGTAGACAAAAATCTAATCTCTAGAACAGTTTTAATGAAAACATAAAAGGAAATCTTGTGAAAATTTCATGTTATAACACTATTTCAAGCACTCGACGTTTTTCCTCGGCCCTCATGGGAACCCTCCTCCAGTATCGGTTGTCAAGAGTGCTTTTGTCGGCACCTGCCCTATCTGCCTGGTCTTGTCTTAAACGATAAACCAGCCCAATGTTTTGAGAAGATCTCATTTTATCTTAATTAATAACAGGTTATAAAATGAAATAATAATATATATATATATATATTTCGTAAGAAAATTATAATTAATGATTTGTTGGATATTTTTATAGATATGACTAAAGTAATGGAGAATATCCAAATATAAAAGTACCTAAAAACACTTTTTTGGCAATATTAGAATGTACATTATGATTTAATTCTACATCATACGTTTTCTTGAGGAGAAACATAGTACTGATTTATGCAGTGGGAAATTGACATATCATAAGTCAAATTGAACTAAATCGTAAGTGAAAGAAAATCCCAATTTTTCGTAAAATCCAATATTTTAATGACTGATTAAGCATACAATATATTTTTATTTTAATATCGATAAATAGCCATATTCAATTGTATTCAATGCAAATGCATATCACAGAGTTTCAGAATACAGTAACACAAATTTTATTGTGCAATAATATTACATTTTTTTAAACAAATTAAAACAGCAAATACTTTCCCATTGACTAATTTAGGATTGCATACTTTCCTATGACAACTTATCACACAATGCGAGATTGCCGGCAATTTTATTCAAGTACTATGTGAGATGACGTAGAAAACTTTACATAGTACATTTGAAATAAATATTGAAGTTGCAAGACTTAATTTTTTAAAATATACAGTATTATTGTTTAGAAAAAAAGAAGGTAGGAACAGAAGCCTTTTAATATTCATTACATTTGCTAAACAAGCCAGAGTTGGGGTGCACCAATTAGGACTAGCTCTCGGTTCTTTGGCTGCCCTTTTCAACACAAACTTTCACTTGTTTGCCCTTTGACAAAACTCTAGGTTTACAGCGAGTTCAAAACTGATTTGTTCCAAATAATTATTTACTTTGAAATTCTGCAACCTTTTAAATGATAACAACAAAATCGCCCATACGTTTTAGTATTCAGTCTACAATTCTCAAAATGAAATAAAACAAAATACATATTTTATAATATTAATAATATTATTATAAACTGGTTATTTTAAAAGGGAATTTATTTTTATAACTAAGTGTCTAAAGAGTTCGCGAAATAACCAATTACATTATTAATTTATTCTTCTATTAATAATGTAATCAATCAATCAATATATTATTGTCTACAAAAATTGTATGGAGGTACTCCAGAAATAGGTTCATAGAGACTGCGAATAAATATTTCATCTCTTATTAATAATTACATTACTATGTATATTAATATGCAATATGCATAAATAGCATACAATCACAACATGAATGAAAAGTGACTACAATAATTAACAATACAAAGCTAAACTTACAGGAAAAAGGTAAAAATTAACATACAGTAAAAGCCAACCACGGTATAGAAATAGCTATTCAAGAACAATATTGCAAATGCTAATTTTCATGAATACTAAATAAGTGAAAATAAAATAATTACATAATCAACATAGAACTAGTAAAAAATAAATGAAACAATAACCACAGAGAAATACAATAATAGGTCACTGTCGGGTAAAGATTTGAAAGTGTATCTTGAGAGTAGTACTCTTGAATTAGGAGATACTCTGATTGAATAAATCAACATGTTCATCAACATGGTTTACAATACGATGTAACCTTGGAATTTTACTAGTGAGTAGTAAGAAGAAGAAGCATGTGCACTAAAGATATCCGTAGATCTGGTGTGATAGTTGACTCGAAGGCCGATCATACTAAACAACTCAGCACATTCATTATCATCATGTACAATACGCCTTGATAAGGAGTCGTCCAGGTAGGCTCTTCTAATAGCAAGTGGATGGAGATAGGAGTATCCAATCAAGATCTGGAATTGGAGCCTGCAGATAACCCAGACCCAATTTTAGTCCATTAAAACGAAGAAAGGGTCGTTGTATATCATTCAATCTATCAATTAGGGTTCTTTGGTAAGAAAAACAAACCACAGATGCATTTTCCAATCTACCAATTTTGGATGAACTGAAAGTGTAAAAACATACGGTAGATACTTCTTATGTTTGTTGGAGCATACTATGAAATCCAGCACCCTGTTTGCAAGAGCACAGATGCCCATTACATGGAGAGAAGGATTTAAGTATTTTTTAAATATTTTACCCCGAGATCGGTAACAAATTCTTGGCAAGGTCTTCTGTCAATGTGGTAACGCCCTGTTATAGGATTTAAGTATGATAGTGACCACTAAAACAACTATTAGAAACATTTAGGTGCATTTAATTATCTTATACCAGTTGAGCACATGGTTCAGGCTTGATTGTATGTTAGATAGGTAATGTTTACAACCTATTTTTGAGAAGATCTTGAGGTAATCAGCAAACAATAAGAGGCTTGATTTGGTCGATTAAGTAATACTAGAGATCGCCTCCTGATCAAAATTCGATCAAAATTTCAGTTGAACTGGACCCAAGAACTTTACATTTTATAACTGAAACATCTGTTTTTCCTGTTTTTCTAGCGGTTGTTTTTACAACAGCTGTCTAATGATTCAATCAATTCTCCTTCCTCCATAAGATTAACATTGGAACTTTGAAAGCCTATGGGGCGTACCCCTGGTGTCCGATGTGAATTAGAATGTGATTCTGCTCATCTACAGGACTGTAACTTTCTAACGGTATGCACGGATTTCTCCTACGATGCACACGAGCTGAGAAAAAAGGAGGAAATGAAATATGCTTGCGTATTAATATATAGATTATTAACCGAAATGCAAATAAGGGCGACTTTAAATAAGAAACCTGTGGTACTTCTGAAGTAACTGAAAAATATGTATAAATGGCGAATGCATATTTTATAATTAGGGCTTTGTCTGTAAAATTAGCACTTAAATCAACAATAGTAAGTTCTCGAACACCCAGAGATTAAAGTTTCTTTAACTAATAATAATTTTCTACGTGATCAAATTTGTTATAGGATGTGAAATGGTAGGCAGTCAAAATAATTAATTGTTTATAAAACATTCTTTAATCACATGATCTGGTATAAAAACTTAATTCGTTATATTTGATTGCCCAACAGATAGGCATGCTGGGTGGGTAGTGGTCTGAAGCATAAAGACAATCTGCCTAATACTTGACTTTCAAACTCGTCTACTATAACAGATTAAATTACTATTGGTCGATAATTTGTGACAATATTTATAGCGCCTATTTTGCGAATTGATGCTACATAAGCAGTTTTAATTTGTCTGACAAATCTTATTATGGAATCTACTTAGGAAATATATATGTAAGTAACAATTTTAGTTACCACAGATAACCAGTAGTTTCATGAGTAATTATTATATTTTAACTAAAGTTACAGTATTAGATTAAAGTAAAATAAAAATAAAATAAGGCTTTCATATTTCATATGCATTCAATAAATAATACTATTTAATACCTAAGTAATACTTATTAAAAATATATGAAAAAAATTAAAACTCAAAAGTATTAATAGTATGAGAAATTTAATAGTGTATAATGACGAATAAACAATTAAATAAAATTGTAGAAATCAAATTTCGATGGTTTACAATTATTAATTAAACATTCCAATTTACCAGAACGTATCAAAATATAATTTTCTTCTAAGTTTTTCATTTCAATGCAGACCCCATTTTGCCATATCAATCGCAAAAATATAACAATAGAATAAAGTAGAGCTTCTTCCCATCCAAGATATTTCATCTTTTCATTTTATTATATTTTTTCACGGAAAAGAAAATTCTTAAAATTGTCAATTATTTTTAACTTAAATAATTCAACGACGAAAATTAAATTTGGAAATTTTCATACAATAGATTTTAGTAATAATTAAAACCTTATTCGTTTTATATACAGGTTTTTCATGGGACATTTTATTTGACAGCACAATCGTTTAATGTGATGTCTTATAATATAATATGAAGAGAGTATTATGATATCACTAGCATGTTATGAAGTTTTGGTCGTTAAATATAACAAGAATTATATTTTAATACGTTGAATTTTCACTTTACTTTAAGAAAAAATTCTTATGCCATCGCCTCTAAAACCAACAACGATAAAAACGAAGGTATTTGGTTTGGCATGAGGCGGGCCGGAGAGCAATATTAGCCATGCAGTAATTAACAAGCCTGGTAAGGTGAGCTGTTGGCTTTGACCTTTGGCAGGGCTCATTATTGGCCATATACATTATCTCCAGACGGCCGAGCAAGGCCCTTGCAGCTGTAGACTCGGTTTTGAGTATAGATGTTTCTTGCATGCAAACTTAGTGCAGACAAGTTTCAAGTACTTTTGAGATTATAGCAGTGTTGTGTTTTAATAGATGATTAATATTCTTATTACACTATCTCTCTTAGGTTGTTATGGTAGATTGCCAATGTTTTATACATTATAATGTATGCATAACTTTAAATGATTGAAGATACAAATATAATCTTTTTATTATGACAAAGAAAAAATTATGGAATTGGGTTTACTAACATTTAAAAACTTTATATTTTTATAAAAGTCCCTTGAATAGAAGTATAGCCATACCCCGGAATAAGACTCCAAATTACTATTAACTTTATTTGCATATAACCCTATAAAAGTGTCATAAATTGACATTGAATCGGATATAAAAGTGAGGGTCATTGAAGGATTCAAAGGGAAGTAAAATTTAAGAAGTTGGGCAAAATTTTTTATGGTTAGATTCGGTTGCCGTTGTCAGTGCCACATTACTGGGAGAGTCTCTTAAGGTTCCCAAAGTTCTCAGGCCGAGATAGGTGTAACACTGAGACTGTAAAATAATAAGAAAACTAACTAGGCCTTAGGAAAAATTATATTTCAGTTACCTGCGAAACTGTAACTTTATACAATAACATATATAAGAGGTAATTCTACCTCCTAAACAAGTTTTAAACATCTTGAACTATCAAATAAAAGTACTCATAAAATCTAATATTTTATTATTATTAAGAATTAGCATTTTTATATGATTTTTTATTTATTTTTTGAACATCAAAGCCGAGACATTTTTCTGGATTAATTAAATAAAAATAGTCATAGTTAATGAGTTGCTTCGTTCAAAAGTAAAGGTTTATTTTTAGAAACAAAGCCAAGTGGAATTTCCTGTGAATTCAGCCATGTAAAGTTGAACTCAGTTAAGTTTCCAAACTGTGTAAGTTCGTAAGAAAAGTCCGGGCTCACCAAATATATGACCAAACTTAAGAAAACTTTAGGTCTTTGGTTCCTAGAGCAAAGGCATCTTTCACTTTAATCTGTTTATATATAATGGAATAAAAAGTTTATATTTAATATTAACAGCCATTCATAAGGGCTGCAAATATTAGTATTATATTAATATTTATATAATATGTATATATATAGTAATAAATACAATAATACCCCTGTCACAGCAGACCTGATTACTCAGCCAATTTCCAACACGATAAAACACCAAGGGAACGAGGATGTAGGTTTGTTTCTTTGGGGTATTGCAAGTAGATATAAGAAAATCAATTCCCAGTGCATGTTACTAAATTGAATCAAATTCTGATATTTTTCATTTTCCTCTTAAACCCCATAGGGGTCTTGCGGTTGAGTAGGTGGGTTTAAGTTAAACCTTTCCTAGTGAATTTGCATACCAAATTTGATCAAGTTATGTCAATAAATATGTGAGATACAGGGTTTTGTTGATTCCCCATAAAATAACATGGAAAAAATATTTTTGGATTTTCTCCGTAACCTGTTAAGTCATGTTAAAAACTCAAAATACTAAATTATTTATTTTTAAACTCCTTTAAATGGTTTCATTTAAAATTTTTGAATTTTGAAAACTTATGCCCATCAATGCCAAAAACCCATATAACCCCGGTCCCATTATCCGTTAATCCTGGTTCTTGAGCTCATGAAAATATACCTGGTCCTACACCTTCATTCAAAATTTCATCAAAATAGGAGGTCCCTGTCAAAAGTTATCGGTACCACGGACACACATAGCCCTATATATAGAGAGATATATACATAGATACATGAAAATGAAATAAAGGTATTTTTGGCCTCTGGGGACCTCAAAATGATAAAGTAACATGGTCATGGGCTTGGTTCTTACCATGGCTACTATTGTAATAGCGTATTCCCTTTAGGGAAATTCACTAAAAATGTATAGTCGATATTTAAAAATAGATAATCAAAATACATATACTGATCTGACTATACTTAAACTTTTGTAGTCAGAAGTAAAGAAAGTTCTAAAATTTTGTATTTGACTTAAGAAACATTTAATTTTTTAAACATAACATCAAATGTTAAATTTAACATTACATGTTAATGTGTTAAGGATTAAAAGGTGATTAAAGAAAAATTCTAAATCTTTAATAGCTATTTTTCTGGTTTACAATGATACCTTGGCTAAATAACCCAATTTGTGCTCTGATGGGCCCAATAGGAAGTCCGTATTATGGGTAAGGACGACATATTGAAGGAAATAAAAGGTTAAGAAACATGACCGCAGGTGGCTCATTGTCAAATCAAACGGCCCATACCCAAGCCTCTGTCACGACTGAGGATTAAAACAGGTCGCCTCCGCTCAGTCCTCCTAGTGGTCAACCGACTGTCCTCTCTTGTCCTTCAATTTATTGTTTTCATGTCCTTCAGATGACATCAACCCCTAATCTCTAGAACATGAATTGATCATGAGAAAAGAGAAATTTGTCATAACGGATTCTAAAAAAAACTTACCATATAACAATTTTGTTTGCTCTACCTAATGACATCTTCGAAACTGGTTTAAACTAGTAAAGTTAAAGTTTATGTGTAAAGATTTGTCTTCCAAATTTCAAAGTTTGATCATTTTATACGTAAACAGTTTTTTTTAAGTGCTTACGTGAATGGCTTATTTTTAACTTCATACGGATCTGTACGTTTTACATGTGATCTATCATTGGCTACGGCGTTCTTTTAAACATAATGTTGGTTTAGGACGAAATTATTCGGAGACTGATGAAAGGAAGCCATGAATGTTTTATGACCATTAACTTGCTTCTGCCGCAAACCTCCTCTTAGCTCAGCCCGGTTGGTAAATTTCAACATTTAGTAACACTTCAAATCTACGATGTATTATAATTGAATGTATACTGTTTTGAAATTTCAGAAATACTAGTTATATATCATAAGATTATATGTTTTTAAAATCACATGAAAAAAGATGTTCATAAAACATAAAAGTTATACTTAATTTTAATATTCATTTTTACGGTCTCAAAAGTCTGTCACAATCTATTTTTTTTTTATTTATTTATTTTTTTTTTTAGCTGAAGATAATTAAAATTTTTTTGGACTAGTCTTAGAGACCCAAAGAATTATCCTCATAATGTGTCAATATGTTTAACCCTCTCAGCCAAAATATTTGTTCCATTTGATGAGTCAGCAACAAAAATTTTTAACTTCTATAAATGATAATTTTGAAGAGGGATCAAGAAATGTTAGACATTTCTATTTAAATCCTGTGAATAATAGCAGCTGATCGAAAATAACTGTTACGATTTTATTCACAATTATTCGTATTTCAATTAGCCACCATTTTCAACTCGTTTGAGATAAAGAAATCCAACTTTTAGCATTATTTTTATTCGTTATTTAAAAATGAGGTGTTTGTGGTGTAAAATTGTAAATTTTTCTCCTTCTATAGCTCTGAAAAGAATACTTTTGTTAAGGTGACCAATAAAAAATTACAAATGAGCCATTAATTTAATTTGATAATTTATTGAAACTTTTGATCAGCTTTCGTTTTGTCTAGGAATGATAAAGACACGACTAACTTTCAACATACATTTTAATATTTGCTGACCTTTAGCATTAAATATCACTCAAAACTTCTTTTATTTTTATGTTACCTCACAAAATCTTTTTTGGGGAAAATGTTTTAGTTCTCAAAACATCAAAAGTTTATTATTTTGCTAACTAAGACTTAGAATTTAATCTTATCATCTGCTTAAAATATCAGAGAGGTCGGACTTTTGGGACACCCAGTATATGTAACCAATATTTAATACATTGGTACAAATTGGTAATTATTATTAGTTCATATACCTATTGTTGTTGGTATGGAATAAAGCGCAATATATTAATTCCAAAAATACATATCATAATAAAAAAAATCCAACACCAATAATATGTAATGACTTTTTTCAAAATACATGTACCATACATATTATTTAATATCTAATAAAAATTACGAATAAAGTTTAT